>CM045750.1:11739418-11849418 GCA_024760905.1 Plotosus lineatus
AGAGGATGTTGTCCTTTTGGCTTCATCAAGTCGGGACCTCCAGCTCTCATTGGAGCGATTCGCAGCCAGGTGCGACGCAGCCGGGATGAGGATCAGTACCTCCAAGTCTGAGGCCATGGTTCTCAGTCGGACAAGGGTGGAATGCACCCTCCGGGTCAGGAATGAGGTCCTGCCCCAAGTGGAGGAGTTTAAGTATCTTGGGGTCTTGTTCACGAGTGAGGGAAGGATGGCACGAGAGATCGACAGACAGATCGCTGCAGACTCTGCTGTTAAGCGGTGCCTGTACCGGTCCGTCGTGGTGAAGAAGGAGCTGAGCCACAAGGCGAAGCTCTCAATTTACCAGTCGATCTACGTTCCAACGCTCACCTATGGTCACGAGCTTTGGGTAATGACCGAAAGAACAAGATCACGGATACAAGCGGCTGAAATAGAGATAAGGTGAGAAGCTCCGCCATCTGGGGAGAGCTCAGAATAGATCCACTGCTCCTCCGCATTGAGAGGGGCCAGTTGAGGTGGCTCGGGCATCTGGTCAGAACGCCTCCTGGACGCCTCTCTGGTGTGGTGTTTCGGGCATGTCCAACCGGGAAGAGACCCCGGGATCGACCTAAAACACGCTGGAGGGACTATGTCTCTCGGATTGTCTGGGATCGCCTCGGTTAACCCCCGGGAGAGTTGGAGCAAGTAGCTGGGTACCGGTATCAATTGAGCCACGGACCGGTACAGGGGACCTCTGCTCTAAGGAAACTCATCGCGGCGGCTCATTTCATCCAAGGCAGATCATGGAAATTTCACCCAAGTTTTGTCGTCCGGAACTTCATCGTCAAAGTCCATCATCCACGTTCACCCACCGCCAACACGAGGATTTTAATAATTTGCTTTTGTCTAACGCGGAATTCCAAGCCTTTCCCCGCCAGCGCGCGCGCTGCTTCTAAATTTCCCATGCTGCAGGTGCTTGGTGACTATGGGACCATTTGTTTAATTTGTATTTTGGTTGAGCTTTAAGCTGCAAGTATTATTTTGCCTTGCCTTGTTTATATTATTAAATTGTATATAGTTTATGTCGTGGTCTGTCGTGCTTTACTGGTCTCATGGGTCAATTTACTTCTAAATTTCTTACGTAACAAAATTCGGGGCTCGTCCGATAGAATCCATTTGGCATACGTAACATTACAAAGTAAAACTTAATAAGGTGATCTCACTGATCCAAGGCAATGGAAGGAGAGGACAAAGAGAAACAGAATAAAACAGAGACGCCCAAAACATGAGAGACTATAAGAAGGACTCCTTCTCATCTCTCAGCTCAATTACACAGCTGCGCAAAACCCAAACAGCATTATTCATGTTTACACTGATGCCACCACTTTATACATCGCCAACTGCAGCTTAATCACCGCCCCAATAGAAGCAACTCAAATGGCAAGAAAAGAGTCATTACATTGCGTGACATCTTGACAGCTTTTCCTTTACTGGAACCATTGTTGGTGCAGATGGAGACGAAACAAAGGATGCAGGAAGAATGAGGAAGAGGACGGGATTGGTGAGGAGGGGACTGGGATGAAGAACCAGTCAAGCATGGAAGAGTAATGTCTACTGCTCCAGAAAACAGCACCACAATCTGTCACCCTGTATACCACACTGCTTCTAGTAAACACACACACACACACACACACACACACACACACACACACACCCTGACCACTTTAATATTTCAGAATGTAAAAATTCTAGAAGTTATGTGAACATCTCATCATTATAACAGCAAATACTATGACAGAATTATTTGGGCTCAGTGAGAATCTTTCTGTCCGGCGTTTGCATGTTTGTGGACGCCTATGCTTGCGTACGATTATTGTACTCCGGTTTCCTCCCACAGTCCAAAGACATGCAAATTAGTCTAACTGACTGTTCCAAATTGCCCCTGGGTGTGAGTGTCACACTCTGGTGAGCTGTTCAGAGTGTGCACAGCCTTTACCTGATGTTGGCTGAGATAGGCTACAGGCTTAGCATGACTCGAAAAGAAGAATTTAGTGGTTTGGTAAGTATGTGAGTAAACAACAAGATGGAAAAATACAGTGATCCCTCGCTTCTTCGTGCTTCAGTTTATCGCGGGTTTTTCAAAAATATCCATCGAAAAATTAAAAAATAAGGAAATTAAGGAAAATTCCACAAAACAAGGCCAATTATGCAAAACAAAAAAAAAAAAGCCCAAACAAACAAAAACAAAAAAATAACCCAACAAAACTACAGGACTGTATTTACCTTTTTGTGTGAGGCGCGCACCTATATTTGTGTGTATTTATATTATATTTACATCTTATGCATTATTTTTGAATGTTTAATTGCTATTATAAGCATTTATAGTATTGAATATGTATTTATTGAGATTATATACACATATACATGTACGTATATGTCAGTCAGGGGGTCGATCCTACTTCGCGGAAATCGGTGGTCGCGGGGGGTCTCGATCCCTATTAACCGCGGAAAGTGAGGGATCCCTGTACATCACAAAGTTGAGTGTGATTTTAATATTAATTTGTTGTTCCAGGCATTTCCACCTCACTGCAAGAAGGTCCTGAGTTGGTATTCTGGGGCTCGGTGAAGGCATTTCGATTAGAGTTTGCATATTTATACATGAACGGGTTTCCTCTGGGTATTCTGGTTTCCTCCAAACGTCCAAAGACATGTACATTAGGCTATTTGACTATTTCACATTGCAACTACATTGCATCTAGATGTGGATGTAATGGTTTTGTGTGCGTGTGTGTGTGTGTGTGTGTGTGTGTTTTCAACTATGGTGGTATGGAAAGCTGTTCAGAGTGTACATAATCCTTTTTTACCCAGTGTCAGCTGAGACAGGCTTCGGCCTTCCTGCGGTCATATTAGGATTCAGTAATTTGGCAAATAAATGGGAGTGAAAGAGTGAGTGATGCTTATCCTAATCCGAACTGAGATGTATCCAGAATATTCTGGGAGGCAAACAACACACATTTGATTTGATAGCAGTTCATTGCAACTACCCCCCACCTCCCATCCCCATCCCCACCCCCACCCCTACCCCTACCCCACACACACACACACACACACACACACACACACACATACTTTTTATGGACAATTATATTTAACATAATCCTTCTATCAGGAGGAAACAATGTGGACACTGTAAAACCAGGTGAAAAGACTCCCATTCTCGGGGCTTAACAGGGAAACTCAGGTCCCCCTGTGGCCCCATATTTTTAGATTTATTCTTTAATGGTCTATTTTATTGGAAACATCTGTCACACATTTTAAAATCATGGCCGCATTTCTTGGTCCGGGTCTGGCGATGGACCTTAGGTGCATAAGGTCAGGGTCAAAGGTCAGAAAGTCACTACCGCGTGTTCCAGCTTAACCTATGACCCTTGACTTTCTTTGATTCATGTCTGTGTCTTTGAAATAAAGGATACGCTCAACATTAACTAGAACGAGGAAACAGCTGCTATTACCGGTACACAGACGCATTAAAGGATCAAATAGGGTCAATTAGTCAGGGTTCATTTAACGTGACATCAATCACCATATTCACAGAGACACTGGGTGTCACCTTAAAGCAGGACAGGCTCAGAATTTAAAAAAAAAAAGCTGTGAACTAGAGTTAGTAAACAAATCCAGATACACCGTGGGTTTATTGTTTTAAATTAATATTTGCCTAAATTAGGTACAGTATTACGGACTAAGTCGAATAAAACAGCTTCTATAGGGGTCACGAAGAGCCGGGAGCTATATCAGCCAACTCCAGATGAAGCCAGGGTGCACACTGAACAGCTCACCTGACCATCATGGGGCAACACACACACAACCACCCGCACTCATACTCACAATCTGGAGAAACGAATTAGCCTAAAGTGCACGTCTGTGGACCGTGGGAGGAAATCAGGGTCCCTGGAGGAAACCCAAGCAAGCAAGGGCAGAACATGCAAAAACACTCCACACAAAAACACTCGGGACTCAAACCCAGGACCTCAAACACAGCTTTTTTTTTGCTTCAAGCCTGAAAGGTTTATTCCAGTAACTGATTTCAATTCACAGAATAGTCAGCGCGCTTTCTTTATGGAGACGCGAACAGATCCGATATCCCAGGTACCTCTGCCTAGAAAGTCTCTTTCGCAATCACAGCTTTATCTTTCCCCGGTGCGCTGATTGATACGGTAAATGATGCACGCTGGCCTTGTGCACAGACAGTGCTAATGATGAAGAATAAGCAGCTGGAAAATATAAGACAGAATGTAAAGTGGCTGTGCGGGCTCGGAACGTTCTGGCTGCATTAAGGAGAGTAAAAGCAGTTAAACTACAGAGCAGGTCAAAGGGGGCGCACACATCAAACACACACCAGCTCATAGGAGAGAGAGAGAGAGAGAGAGAGAGAGAGAGAGAGAGAGAGAGAGAGAGAGAGAGAGCAAGAGAGAAGACTTTCACAATAATCCCGCTACGACTTACGGACATGCACATGGAATGTACTGAGTACAGGGATGAGGGTGAGAGAAAGGGCACGCAGGTTTTGGGAACATAGACAGCAATGAATAGAGAGGCAGGGTTTAGGAGAGCGAGGGAAGTGGGGGAGAGAAAGAGAGATAAAGAAAGAGAGGGAGGGACAGAGAGATGGGAAAGAGAAAGAAAGAGATGAAGGAAGGGACAGAGAGAGGAGAAAAAGAGAGAGAGAGAGAGAGGGAGCGAGAGAGAGGGAGAAGGCATTACAAAGACAGATCAAGACAGAGGGAGAGAGAGAGAGGGAGAGAGCGAGAGAGAGGAAGGAAGAAAGTATGGAAGGACGGGAAAGAGAGAGGGAGAGCGAGGGAGAGAGAAACAGAGAAAGAGAGAGCGAGAGAGCGACGGAGAGACAGAGAGCTAGAGAAAAATATACAGATAGAGAGAGACAAAGCAAAAGAGAGAGAGAGAGAGAGAGAGAGAGAAAGCTTTACAAAGAGATAGAGACAGAAAGAGGGGGGAGGGAGAGGGAGGGAACGAGAGAGAGAGAGAGCATTACAAACACAGGGAGGGAGAGAGAGAGAGAGAGAGAGGATTGCAAACACAGAGAAAGAGAGAGAGAGAGAGAGAGCATTACAAACACAGGGAGGGAGAGAGGATTGCAAACACACAGAGAGAGAGAGAGAGAGAGAGAGAGAGAGAGAGAGAGAGAGAGAGAGAGAGAGAGAGAGAGAGAGGATTGCAAACACAGGGAGGGAGAGAGAGTATTACAAACAGAGAGAGAGAGAGAAAGATGGCATTACAAACACAGGGAGGGAGAGAGATAGAGAGGATTGCAAACACAGAGAGAGAGAGAGAGAGAGAGAGAGAGAGAGAGAGAGATTGCAAACACAGAGAGACAGAGAGAGAGAGAGAGAGAGAGAGAGAGAGAGAGAGAGAGAGAGGATTGCAAACACAGAGAGAGAGCGAGAGAGAGAGAGAGAGAGAGAGAGAGGATTGCAAACACAGAGAGAGAGCATTACAAACACAGGGAGGGAGAGAGAGCATTACAAACAGAGAGAGAGAGAGAGAGAGAGAGAGAGAGCATTACAAACACAGGGAGGGAGAGAGAGAGAGCATTACAAACACACAGAGAGAGAGAGAGAGAGAGACTTCCTTTGAGACCAGTTTAGTTTTAAGACTTTGAGAAATGCCTCCGCACTGCCTCCCCATTGCCGCTAATGGAAGCCATATTGGATTAGCGCGGTGTGAAATCAAATCCCAGCCTGAAAATCGTGATGCAATTGCCATGCGTGAAGAAACAAATCACAATAATTGCCCGTCAATTGATAACTACAAACCACCACAGCTGCCTTAAACAGGACATCAGACTCATCTGTGACAGTAATTATCTATATATTGTTTTTTGTAAAAGCACAATACATTTAAACTAATCTTATTTACAGTGTTTGTGAAAGCACTGATGTTTGCGTCACTGTGGCGTTGTTCTTTTTATCCAGGATTTTTTTTAAAAATCAATATGTGGTTAGGCCACATGTTTTTAACAGATGGTTAAAAATCCCAAATCACAGCAAACTGAGTCAGGGTCATGACCCGCGAGAGCAGCGTGAATGTAAATCAGCGTTCAGTATGAAACTGGATGGATGAAACCCAAACAGGTATGGAAGCGGAAGACATGAGGGACGATAGTGTAGAACAGTAGAATGCTCTGGTCAGTGTATACTTCCTGATCTGTTATTCCATTTTAAAATCCTCATGATCAGCACTTAAATTCCATCGTTCATCACGATTGCTTCATACCCATCTCAACCGACTCTGGGCAAAGACGGTGTACACCATAAACAGCTCATCAGTCAATTATGGGGTCAACACATAATCATTCACACTCACATGCAATTTGGAGAAGCTAATTGTTATTCCATGGTTATGGGCCGACTCTGGGGGGGAAAGGATGGATACAACCTGAACAGCTTGCCAGTTCATCGCAGGGCAACACCATTCACACTTGCACTCACACCAAGGGGAGTTATTGGAAGAGAAAATAAGCCAAATGTGCAGGTCTTTATCCTGTTGGATGAAACCGGTGTGCCCAGAGGAAACCCATGCAAGCAATGAGAGAACATGCAAACATCACATAGAAACGGCCAAGGCTGGACTCAAACCCAGGACCTTCTAGTTGTGAGGTGGATGTGCTAACCACTGAACCACTGTACCTGCCCTACCTTAAAAATATTAAAATGTCAATTATATTAAAACATTTATTACAGGGATCCCTCGCTAACTCGCGCTTCAATTCATGCTGCTTCAGTGCATCGCGGTTGAAAAAAAAATCATCAAATTAAAAAATAAGGAAATTATAGAAGAACAGACGAAAAAGTTAAAGAAAACAAGGCCAATTATGCAATAAAACAAACCTAAACAAACACAAAACAAAAACAACCCAAACCCGCCCATCAAAACAGTAGTTAGATTTTTGTGAAGTGCGCATCGGAGTGTGTGCACGCGCAAAAGTTAAGGGAAATGCCGCAAAAAACACCAATTATGCAAAAAAAAAAAAAAAAAAACCCAAAACAAACAAAAACAAAAAACAACACACAACCCCCCAACAAAACTACTTACATTTTTATGTGAGGTGCACATATGAGTGCGTGTGCACATCTGCATGCGTGTGTATTTATATTTTATTTACATCTTATGCATTATTTTTTGAATGTTTAATTGTTATTATAAACATTTATAGCAGGGGTTGGGAACCTATGGCTTGCGAGCCAGATGTGGCTCTTTTGATGACTGTATCTGGCTCTCAGATAAATCAAGTGGCCTTTCTTAACAGAATAACGAATACATAATTTCACTGTCATTTAAATAAAAATACAAAAAAAGCCTTCAAATAAAACAAAAACAGATGAATAAATCTCACGCATTTAAATCTATACATCTATTTTCAATGCCACATGTCACTGTGGCGCGCAGCGGAGAGCCAATCCTTTCTGTACGCCAGTATGCGGGCGGGTCCGATACCTTGAAACTCTAATTTTATTGGATTATAACAACAGTCACAGACTGTGCGTGTTGTTTTTGAGTAAAGAGGTAAATTTCCCTCGTTTTTGATTGGCTCATTTGCACGAAGCCAAGCACAGCTGGCAAGCAAACACAAATGGACGGACATGGAAAAACTTCAACCCGCAGACCAGCTGATTGCCAAAACTTGGGACACGCTTTCTGTCACATACCAAACACTGCAGCGTGTGAGTCCTGTCGTATTGACCAAGTTTGGCTCTATATGCGCACGCGAGCAGTCCTTCTCACACCTGAAAAACATCAAGACCAACCTGCGGTCACGTTTAACAGATGGAAGCCTAAACGCCTGCATGAAGCTTAACCTCAGCACGTATCAACCGGATTACAAAGCCATTAGCAAAACCATGCAGCACCAAAAGTCACATTAATAGTAAAAAGTACTTTTCTTATTAATAAATAACTTCGTAATGACGATGTCATTTAAAATAAATTCAGAATCTTATTATACTCTCAAATTGTTGGTCTTCTTTTTCAATGTAGTTGTAATCAGTATATATATTATATATACTCGTATACATCAGTCGGGAGGGCAGTGGTGGTCTAGTGGTATAAGGCGCCGGATCGCTGATCCAAAGGTTGGGGGTTCGAGTCCCACTCTCCACAAGGTTGTCACTGTCCTCCCAGTGCAGCTAACTGGGTTATCAAAGGCGGGCCATGTCTCTCACTGTCTATGATGTGAGGCATGTAAAAGAACCATTGCTGACTTTCGACAAGAGTAGGCTGCAAAGCCGTCTGCGTGTTTCCACCCTGCGATGGCCTGGCAAGCTGTCCAGGGTGTACTCTGCCCTCGCCCTGAGTTGGCTGGGATGGGCACCAGCCTCCCCGCGACCCTAATTAGGATGAAGCGGTTACAGAAAATGAACTGAACATCAGTCGGGGGTGGGGTGTGTGTGTGGGGGTGATCCTACTTCGTGGAATTCGGCCCAATTAATTGCGGAAAGTGAGGAATCCCTGAATTACTACTTATTCATTCAACTGCTTTCTGAATCAGTTAATCCTAATGGGGACAAGGGGACATTGGAGCCTATCTCAGTTAACTCTGTGTGAGGGCAGGATGCATAATGAACCATCAGCACCAACACACACACACACACACACACACACAAAGACTAACACTTAGGGGCAATCTGGCCGTGTACCTTATTGATATAAGGCGAACATGCAACCAGGACACCACCGAGCTGCCCAGAATCTTTCCCTGCAGAAAAATTTATCATGCAGCACAGTGGATATAAATCCATAAAAAACACTAAGACTTAAGAACAAAGGAAATGTTGAGAAGACGTTATTATTAATGGAAATCCTCTCAGTCAGAGTTTGAGTTATGTAACGAAAGTTTTTGAAAGTGAAACCCAGATCCAAAGTAATCAGAGCACATTCCAGGAAGGCCTCATCCCCCGTCTCTCTCTTCAAATACACAATCACACGTGAAAGCGCGAGAGCTTCTGCAGCCACTGGATCCATTCTGCGCTAGTGACACACGTGCTGTTCCTAGAACTTTGGCAAACAAGCTGAGGGTTGCAAGTCATAAAGCACCTGTTGCATCTAAACCACTCCATAACCACAAGTACTGCATTCCTGGTCCCTCCTCTCAAAGGGCACTGTTACTCTGACGGCAGACTTCCGTGAAGCCCAGCACGAATCTTCACTTTGAAATAAAGCTGTCAGTGGACGGCCACAGACCGGATGTGTGAACGCAGCCCTTCATGATCTGCTGTGTGAGTGGTAACGGCCTTTGCTGAGAGTTCGTTCACTGTGTGGCCTTCACAGGGGGAGGGAGACTGAACGCGCTAACCCAGGATATGCTAAAATAAGTTTAAATCTATGCTTGGGTTGGATCAAAGAGGATTGCTGCGTGCCTTACCCTCACGAGATAATGAACTCACTCCCTGAACAATAGTGGTAATAAATTGTGCCTGAGATTCTGACTCAAGGTTCGTAGGAGTACTAAAGCATGCTAAAAGACACACATATGGGCTCTCATACACATGCATACACAGACATGTGCACCAGACAGGACGCCCCAGTGCACTCCTACTCACAATCTATTTTCTATGCTCTTGGCTACCTAATGCTCCAGGAATGGCCAAGAAAAACAAAATGGCCTGGCGCAAGATAGCACAGGGGTTAGAGGGCTCTACAGCTCCAGCTGAGGGAAAGGAGTGTGTTTTTCTGTGAGTGTTGTGAGATAGCACACACACACACACACACACACACACACACACACACACACACACACACACACAGGAATACTCTTTCTGTAGAGTAGAATACCATCCATAACAAGGGTTCTATGAATTTACTAAGTAGAGGTCAACACATCTGTCTCACAGCAAAAAAAGGTCCTAGGTTCAAGGCCCGGGCTCAGTGATGGTCCTATTGTGTGGCGTTATTACCCTGTTCGTGTGAGTTTCCTCTAGGCCCTCCAGTCTTCTCCCGCAGTCCAACAACATGTACATTAGACTGTTCACAATTGTTCATGTGTGTGACTATGAATGGGAATGGGTGTGTGTTTTGGCCCTGCGATGGACTGGTGAGTTATTCAGGGTGTACCCTGCCTTCGTCCCATGTTGGCTGAGATAGGCCCCATTCTACCCATGACCATCAAATATATGGATTAAAAAAAAAAATAGACAGTTTAAATGCCTTGGATTCCAGGGTCATATACCACAAAATAGGTCGGTAAAAAAATGCATTCCGAAAAACACATCTGCAAAAAATATTCCAGCTGGTTTTTTTTTTTTTTTTGCGTAATGCATAGCCATTTCTAATCTTAAGCACCACTGCAGTAAACAAGAATCACAATAATTTAATCATCATTTAAAAATTCCTCTTTTAACCCAGATCCTGTGATCACAGAACATGCAGAGGTTCAATCGGTACAGATCAACTCAGTCAACGTTTCCTCCGTGACACTTTTCCCAGCATCTCTCTTTTTGACTGTTGGTGCTCCCCAAGGCGTTCCTGCTGATGTGCTGCTCGAGTCATTGAGTTCAGGGAGGATTTGTACAAGGACAGCAGGAATGCCAGATCCCGGGAACTTGACGAAGGAACCACATGTACAACTCAGAAACATAATTTCTTTTACATGGTACCAGTTCTGCTGCCTGACTTCATTCTCAGAATGCAATATATCAGAAGACATGCAGAAATTAAAGTGTCACATATGTCTTGCTGTCCTCTCTGACATCTCATACCTGTCCTGACATATTTATGAACAAAGATTGTAGTCTGTTTAAATCAGCAGTATGCAAACTGGGTGTAGTGGTTATCACGTCCGCCTCACAGCAAGAGGGTCCTGGATTTGAATTCGGGGCTTGGGTGCTTCTATGCGGAGCTTGCATAAGTGAGTGTGTAAATGAGTGAGAGACAGAGAGAATAAGAAAAGTGAGTGAGTGATGAGTGAGAGTGTAAGTCAGAATATGACCGTAAGGGAGAGTCAAAAAGAGAGTGGGTGAGAGAGTGAGTGATTGTGTGTGTGTGCGTGCGTGTGTGCGTGTCTGTGTGTGTGTGTGTGTGTGTGTCACACAGTGTGAGAGAAAGAAAGTGAGTGAGCAAGTAGAGAGAAAGTGTTGCATAGGAGTGAGTGAGAGAGTGAGAGAATGAGTGGGTGAGATAGACAGTGTGTGAGTGAGAGAGAATGAGAGTGAGTGAGAGAGTAAGAGTGCGAGTGAAAATAAAAATAAAAATAAAAACTGAGAGTGTGAATGCAAGTGAGCGAGTAGGTGAGTAAAAATGAGTGAGAGAGTGAGTGTGAAACTGAAAATAAGTGAGAGTGAATGAGAGAGAAAAATAGAATGGAGAGTGTAAGTGAGTGAGTACGAGAGTAAGAATGAGTGAGAGAGTGTGAGAGAGAGTATGAAGGGATGAGTGTGAGAGAGTGAGTAAGAGAGTGAGTGTAAAGGGTTGAGTGTGAGAGAGTGAGAGAGTGAGTGTGATGGGGTGAGTGTGAAGGGATGAGTGTGAGAGAGTGAGTGTGAAGGGATGAGTGTGAGAGAGTGAGTGTGAAGGGGTGAGTGTGAGAGAGAGAGAGTGAGTGTGATGGGTGAGTGTGAGAGAGTGAGCGTGAAGGGGTGAGTGTGAGAGAGTGAGTGACGGGGTGACCGTGAGAGAGTGAGTGTGAAGGGGTGAGTGTGAGAGAGTGAGAGTATGAAGGGGTGAGTGTGAGAGAGTAAGCGTGAAGGGGTGAGTGTGAGAGAGTGAGTGACGGGGTGACCGTGAGAGAGTGAGTGTGAAGGGGTGAGTGTGAGAGAGTGAGTGTGAGAATGGAGGGGTGAGTGTGAGAGAGTAAGCGTGAAGGGGTGAGTGTGAGAGAGTGAGTGAGACAGGGTGAGTGTGAGAGAGTGACGGGGTGACCGTGAGAGAGTGAGTGAGAGAGTGAGTGTGAAGGGTTGAGTGTGAGAGAGTGAGTGTAAGACAGTAAGCATGAAGGGGTGAGTGTCAGAGAGTGAGTGACGGGGTGACCGTGAGAGAGTGTGAAGGGGTGAGTGTGAGAGAGTGAATCTATGCAAAATCTCACAAACTCTGTGATTCCTAAAGATGCAGGATTGTTATAAATGATACAAGAACCAATGCAGAGTACGCTGATATCAATCATCTCCTTCATTAAAGGTTTATCAGACTCGTTATGTACAGTACAGCTGTATAAACACCAGCAGCGCTGCACGTACACTCAGACTCATTCTACATTATGTGCAAAACAACACACACACACCAAAGCAATGGGAATTAAACCACATAAAGCTTAACGATTCCCATTCACTTCCATGGAATATAAAACAAACATGAAATACAGTGGCGTGTCCACGGTCGCATAGCGGTTAACAATTCACAGCACGAAGGCTCTGGGCTCGAGTCCTGGGCTCGGCAATGACGATCCAGCATCGAGTTTTCATGATCTTCCCATGTTTGCTTCAGGTCTTCTGCTTTCCTCTAACGGACCAAAGACACACACAGGAGGCTAAACAGCTCTTGCATATTGACCCTAGATGTGAGTGTGAATGTCTTTGTATGTTGGTCCTGTGACGGTCTGGCAAGCTGTTTAGGGTATCCCACACCTTCCCGCAGTGTGGGCTGAGGTGACCCGAGTAGGATTAAGCAGTTCGACTTCCCTCTGACCTCGGTAAGATTAAACGGTTTGGCGAATGAGTGAGTGAATGAACGAATGAAAATATTCAGGCGACCTCCAATTGCTCACTGAGGACATCCCAAAATCATCGGAAGATTGGAGCGACTTGCTCCGAGCCCACACGGAAATCCACTTTAGTGTGCTTTGATCTGGTAATAATCCAGCTCAACATGTCATGTGATCACTGCAGCTCTTTCCTCCTGTGCAGGGACTTCACTGCTGTGGTGATTCCCAAGTGAGGTCTACAGTCGTCCATTAGAGTTGTATTGAACATGGAACAATTCAAATTTGTTCAGTTTGCGGTCATGTTTCTTAATTTACTATGTTCAACAGCATGTGAATCATCAATCGGCACACTGTCTGATTCATCCCAGACAGATTAAATAGATAATCAGAGCATGGAGTATTGAAATATGAGGACGATGTAACTGATACAAAGAACTGGGATTGAAGGGGCCCATTCACAAGTGGGTTTAATTTTCTATTATCAGTTCATTCTGGATGAATATATCCTCTTCGGTAACCTTACAGTAATTCTGAATGAAAAAAAAAATGCTGCCTTGAACATCATTATAGGGCAAGTAGCTAAGAAAATAATAGTCTGCCCCACTCATGGTTTGACCACGGTCGAATTGAGGAGCACAATGTACAATTGTACACGACATTTTTTTTTTTTAAATCCCCTAAACGAACCTATGTGTAGTTCAGGCCCAAAGATGTACTGTAGGTAAACTATGATCATTAATAAACTACTATATGGACTTTATTCTTCATGTTTTGCTGTAATTTGGTAAGAATTTGCCCTTTACCTTCACGTGCTGAAAGCATGTAGGCAGCCATGTTGCAAAGAGGCAATACCTCCTGTTCCAACACCAACCACCAGATGTCTCACCTGTTCTCATGCAGGGCCAACACACGTACAAAGGTTTGCTTGGGTAATGAAACAGCCTATTGTAGAACCTGTGCTTCTGAGAGGGCAAAAAATGCAGATGTGCAATTGTACATCCAGCCACTGAAAGGGATAAAGGTTTCGTAGCGAAACCCTCCCAGCTCATGTGCTTAGTATCTCTCATTCCCCTGTCTACATCGTGTTTCGGTTCTGTGTCTGTCTGTCTGTCTTCCTTTCGGCTTTTTCCCTTTTACTCGGGAGTCATCACAGCGAATCATCTGATTCGCACGTTTGATTTGGCAGAGGTTTTTACGTCGGATGCCCTTCCTGTCACAACCCTTTTTAGCAAGGGACAGAAACACGCTGACGACTTTGCAGCTACTCTTTACGAAAGTCAGCAATGGTTCTTTTACATGCCTCTCACCATAGACAGTGAGAGACATGGCCCGCCTTTGATAACCCAGTTAGCTGCACTGGGGGGGACAGTGACAACCTTGTGGAGAGTGGGACTTGAACCCCCAACCTTTGGATCAGCGATCCAGTGCCCTATACCACTAGACCACTACTGCCTGTTCTGTGTCTGCTTACATTAACTGTAATAACTAGAAATGCATTCTTATCACAGAACACTAGGTATAACCCCACATGGTCAACAACATTTTTAGCATCATCTTGTTTTCATGTTTACAGCATTAGCCTGCGTGTCCATAGGTGTAGCTGAGCTAAACTTTACATATCTGACTTTATACATGACCACATGTATAAATGTGAGGCGCTCCACCAAATGTAGGCGCTTGTCGCCAGTGACATATGGTGCTTCTGAGACGAAGCACGGCTTACCCGGACTTCCGATCTTTCAAGTCAGCAAGTGCACGTTGAATACTTGTTTAGTACTCAACCTTCACTTGCTCACTTGAAAGATCGAAAGTCCGCATAAGCCGCGCTTTGTCTCACAAGCACCATACGTCACTTGCGACAAGCACCTACATTCGGTGGAGCGCCTCACAAATGTCTTATGGATCCTGTGACCTTAAAATTAGTTCAAGGTGACCCAGTTTCAAAAGGTTTGTAGACCTGGACACCAAGTACAACAGGGATGAATTGGAAACCGGTCTGACAACAAGTGCACCAGCTAGTGTTGACAGCTATTTTTTAATTAATTGGCCTCTGTGACCTTCAGAAATAGGTCCAGGTGGCTCAGATTCAATAGGCTGGTAGGGTGTGCCGTCGAAATCATTCAAAATATATTTTAAATAAATCCATGAAGAACCAGCACTGCGGACAAGAAACGTCTGCTGTGGATACAGTGGTGGATGTAGCAGTGGCGGACAGCCTGTGAAAACATAGTATTACCGACATTTCACGCAGGATACAATAACAAGAACGCGTGACCGGAGGAATGTGCATGTGTGATAACTTGGCAGGGCAACAATGACTGGTAGAAAGTGGAAAAGATCGAGCGTTAAGAAACAGAAGAGATATAGTTTCAAGACTAATAAAAAAGATGTCAGGTGGCACATTCACCTCACAGCAAGAAGGTCATGGGTTTGAGTTGTGGGCTCAAATCAGGTGTTTCTCTGTAGACTTCGCCTTATGTTCTTCCTGTGCTTGTGTGGGTTTCTGCCTGGTGCTCTGGTTTCCGAAGACATACACATTAAGCTAATTGTCTGTTTCCAAATCGCCACTAGGGGTGTGTGTGTGCGTGTGTGTGTGTGTGTGTGTGTGTGTGTGTGTGTGTGTGTATGGTTGTGTGCATACATATTGACCCTGCAATGATCTGGCAAACTGTTTGGGGGCGTACCACACCTGCATAGCTCTGGCCTCCCCACAACCCTGGTAGGTTCTTCCCACAGTCCAGGTTTTCAGACTGTGCGAGGAAACCAGAGTACCCGGAGGAAGACCACACAAGTATGGGAGAGAACATGCAAACTCCACATAGAACACTTCATATCCTTTCTAAGCCCATTACTTGAACCCAGGACCTTCTTGCTGTGAAGCGCACATGGTAACCATTACACCACCATGCCATCCTGTCATCTGAATACGCTCACCCTGGAATAGTAACCACACGGTTTACATCCGAGATGTTACTTGTACTAAACAATTTCTGTCGGATGACAATGTCTACATAATAAAGGTAAAACGTGGACTTTTGTTCAATTGTATGTTGTAAAATTGTGCGCATGCGGCAGCCCTGCAGGGAGTCGTAGGCATTATTAGGTTCTATTCCTGCAAAAATAAACTCCTGATGACTCGTGATCCATCAGCCCCCTTCTGTGACATGCAAGCTTCATGTAGTTTCAGGTAGGAGAACATAATGATTCTGCATCTCTATGTGTGTCTGTGTTGATTATTACACATCTCACATTGACTTCTGTCATATTCAACAAAGAAACTAATATAGTTTTAGCAACAACAGAGACGGTTTCTTCTCTGCCCAAGGATGGCCTCTCAGTGACCTCTAAAGTCTCCAACCTCCTGGAGAAAAGGTTCACCATGGACCACTGTTTTGAGAGTATTTTTTCCCCCCATGGCTCCATAATGGCTAAAGCAGAAATTCATCTTTTCCCTGCTGTTGTTTCCTGACCTCTAAATGACTTTAGTATGAACGGATTCCTATCTTATATATTCTTTCTGTAATAACAAATGAGAGACTCTGAATTCGAACTACGCTAGCAGTCCTCTGTCGTGTCATGTTTAGCTTAGCTCAGCACTTGCTGTGATTAAAAAAAAAATGAAAATCGTTATAAGGACACAAAAACCTGAAGATTATAGGAGATATGATGGCATTGCTGGTGTAGTGGTTAGCACATCTCCCTCACAGCATGGTTTTTAGTCCCAGCCCGTGATGGCATGTTCTCCCAGTGCTTGGATGGGCTTCATCGGTGTACTGTACTCAGATTTCCTCCCACAGTTCAAAGACATGCGTATTAGGTGAACTGGCTGTTGTGTGTGTGACTCAAAGTGTGAATGATTGTGTATGCTTTGACCTGCGATGGGCTGGTGAGCTTTTCTGGGTGTACCCCACTTTCACCCAGTGCTGGCTGAGATAGGCTCCAGCCTTCCTGTGATCCTAGTAGAATTAAGCACTTCAGCAAATACGAGAAAAATATAGAGGAGAAATTAATCCACATAATCTAGGACAGTGGTCCCCAACCACCGGTCCGTGGCTCAATTGGTACCGGTCCGTAGAAAGTGAGGAATTCCTGTATATAGGTTTTGTCAGCGGTACATCATAGCAGTGTTCTGAATAGGTGCAGGAAAAGCACGACATGATAGATTATAATAATGTAGTTAGAAAACTGGCAAAGGTCTCATCCAGAAAAACACAAGAATAAAATAAATCAGAAATGAGAAACCTGGGCAAAACCACAAGGAAATCAATGCTAATAAAATAATTTCAGAAAGAGCTCCAATGTTTGATGAGAGAAAACCAATCAGAAGCAAGTGAACAAGAATAGGCCAATAAGAAACTGGACGCAATGAAACACAAACCAGGTGCAACTACTCAACGGAATTAATGAGAACAGGAAGCTGTGATCATATCGGGTAAAACAGCAAATATAAATGGAGGGAGGAGGGGATGCTGGATATTCTTCACTTCACTTATCCCTTAACATCTGGGGATGTCGTTGGGGTGTTTTCATGGCAAGACTTGGGCTGATTTTGGCCTGGCAGCGCCCATCCCTCTCCAGGTTGTTAACTACCTACGGGCAATTTAGAACAGCCAATTAACCTACTGTGCATGTGTTTGGATTGTGGGAGGAAACTGGAGCACCCGGAGGAAACCCACGCAAGCACGGGGAGAACATGCAAACTCCACACAGAAACGCCCAGGCCGGGAATCAAACCCAGGCCTTCTTGCTGTGAGGCGGACGTGCTCACCACGACACCACCGTGCCGCCCATGCTGGATATACGAGACCAAAAACTACCAAGCCAACCTGAGTATTAATGATTATCATCATCATCATGACAACATGAGGACGCCAAAGGTTTATGTGGAGTATATAACGACTGAATATCTGCGATGACGAAGATTTCATGATGATTTCTCTTTATACAGGTTACAAGGTGACTACTGCGATATTTTATCCATCTGACCACACTGTGTATTTAAACACTACAGTACATTACCGATGAGTTATTAAGCTGCATTAGATACAGTATGATCCGATTGCAAGTCTCCGAGATAAACATCAAGAACAGGTGTTTCAATTAAAGCGGAGTTCAGGCGAACGGTTAGCGTACAGAAAAGGAATAGGTCCGTGCCAGCACGGAACAACAGTGTGACCTGCTGAACTCCGGGAACAGAGCACTGATGGGAATACGAGTCTTATGTATGTCCGTGCCGAGAGTGAGAATGAGAGTTAAAGCACCAGCATCTCTTTGAAGACTACGGAGACAAAATTCCAAACGAGCCCTCTGTCAAACCAAGAAAAAGAGTAGAGGGAGATTAGAGCTGTGATTAAAGGATAATCTTTAGCTATTTATAATAATCCTACCTGAATACGAAGTTCAAAAATGTAGGGAAATGTAGACAATAATGCAATAAATTCTTACAGAAGAGAACAAATATTTTAAATGATCACAAAAGATATGGAAGTGTGCCATCTAGGGCTGTGGAGGTGTACTGACCACAGAATTCGAATAAATTACAATCCTGTTTACGACTCCATCCGATATGAAGAAGCATCACCAATGTTCCTTTCGCTCGCTTTCTCCACCCTCCACCCCCCCACCCCCACACCCACACCCACCCACCCCACACACACACACACACTTTTTGATACCGATAAAGAATTTGTTTAACTCACGTGCACAGACCTATTTTTTGTTATTGGTGTGTCTTTATAAATGGGGCAGTGATGGCCTATTGGTTAAGGCGTTGGACGTTGGGGGTTCAAATCCCACTCTCCAGTGTTATAGTGGTGGGTACACGCCGGTACATGCTATGTACCCCCTTGTTTTAGTGGCCGAGTTGCGTGTATTGACTTAATTTGGTCTACTTTATAGTTGATCAACGTAAATTTCCGTGACTGTGTAAATAAAAAGCGAAAATGAATTGATAAATAGTTTCAAAGCCAAAGCCGCATTCTCCTCGCGCTCCGTGCACCTCAGCCCACTTCGTGGATGAGGCGCTGCTGCGCGGCTCGGTCGCTTCCCTGCTATCGTGTACTCACTTATTTTTTTACCACTCCAGCACTGCGACTCTCCACAAGGTTGTCACTGTCCCCCCCAGTGCAGCTAACTGGGTTATCAAAGGCCGGCCATGTCTCTCACTGTCTATGGTGAGAGGTTCATGTAAAAGAACCATTGCTGACTTTCGTAACGAGTAGCTGCATCGCCATCAGCGTGTTTCTGCCCCTTGCTAAAGGGTTGTGTCAGGAAGGGCATCCGACGTAAAAACCTATGCCAAATCAAACATGCAAATCAGATGATTCACTGTGGCGACCCCTGGAAAATGGAAAAGCCGAAAAGAAAAAGAAAAGGTGTGTTTTTATAAATCCTTCAAAAGGTCAATTTGTCACAGCCAAAGGTCAAACTGAGAAAATGACGAGCCTACACCCATCTACACACCAAAATTCAAGAATGGTCCACCCACAAATACTTCAGGAATAGCCTGGACGAAATTCATAAGGTCAAAGGTCAGATGAATGGTCTTCGAAGCCCTAGGATAGAATATGCTCATATAAAATTCCAAAACACACAGATCACAAATTGCACTCACACACATTACTCGGGGCAATTTTGAACGGCAAATTTAGACTGGGGTACCCAGAGGAAACCCACAAAGGCACGGGAGAACATGCAAACTCCACACAGAAACCCCCTCACTGAACCTGAGGTTTAAACCCAAAACCTTCTTGATCTGAGGAGTGTGTGTTAACTACCACGTCACTGTGCTGCTTGATTAGGATATTAATCTGCTTAGCATTACAGAAGTTGTTTCTCATGCACGCAAGCACACACGCAAGCATGCACGCACACACACACGCGCACACACACACACACACAAACGCGCGCGCGCACACATATACACACACACACACTCACACACACACTCACACTTCCCTATCCTGCTTTGTAATGCCTGTATTCACACATCACTTCAGGTTCTTCCTACCTCGTCTTCAATATCACGTCACTGTTGGGCTCAGCAACTTTAATCACAGCCACTGCAACTCATCCACATCTCAGTAAATCAGTGGATTATTAAATACGCATCCAACTGAACATGTGCAGTTAATTACGCCCATGTCGGCATTTTACCATAAAAGGAAATGGACTGAAATCTTAGGCCTGGTCAGTTCATAGACCCATACCTGACACACACACACACACACACACACACACACACACACACACACACAAAATATTTTAAAGCTTCGTCAGAGAAAGGTGGGTTTGTCACTAGAATATCTTAATTGTTCTAAATGCACAATGACACATTTTTCAGGAAATCAAACAGCAGTTACTGAACACATGCATCAGAATATGCAATCACACCCACCCACTCTCACTCACTCACCCACCCACTCACCCACTCTCACTCACTCACTCTCACTCACCCACTCACTCACTCTCACTCACTCCCCCCCCCACTCACCCACTCTCACTCACTCACTCTCACTCACCCACTCACTCACTCTCATTCACTCACCCACCCACTCTCACTCACCCACCCACTCTCACTCACCCACCCACCCACTCTCCCACTCACCCACTCTCACTCACTCACCCACCCACTCTCACTCACTCACCCACCCACTCTCACTCACTCACCCACCCACTCTCACTCACTCACTCACCCACCCACTCTCACTCACTCACCCACCCACCCACGCCACTCACTCACCCACCCACTGTCACTCACTCTCACTCACTCACTCACCCACTCTCACTCACTCACTCACCCACTCTCACTCACCCTCACTCACTCACCCACTCTCACTCACCCACCCACCCACTCTCACTCACTCACCCTCACCCACCCACTCTCACTCACCCACCCACCCACTCTCACTCACCCACCCACTCTCACTCAATCACCCACTCTCACTCACTCCTCACTCTCACTCACTCACTCACTCACCCACTCACTCACTCACCCACCCACTCTCACCTACTCTCACTCACCCACCCACTCTCACTCAATCACCCACTCACCCACTCAACCACCCACCCACCCACTCTCACTCACTCACCCACTCTCACCCACTCACTCACCCACTCACTCACCCATCCACTCTCACCCACTCACTCACTCACTCACATACTCACCCACTCACTCACCCACTCACTCACCCACCCACTCTCACACCCACCCACTCTCAATAACCCACCCACTTATTTGCTGTCTCACTCACTCACCCACCCACAATCTCACTCATGCTCACACAATCTCACTCACTCACTTATTCACTCTCACTCACTCACACACAATCTCTCATTCACCCACTTATTCACTCACTCACTCCCAGAACCTTTATGCTGTGAGGTGAATATGCTAACCAGTACGCCACAGTGCTGTCAGAATAAGTAATAATTTAAAATAGATAATACAGTATATGAGTTTATGGATGTGATACACCTTCGAGTGTAAATGCTTTCTCGTTGTTATTTCTTTGTTTCGGTGGACTACCTTGTTTCTGTTTTCTGTGTTTCCTTATGTACGACTTTAACCGAGCCGCTCTGTGACCTCAGCTCATCAAAGCGTTATCCTTAACAGTTATTCATCATTCTCAAGGATTAAAATAAACAAGGCTAAGCTCCAAGTCTCAAATGACCAGGATGGAATCCACGCTACAAATGTCCTTCCCATTCTTTGTATTTTGCAGCACACACGTAATAACACAACGGAAAAAAAGTGTCTTGGTGAGGACACTGTTTTGTTTGGTTTTTTTTAAGTTTTTTGTGGCCACCAAGGTGAATGAAGTGGGTTTATATGTTTGGATCAGGCTCACAAAGTGTTCAGTTCAGCTCTTTCTTCAGTAAGAAATGGAAGAGTGGACGAGTTGAGCTCAGGATGAAAGCATGTGAGTGCAGGTCCATGCTGGACTCTCGCTCAGGTTCTACAGCAGGACTTTGAGAACCGGACTAGATGGGTTTGAGAGGAATGCAGTGATTTCTCTTTAACTGTCTACATGTTTATGAGTCTTTAAATGATCGGCCCTTTCTCTCTCCTATTCTGAAAACAGCAACAACACACACACACACACACACACACACACACACACACACACACACACACACACACACACACACGTATCTATTGTACATGTTATACAGTCAGCAAAACTAATCAACCTAAAATTCTAACTTCTCTATTCCGTATGTAGCCGAGCTTCTGAGTGGAGCCCAACGGGTATGCAGCCGGACTTCAATAGCTGTTCTACATCTGTCCATCCGTACTACTGGTGCCACAGTGAACATGGCGGTTCCATGGTTATTGCAAAAACACACCAAGTTCTTTTAGATGATAAATACACATATTCACACTTTAAGTTAACCATTAACTATGGGGCAGTTGTGGTCTAGTGGTATAGGGCGCTGGATCGCTGATCCTAAGGTTGGGGGTTTGAGTCCCACTCTCCACAAGGTTGTCACTGTCCCCCCCCCCCCCCAGTGCAGCTAACTGGGTTATCAAAGGCCGGCCATGCCTCACACCATAGACAGTGGGAGACAAGCCGTCGGCTTGTTTCCGTCCTGCGATGGCCTGGCGAGCTGTCCAGGGTGTACTCTGCCCTTGCCTGAAGTTGGCTGGGATGGGCATCAGCCTCCCCGTGACTCAAATTAGGATTAAGCGGTTACAGAAAATGAACTGATGAACCATTAACTACATTTGAAAGCTTTTTAATTTGGATCTCAGACTGCAGGTGTAGTCTGGGAGTATGGACATTTGAGAACTAATGGTGTTTTGATTGGTTCTTAATGATGTAATTATTCCTTTGAGCTCATCATCACCCCTATCCCCAAAACAGACACACAATGTTTTCCGTAAAATGAAACATGTACTTGTGAATGAACCTTTCCCTCTTTCGCTTCAGACCGAATTCAGAAAACAGAGTACAAATGTATTCGCTTACAGGGATCCCTCACTTTCCGCGGTTAATGGGGACCGAGACCCCTCCGTGACTGCTGATTTCCGCAAAGCAGGATGTTCACACCCCCCCCGCCCCCGACAGACATATATGTACATGTATATGTGTATACAGTGATACCTCTGCTCACGAACATAATTGGTTCCCAGAAAGTGTGTGTGAGGCGAAAAGTTCGTCTTCCGAACATTTATTTCCCATAAGAAACCATTAAAATGAGAATAATCCGTTCCCAGGTCCCCATAAAACATAATTTTCTACTAAATAAGCCTTAAAACTACACAAAAATATACCTTATTTTATGTATAATAAATGTGCTATTGTATTGTAATTAAAGAAATAAACTGTACTGTATAATAAAGTGGTTTTATTTACCTTTGTGATGGTAGTTGATGGCTTGATGGAATGGAGTGGGAGGAGGAGGGAGGGAGGGACTTACTGTTTGGAAGGCGTGTTTGGAAACGCCTACTGTTTGGAAGGAGAGTCACCCTTAGCCACACACGCACCCTTAATAGCTTCCTTGTTCTTAAGGATGGGAGCAATGGTAGACTTAGCGTACTGGTACTGGGACGCTGAGTCACACAAACGCACACCTCGTTCGTGTTTTTCAATGATCTCCGCCTGTGGTGGGGTCTTTTTCGGTCCCATAATAGCAAAAGTACACTCAATATGGTCCAAAATGTCTATCAAACACAAACCACTTCTGCACTCAAAGAAAGGGGGTGACGAACTGTGACGCCGTGAGCGTGCGTCAGCTTCTCGTGGCCGCCACCGTGGCGCTGTTCGACCGCGTGGTTTGGTTCGTCCGCCGAAAACTAGTTCATCAGCAGAGACTATATGCTCGCAAATTTAATGTTCTTGAGGCGAAAAGTTGGTGAGCTTAAGCGTTCGTCAGCGGAGGTTTTACTGTATACTGTAATACCAATAAATACATATCCAACACTATAAATGCTTATAATAACGATTAAACATTAAAAAATAATGCATAAAATGTAAATAAAATATAAATACACACACACACACATACAGATGCGCACGTGCGTACACACACAGATGCACGTGAACACACTGAGATGCGCACCTCATAAAAATGCAAGTTGTTTTGTTGGGTTGCTTTTTGTTTTTGTTTGTTTGTTTGGGGTTTTTTGTGTCTTTGGCCTTGTTTTGTGACATTTTCCTTAACCTTTTAAATTTGTTAAAACTTTTTAATTTTTCCTTAATTTCCTTTTTTTATTTTTCGATGAATATTTTTGAAAACCCCGCGATGCACTGAAGCTGCAGAAACTGAAGCACGAAGTAGCGAGGGATCACTGTACTGTATTTCCTTCTTAAAGAGGCCACGCTACTCTTATAACACTAGCCTTCGACACCTGGAACTCAAACCTGGACCTCTTGCCGTAAGGAAGATGTGCTAACCACTACGCCACCGAGCCACCTGGACAGGACCTGAACAGGTAACAGGTCAGGTGGTACAAATGAAAATTTAAAAAGGAAATCCAAAAAGCAGTAAAAAGCAAACCCAGACTCAGACATCTGTCAAGCAATATCTATCTGGAGCTCCACTTTTGGACACTGCCTCAATCAATATTTCATGTATATATATCCTATAGAATCAGAACTTATACCACCTGATCTCTTCGTATAATTTACAACAGCTCATTAACTTGAAAGTGCCTGCTTAACTCACGATAGATGCCTTTTTTTTCAGGAAACTCAGCGATAAAGCAGGAAGCAATGTCTATTGTCAGTACCAGGAGACAGGAAGTTCAGTTCAGACTGATACAGTCTGTGTCTGGACCCAATGTTCGGAAATCAGATCCTTCAAGATTGCTTAAAACATCCACACTCACTCATTTACTTATTTGTGAAACTGCATAATCCTCTGTCAGGGTTGAGAGAAGGCTGGAGCCTATCTCAGCCGACACAAGGCAAAGGTGTGGTACACCTTGAACAGCTCACCAAACTATAACGAGGTAACACACAACTCACATGCACATCCACACCTAGGGGCAATTTGCAACAGCCAATTGGAGTAGTGTGCATGTCTTTGTCGGAGGAAACCGGAGTACCCAGAGGAAAGCCACTCAAGCATGTGGAGAACATGCACACTCCACACGGAAATACCCTCGCCGAGGATCTTCTCGAACCAATACAAGAGCGTGCCACTGTACCTTTAAATAACGTTCGTTCATTCATTCATTTTCTGAACCGCTTAATCCTATTTAGGGTCTCAGAGAGGCTGGCGCCCATCTCAGCAGACTTGGCATGGGCAAAGTACACCCTGGACAGCTTGCCAGGCCATTGCAGGTCAGAACCACTTTACAAAAGTTAGCAATGGGTACTTTTACATGCCCGCCCAACACAGTGAGAGACATGGCAGGCCTTTTATAACCCAGTTAGCTGCATTGGTGGGACAGCAGTGACAACCTGGTGGTAGTGGGGGTTCAAGTGTTGCTCAGAAGATCCCAGATTTCATGAATGCAATGCGATGCGATCAGAATGTTGTAACGCATCCGCGTTTCTTTTGGCTCAGAGTAATAATCGATTGAACAATCTGGAAACACTGAGTGTGTGAGTCAATAAGACAATAAACAGCAGCAACAATGCACTGTTACATAAGTAACCGTCTGTCGATAGTGCATGCCAAGCAAACACATTTGTAATAAAACAATAAAAACATTTTTTAAGACTTACGTAAACGCTCCCCATAATTCATGGTAAATACTCACTTTTTTTTTTTTTTTTTTAACGAAGATATCGATAAAGAAGTGGAAAAGTGGTTCAATGTGTGCAAAAGAAGTGTAACTGAATACTGGAGCATTTCTATTTCTCAGAACTTTAAACAAAAAAATTGAGGTATTCTGAGGCCGTGATGTCTCTTAGGATTGGTCAAAAATTGACTTTCCCAATACAACCCCAGGCAGAAATGTTTGGCAGGCTGGGAAATCCCTTTCCATACTCAAATCTTAACATTCCTGTGCTGTATGGTTGAATATAATTCTGAAAAATCCAGGCGTTCAGATTTGAAATATAGTTATTTTTTTCTCAACTACAAGTTCATCATCAATGCATTTTAAAGATTTCATTCCAACTCCAGTAAAAGACATTCACAGTTATACCCACATCAAATTAATGTAAAATAACATAACTGTCAAATTTAAAAAAGAGTAATGTACACTAGCATAACAGCGATCATTAGCATGTTATCGTTGGAACATCCGCTTCACAGAAGAAGGTCCTAGGTTCGAGTTCCTGGGCTTGGCGAGGGGTGTTTCAGGGGTGTTTGCATGTTCTCCCTGTGCTTGCCTGTGTTTCCTTTGAATATTCTACTTCCCTCCTATAGTCCAAAACCATGCACATTAGACTGACTCCTCTGATTCAAATTCCCATTAGGTGTGGGTATGAAGGTTTGTATGTGTGTTGGCACTGCAATGGACTAGCAAACTATTTAGGGTGTACCCTGCCTTTGCCTAGAGGCAGCCGAGATTGACTTCCAGTGACCCTGGTGGGATAAAGTAAATAAATGAATGAACGAGTAGCATTACATAAATTGAGGACACACACACAAATACAGGGAGAACAAGAACATGGAAACTCCACACAGGAACGTCCAAACCCCTTGTGTTAACCCCTACACCACCTACACCCTGTTTTCCCGTTCCATGTTGTATGATCTAACAGGGTTTGATCATCTTTAGGGTAAAACCGATGAAGCGTTGTCCTTGTAACTACTTCATCAAGAATCTGTTGATTGTTTACATTTTAACTTAAAGTAAATCTGAAATGCTTTCTGGGCAGTGATGGTCGAGTGGATAGGGCACAGGATCGCTGATCCGAAGGTTGGGGGTTCGAGTCCCCACAGGGTTCTCACTGTCCCCCCCAGTGCAGCTAACTGGGTTATCAAAGGCTGGCCATGTCTCTCACTGTCTATGGTGTGAGGTTCATGTAAAAGAACCTTTGCTGACTTTCGACAAGAGTAGGCTGCCCGAAGTTGGCTGGAATGGGCGTAAGCCTCCCCATGACCCTAATTAGGATTAAGTGGTTTCAGAAAATGAACTGAAATTAACTAAAATGCTTTCTCTGTATATTAAATAGCACACATGATTTCATTACTGTTGTGAACCTTCATTATATCTCAGGTGTTCTTTGGGTTTTAGTATTTAAAGCGCACTTATATAATTTTTTGGGGGGGGGGATTTTTCTTTCATTCAGAGGTAAATTCAGGTAATGGCTTCGAGTGTGAGGGTCTAAGATCAGAAGACTGTGGGAGAGTAATCTGCAGTTTGGAACAGCTATGCAATTAGCTGATTTATGACTTTGAAGTGACTTTATACTGTAAGCCAATGAACTGCAGCCCATAAGTCTTGTCTGCTTGAGTGTGTGGAGGAGTGTATTCATGTTCATAATATATACAGAACACCGATCATCCATAAAATTAACACCACCTGACTGGTCCGCGGTGAGGCAATCCCATAGGCAGCAAATGGTAATGCATTGTGAGTTCTACAGCATTAAAAGTTTTAGTACTTTTGGAAGATAGTACCCACCAGTGGTGGGCCATCACGGCTAGCAAAGCCTTCTCAACTGGCCTAAACAATACCAGAAGCACTGACCTACATTTACAACATAAAGTGTCGTATTCATTCAATTAAATCGTATTCATTTATTTCCAATAATCAAAAAGTGGTCCCCAACCTTTTTATCACCACGGCCCGGTCAACGCTTGACAATTTTACCGCGCCCCCTCCCAGGGGGGGGGTAGCTTGTTTATATTGTAAATATAATACCCCACCCTTGCCCAGAGTCGGCTGAGGTGTGCGCCAGCCTCCCTAATCAGGATTAAGCGTTACATTTTTAATCAAGCTCGAACTCTTCTTAAAAAAAAAAAAAAAAAAAAAAAAAACACACACAGGTGATGGTGCACCAGCTGGGAGAATGAAGGCTCAGGCTCAGTCTCACCCGAAATCCCCACTATTGTTTGAAACATGTCCAACTGAACTCTGTTCATGTGCCATCCCCTTGTGGGTTACATTTTAGCGCTCAAATGACCGACATGTTACCGAGAGAATCTGGTCATTTTCAAAATAAAAGTTTTTCAAAAATAAAAGATTGTTCAGACTCGGAAAATAAATAAAACAGAAATAAATAATTATTTCTTGTGCAGCCCAGTACCAATTGATCCACGGACCGGTACAGGTCCGCAGCCCGAGGGATGGAGACCACTGGTCTAATAGATAGATAGATAGGTAGTATATACTGTATAGTGTAATGCATCTATGATGAGTCATATATATAGTAAAAATTAAAATTTTAAAGAACTTGAGGCAGACACTGTTGAAAGTACAAGAAAGTATGAGAATTGTATATACAGATGCTCCCCTACTTACGTTCATCCGTTTTACGTTTTTTTTTCTCGATTTTGTACGTTTTTTGTTTTGTTTTGTTTTTTTCAAAAAAAAAAATTGTAAAATTTTTAGTTTAGACGTACCTACGTAGTACGTTAAGGTAATGACGCAATGACATAGCATCCATTGTTTACAAACGACTGACTGAACGTGCCCCTCCTTCTTGCCAGTTCAATTTTATATATATATATATATATATATATATATATATATATATATATATATATATAGCGTGTTACCCTTGTGTTAAGATGTCGTCTCTGTGATCTTTATTTTTACACTGTTTTGCGGACTTTTGTAACCCTAAGCAAATATGGTTGGTCACAAGCGTAAGCCTACTAGCATGGGTGCAAGTTTCATACACAGAGATGAATTACCTATCTGCTCGGATCGGCGAAATCTACCATGCATTCTCAGTTAAGCAAAGAGAGCTGTAAAATGAATGAAAACCCAAATCCAGGAAAGGGAACTCTCCGCTCTGCTGGTGATTCACATCCGTGCAGGCTGTGTTCTAAATGAGTTCAACAGCGCCCTTGCTCACTTGAAAGACCGGAAGTCTGTATAACCCGCGCTTTGTCTCAAGCACAAAGCAAGTAAACTTCTTTCGGTGTTGAGCGCCTCACATATTGTAAGTGTTGATTGACTGTTTTAAGCTTCATGTAAAGTGACTCGGCTCAGCTTCATGTAAAGTGACCATCCGTTGACCACCGAAACCATTTACAAGTAGAAATATCGCATCATAGAGAATGTTAAAGGTTACATTTGATACTGTATTTGATATTTGATGAGTGAATTTGATTAAAATTTATCTATTTGAAATTATTTTGCTTGAATTAAATTTATTTGAAATTAATGTTGATATTATTTTACAATGTTATGTTTATAATAATTGATTTAGGGGTGTTTTATGAGATACGGTAATGGTATTTATGGATGTATAGTGCAGTATGTAGTGCTGTAACAACTTACGTTAACTTTCAACTTACGTTCGGCTGTCCGGAACAAATTAAAAACGTAAGTCATCTGTACTTACAGTCACTTACAGTTATCACTTTTAAACAGCTTAAGCATTTGAGGGTTCAGGGCCTTGCTCAAGGGCCCAACAGTGCTTATTGTGGGAAATGACGCTGATCAATCAGATTGATCAGTGACCCATCACCTTATCCACTAAGCAAGCCACCGTTGCCCTTATTATCAGTATATATTAGTGTCAGTAGAATATGTAACTAATATGTACTTTTACTAGTTGCCCCACTATCCGCTCATCTTTCTAAAAGCTGTTTTAGAGCACTGAAGGCTGAAATGAGTTAATGCTGTACTTTTCACCTGTGACTCTCCTTTAAACATGGCTTGTTCAACTGTGTCATTGTGTTTTTTATTGTTTAATTAGGTTTGATGTTCTGAACATTTTCATGGTGGTTGCTTGGCCTTACATGTATTACAAACTGCAACTTTTAAGTTCTCAATCACAGCGGAAAACTTCCAAACTGGCTTTAAGCATCTGCACAACTGTGACACTATACGCACGTGGCTGTGGTGTTATTCCAGAACTATAGGGATCTGACTCAGAACCATAAATATGTGAAACTGACTAACTGATAACTGGTCAGGCTGTCATCACAGAGAACTGGTTATTCCACTGTATGGTCCATTATTAGTGCATCTTACTGAATAGTGTTAGGCAGCCACTCATCTTTTCCCATATCTGTGGGAAATAATGCCAGTAAGGCAATGAGACAACCAGATTCATAACAAGAAACACCCTTTTAATTTAATTCTATTAAAATACCCAATGTAAAATCTGAAGCTTTTTGCATTCATTCCTATTAATTTTAATGTGCTGTTTTGCTTGGATGGCCAAATAGTATATACCATTATCCCACATCAAGATCTTGCAATCTCCTTGGAAAATGCTGTGATCTCTACTTCAGGCACTGCACAAAGCCTTGGAGTAACCATGGACAATTGCTTGTCCTTCTCTTCTCATGTCACTAATTTTTCCTCGATCATGTCAATTTCTTCTCTTTAATATCCGAAGGATTCGTCCATTTTTTCCCCTAACGCCACTCAGATACTTGTTCAATCCCTTGTCATCTCAAGACTAGATTACTGCAACTCACTCATGGCAGGTCTACCTTTGAGCACTATTCAACCACTGCAAATGATCTAGAATGCCAGCTGCACACCTTGTTTACAACTTTCCCACTACTACTACGATCTCACCACTGGCTTCCTGTAGCTGCTCGCATTAGATTTAATACACTAATGATTGCCTACAAAGCCAAAAATGGACTTGCACCTTCCTACCTCAAAGCATTTATCATTGCACCATGGTCTCCCAGATCCTCTAGTACTGCTAGACTGGTCCCTCCCTCTACCAAAGGATATGGGGGAAATGCATCTAAATTTTTCTCTGCTCTGGCTCCAGGGTGGTGGAATGAACTTCCTGTGGACGCCTGGACTGCTGAATCACTGGGTATTTTCAAACGATGGCTGAATGCTTACCTCTCTCGGCGGTACATAGATTAGCACTATGCCGTATACACACAAACACACTAGAAAAAAAAAAAAAAAACACAACCCACACAACACCTATCGACGGAGTTTGAATGACGGTATACATAGTCTGTCTTCTAACAAACAGTATAAGAATATATTCACTGATAGTAACGTTACAGCTTTTCTGTACGTCGCTCTGGATAAGAGTGTCTGCTAAATGCTGTTAATATAAATATACCAAAGCAATTATGCACCTCTTACTCAGTTAATATCACAAACATAAATATTTAGTGATATTCCCCTCACCTCTGCTGCATAATTGGTAAATATCTTATTAAATATCTTGTTCCCAATTACTTCTCAATGTTAACGTGTTAATGTGTGAAAGCAGCAAAAAATCTCATGCGTGAGGATATAGTGGATTTGACGAGGATATAGTGGATTTGACGAGGGCCACATTCTGATAGTGCCTCATGATATTCATCTCCAAAATTGGCAGGTCCTGTGGGGTGATACTGGTATACAGTGGTGAGTATCGACTAAAGATAGTCCAAGAAAGGCCATCCAGTGCATATGGAGAGCAAAGGTGAATACGTTTTGTCTGATCACACAAAGGCGCTACTGTGGCACAAACTACTGAAACTGTTAATATGGTAGAAAGGAGTCAGAACACATAGGGCATTGCATTTTGCTGTGTATGGAGGTATCTTCAACGAAGTCAGGTGATGATAATGTTGGTGGTGGTGGTCAGAGTAGAATGAAGAGATGGTAGTAAAATTGCTGAAGATCGTCTTTTATTTCAGCTGAGGAGACAAAACAAAACTCCACATCTCAAGATCTTAACAAGGATGAAATTTCACCAGAGGGAAGAAAATGCAAAAAAAAAAAAAAAAAAAAAAAACCCAGCACAGCTTATTCCTGCAACTGAGCACTTTTCTAATTACGTCCCACTCAGCAGAGTGCCTCCTGCATGCTGCTTGTTCTGCAGTAAGACAGAATGCCAGATCATTGTTTCTAAGAGAGCTCAGTTTGCTCAGCATGATGCACCTCAATCAATCATGATACTGGTTAGTTGCTTGTCAGCAGTATTGGATTCATCTCTGGTGAGAAAAGAAAAATACTTTTCTGTAGCCATATTGTCTGCATCATCGCTTTGACCTCTTAACCTCTTTACCCTAAAAACACTCCTACAGATCACCAGCACATATGCAACTAGAGGGCACTTATAGAGTACCAGGTACTTCCACCAGGCACAAATAGATTATTATAACTTGGCATAGTAACAATGAAATGTATCCCCCTAGTGGATGTTGAATGTGCATTTTTACCCATGTTAAAAATAGAAAATTTTCAGAGTTTCCGATGTTTTTTCAAGGCACTGATCACCCCTAAAATTTATTGGGTTTTCATTATTCAAACCCAGTCTATGCCTTCATCTAGTTTGATGACAATCAGATCAGTAGTTTTTGTGCAACACTGATAACACATGCTTGCTTGTTAAAGGAAAAAAAACCCTCAATAAAGGTTTTTGGCTCTTACCGAGCCCATACCCCATCCCTCCACCATTTGGTGAAAACAAACAGATACCGGAGAATATATAAAACCTCAGTCACCAAGCAGGAAAGGTAACGAACTCAAGCATGTCTTAGAGAAGCAGTTACCCTTACAGAGTTCTCTATTGTAGCATGTACTCACCCACGCTGAAAACATTTATACCATTATAACGTTTAGAGTTCCACGTCAGGATCATGCGAGGACAGAGGGAGGTTTGCATGTTCTGGCAGTGGATGCATACATAATGGAAACAGTGGACACTTATCAGAGGATTTACTACAGCTAGAATGAAGTGGACACCAATGAAAACACATGACTGGAGTGAAAAATGGGACAGCAGATAGTGTTTGGATCAAAAGGAGGAGGTAATTTTTCACAGCAAGGAAGCAAATGCAAACATACACAGAGGGAGTGAAAAGGTTAGATGCAGTAAGAATCATAAACCAACCAGCTTATAGAAATTCAAACAACCCACAGTGGTTTGGCTAAAGATCACTTATTATATAAAATAAATAAATACATAAATAACCACAATGCTAAATGTCATTGCATTATATTCTAATGAAAGCTCCAATCTCATTTGGGGGATAACGCCCAATAATGGCCACGATTTGATACATTTTTAGGTCAGGAGCAAGCATGAGGGATCTGCGACCAGAAATCCACCTGTTGTGGACAATTGACCCATATTTTTTAAACCCTCGCCAACTATCCATGATTATATTGCTGACAGTCTTTGACCGTTGTTGTTGATCACAGATAGTCACAAATAGTTGTTATTTAGTTGTGGACCATCTTAGGCCGAGTTCCCAACCAACAGAGATTTTTATCTGAGCATTATGGTCACAGATAGCATCAGCTTTGTCCATGACTATGGTCACTGATTGTAGCCAACAAAGTCTCAAACAATCTCCGATAATCTCAGACAATCTGCAACGTTCTGTGATTGTCTGCAACAATGTCTGCCACCATAGTTGGGGATAGTTAGGGATGTGGTCACCATCTCCAAAAAAGACAGTCAAAAATGTTTGCCAACTACTACCCATTATTGCAGATCATCATTAGCAGTCGCCAACTCAAAATGATGCAGCCTGATGGAAGTGATATGGAGTGTGTGCACACAAAACAAAAGGTCTAAGTACAGATGCTCCCTGACTTACGTTTTTAATTGGTTCTGGACGGCCGAACGCAAGTTGAAAGTGAACGCAAGTTGTTACAGTGACGTATGACGTATAACGCTCATATTGTACTATACATCCATAAATACCATTACCGTATCTCATAAAACACCCCTAAATCAATTATTATAAACAACATTGTAAAATAATATTAAATATATCAAATAAGCCACTTATTTATACCGAGTCACTTTACATGACAGCCAATCAACGCTTACAATATGCGTGGCGCTCAAAACCAAAAGTAGTGTACTTGCGAAAGTAGTGTACTTGCTGTGGGTTATACGGACTTCTGGTCTTTCAAGTGCGCAAGGGTGCCGTTGAACTCGTTTAGAACATAGCCTGCACTGATGTGAATCACCAGCAGAGCAGAGAGTTCCCTTTCCTGGAGTCGGGTTTTCATTCATTTTACAACTCTCTTTGCTTAACTGAGTATGCATGGTAGATTTCACCAATCCAAGCAGATAGTTAATTCATCTCTGTGTATGAGACTTGCACCCATGCTGGTAGGCTTACGCTTGTGACCAACCATATTTGCTTAGGGTTACAAAAGTCCGCAAAACAGTGTAACCACAAAGATCACAGACACTACGTCTTAACACAAGGGTAACATGCTAGATAACATATATATGTATATATATATATATATATATTTATATGAGAGAGCGAGAGAGAGAGAATTTTCTGAGTAGATCCTTCCGTAAGAGAGTGCTCAATACTTTTTCGTAGAGCAAATAAAAATAAAAGGACAGGACAAAGACTTTCTATTGAAACTTCAGTCGTGATAAATGAAGTTTCAATAGAAAGTCTTATTCCTGTCCTTTTATTTTTATTTATATCAAACTGAACTTGGAAGAAGGAGTGGCACGTTCAGTATGTCGTTTTCGTAAACAATGGTTGCAGCGTCATTACATCACTGCGTCAATACGTCAGCATACCACGAAGGTACATCTCAACTCAAAATTTGACTTTTTTGGGGGGAAAAAAAAACAAACACGTAAAATCGAAAAAACCGTAAAACGGATGAACGTAAGTTGGGGAGTGTCTATCATTTTAAACTATCTAGAATCTCTTTTCAAAATACTTTACGCTGTGATCTATCCACATCAATGCTGGCTAGAGAAAACTCATACATACCAGTGAATCTGTCTTCATAAACACACACACACACACACACACACACACACACACACACACACAGAAAGGGGGGGCAAGTGAGAGAGAAAGAGAGGGGGGGGGGAGAGCAAGAGAGAGAGCGAGAGAGAGGGCGAGAGCGAGGGAGGGCGAGAGAGAGAGAGAGAGAGAGCGAGAGACAGAGAGTGAGAGAGAGTGTGTGTGTGAGAGAGAGAGAGAGAGAGAGGGCAAGAGTTAGCGAGAGCAAGAGTGAGAGGGAGAGAGGGGGAGAGAGAGAGAGAGAGGGAGAGAGAGAAAGAGAGAGAAAGAGAGAGCATGAGAGAGAGCGTGAGAGAGAGGGCGAGAGCAAGAGAGAGAGAGAGAGAGAGAGAGAGAGCACAAGTGAGAGAGAGAGAGAGAGAGAGAGAGAGAGTGACACACACACACATATGTAAAATTGTTATTCTCTTTTTAACCAGATCCTTTACAATGTGATCATCTTGTGTGTGTTTAGTTTCTCCTGCTTCCATAGAGTCTGGCAAAGAGTGCGTGTTTATACAGCACTGCTCTTGAGGCCAGACCCCACCCCCTACCGAGTGACCTGAGGCTGAGCAAATTACCTTCACGTGCTTAACGAAAGCCGAGCCCCTGCTCCTCGGGAGATGAGTGTAATGCATGTTGCAGGGTCACCGGCACTGTGTTCCTGCTACTGATGTTAAAAGCCAAAACTCCACCATCTAGATTACACAAACGGAGCTGTGGCACCAGTAAGAGAATGAACACGGCTAGTAATTTAATCTGAATGTAATTGGGATGTTAGGGCAGCATTCTTACAGGAGGCCGTAGGTGGGAGTTCGGGTTGGGCTCAACAAATATCAAGAGCTACAAATGAAAGCTATTTTAAAGGCATGTCACCTGAGATGTAATGAATTTCACATTCACACAGTGACAGGGTGAGCAGTAAAAGGCAAACGAGTCTTATTGTGTCACTTTCAATTTTTGTGATCTGTTACAGAACGAGATCGACCCCCCCATGGAAATGGTTTTTACAGATAGCACTATAGATGTACGTACTGCTTCACATCTCAGCTTTCTGAATATTTCTTATTTACCTTCAAGGTGCCTTTCACATTAACATTATAATGTATTGCAGAACTGAAATAGAACTGAAATATTCATCAGTAGTCATTTTCTGTAACTGTTTAATCCTAATTAGGGTGGCATGGAGGCTGGCGCCCATAGCAGACTACACCATGGACAGCTCACCAGGCCATCGCAGAGCGGAAACATGCTGACGGCTATGCAGCTAGAGAGATAGAGAGATTTCCTTTTGGCTTTTTCCCTTTATCAGGGGTCGCCACAGCGAATGATTCGCAGGTTTGATTTGGCATAGGATTTTACGTCGGATGCCCTTCCTGACACAACCCTTTAGCAAGGGACAGAAACACGCTGACAGCTATACAGCCTACTCTTTACGAAAGTCAACGATGGTTCTTTTACACCCTCACACCATAGACAGTGAGAGACATGGCGGGCCTTTGATAACCCAGTTATCTGCACTGGGGGACTGTGACAATCAGTCAAGGATCAGTGATCCAGCACCTATACCATTAGGTCACCACTGCCCCCCTGAAATATTAATTTAAAAGGAAATTAAACCCACGCTTAATAAAACCCTGTATGAATAGTGTATGTCTCTTTCTATTAAATCACATTGTTTCATTAACAGCAAATTACTGTACTCCACACTGGGGGTGGGAGGGTGGAGTTTCACTACTTTCTACTGCATTGTCATGCAATAAAAGTACAGTTGGCCCCCTATTTACGAAATTAATCCATTCCAGAGCCTTTTTCATAATACTGGAGTTTTGTAAGTAGGGGCACATTTTACATGTTAAACGCCTGATTCGTTCCAAGACTCCCAAGACTACCCCATAAGCCCTTTAAAAATGATAAAAGTACACCAATTTTGTATGAAATGTGTGTTAAAAGTAAAAGAAAATTATTTATTAAACCATTTTATGAACATATTTATAAATTAAACCATTATTAAACATTTTTATTAACACACACACACACACACACACACACGTCTCTCTCTCTCACACACACACACACACACTTTTGTCTGCTAACCACTACACCACTATGCTGCCCTCATTCATTCATCCATTATTGCTCACAACATCCTCTGTGTGTTACTTCGGAAGCACTTTTGGATCCTGTTTGTTCACGTTCAGCCATGTGACATCACATAAGACTACATATAATGTGCGTTTAATTTTACCATACACTTCACATCACAATGCAAGATAAACCGGATCAGGAGCAGATTTTTTTTTTAATTAATCTTTTATTATCTGTTTTAATTTGAAGAAAAACAGATGCATGGGGCAGTGATGACCTGGTGGTAAAGGTGCTGGATCACTGATCCCAAGGTTGGGGGTTCAAGCCCCACTTTCCACGGGTTGTCCCTGTCCCCCCTCCCAGTGCAGCTAACTGGGTTATCAAAGGCCGGCCATGTCCCTCACTGTCTATGGCAGGGATCACCAACGTGGTGCCCGTGGGCACCAGGTAGCCCGCAAGGACAATATAAGTTGCCCGCGGACCTGTTCACTGCTATTTTTAGGACAGGCCCATTTTTAGGACAGCGCCACTCTCCATTGAGCTGCATATAATTTTTTTGAATATATTTTTAAATCAAGTCAATATCTTCACATAGATGAATATCATTAATTATTAATAATAACATCTAATTAAATCTAATTAAATGTAAATTGAGCAAATTTGTAATTTCAGAGGTGTGTATCGACCTAGTAGCCCTTCGCATTAATTGGTACCCATGAAGTAGCTCTCAGTTTCAAAAAGGTTGGTGACCCCTGGTCTATGGTGTGAGGTTCATGTAAAAGAACCATCACTGACTTTCTTCAAGAGTAGACTGCATAGCCGTCAGCGTGGTTCCGCCCTGCGATGGCCTGGCAAGCTGTCGAGGGTGTACTCTTCCCTCGCCCGAAGTCGGCTGGGATGGGCGCCAGCCTCCCCACGTTCCTAATTAGGATTAAGCGGTTACAGAAAATGAATGAAAAACAGATGTAAATTTATGGTTTTAATACATTTTTTTTTTTACTCTTTATAATCAATAAAAAAGAAATGTCAGTGTTAAACCAGTTTTTCTTCAGACATCCATCTGTACGTCTGATGAGGCCTGACTCTGCTTAGGTGGCAGAAAACGAAAGTGCTTGTGAATTTAAAGAGCACCAGAGCGTTGCAGTGAGTCCAAGCTGTCAGACTGGATAGAAACAGTACTTAACCAACTTTAATTTCCCTCCTAGGATTCAGGCAGCGTTACGACTAAAGTGTGAGATGTCAGCAGCTAAACTCTCTCGTAGTGAGTGATACCAATGCACTGATACACCAGCCGTGTATCATAGCTCAGTCACGAACAGAATAACATTCATTGAGTCATGCTTGGATATCCATTTATAAACATGCATACGTTGTAATTTTACATTCAGCATGCTGTATGTACAGGTACAATTGCAATTCCACAAATGTTGGGACACTGTATAAAATGTAATTAACATTATAAACCCATATTTTATCTACAATATATCATAGAAAAATATCAGATGTTGAAAGTGAAATAGTTAGAGATGGTATTCTTTCAAAAATAATCTACTTTAATAGCCGCAACATACAGTCGGCCCTCTACTTACGAAAACCTCTGAATACGAAAAATCCAGGTTACAAAAAACATTTTCCTAAATTTTCGTCCTCTTTTTACGAAAAGCGCCATTCAAAAATTCAAACGCACAATTAAAACAATGAGCGAGTGGCTCTCTCATTGGCTGTCCCCCAACACTCTGCCCTGCTGGCCTCCCATTGGCCAGAAGGGAGCTGCACTGTACCCATACTTCCTGTTTGTCACTTCCTGTTTGTTCGTGAAGGAGAGCTGAACAGGACTATTGGCTCGTGAGTTTTTTTGAGAGTGATTATATCAGCGTTATATTTCGTTATCCATCATGGACCCCGAGAAAGTGATTCCCGGTGACACTGAAAAGAAGAAGCAGGCTCCGTTATGAATCGAAGTGAAGCAGGAGATAAAAAAAAAAGTGGGATGCAGTTGACGCAAATCACAAAAGAGTATGGCCAAAACCCCTCTACAATCGGGACGATATTGAAGCAGAAGGAGACCTTAAAAGCAGAGATACAGTGACGGAGACGATTATTTCAGAACGATATTGAAGTAGAAGGAGGCTTTAAAAGCGAAGATACAGTGGCAGAGACGATTATTTCGTAAAAAGCAACCGCCATATCTAAGGACCTTGCATGGGTGGTTCGAGAGATTTAAAAGAAGTTAAATATTTTTTTTTTACTTTTAACACACATCTCATACAAAATTGGTGTGCTTTTATAATTTTTAAAGGGTTTATGGGGTAGTCTTGGGAGCCTTGGAACGCATCACGCGTTTTACATGTAAAATGCACCTCTACTTATGGAAACTCCAGGTTACGAAAAAGGCACTGGAACGGATTAACTTCGTAAGTACGAGGGCCGACTGTATCTCAAAATAATTTGGACAAGGCAGCAACAGGCTGGAAAAGTAAGTAGTACTAAAAAAAACAAACAAACAAACAAAAAAACAGCAGGAGACACTTATCAACTCACTTCGTTAAACAGTGACTGATCAGTTACATGACTGGGTATTAAAAATATGCAGTATCCGGACAGAGGTTCACCGGCAAAAATCTGCATCTACAAATAGTGGAACAAGTTCTTCAACGTAAAATTAATCAAAAATGGTCCTCAACGTAAAATTGCAAAGACTTGAAATATTATTTACAGTACACAATCTCATTAAAAGATTCCCTGAATCTGGAGAAATCTCTGTGATCCAGACACAAGGCCAAAAAGCAATATTGAATGCCCATGATCTTCGGCTCATCAGGTAGCACTGCATTAAAAACAGGCGTGATTCTGTCACGGAAATAACTGCATGGGCTCAGGAACACTTCCAGAGATCAGTGACCGTGAACACAGTTCACCGTTCAATGCACAAACCCAGGTCAAATCTCGAATACACAAATAAGAACTGGTATGTGACCATGATCCAGAAACTCTGTCATGTGCTCTGGGCTAAAGTTCGTTTAAGATGGAATGAGGAAAAAGTGAAAAATGGTTCTGATGCAAGACAAATCAAAATGTAAAATTTGTTTTGGAAAACATGAATGCTGCTCCATCTGGACTAAAGAGGAGAATGAAACCACCAGTTTGGTTTCAGCACTCAGTTCAGAAGCATGCACCTCTTAGAATTATGTTCAAGCACAGTGATTTCTGGAGATGTTCCTGAGCTCATATAGTGATGTCTACAATAGAATCATGCCTGTTTTTATTGCCTTATTAAATCATGAAAGTGTAAAGTGCCTTATTTTCAACAATCTATAGGTTTTCTTGGTCTAATTATAAATAAAATCATTGCATTCTGTTTTTATTTACATTTAACACACATTCATTCACACATTCATGGGAGCTACATTTTAAACCATTATTTTCTGGATGACAAAACGGATTATGAATAACTCCTATTGAATTAAAGGCTGAAAGGCAAACAGTGTACAGTATGTTGAAGGTATGGCACAGTATGCGAGCAGCCATTGCCTTATAATTAGAGAATTTTTGGAGCTAAAGCTCACTGGTTCAATTCCTCAACCAGCAGGGAAATTGTGTGGTGGGAGAGTGAGCTGCATCTTCACGGATGAAGTCGCTGAAGTACCCTTGACCAAGGCACCTAACCCCAACTGCTGTCCGAGTACAACAATGTGTGGCAGTCTACTACTCCAAGTGTGTGCTCTCTCTGGATGGATGTTCTCTCTGTGCTTGCGTGGGTTTGTTTTGGATACTCTGGTTTCCTTCCACAGTCCGAAGACATGCACATTAGGCTAATCGGCTGTTCCAAATTGCCCCTCAACGTGAGTGCAAATGTTCCTACGTTCCTGCTAGGATTGAACAGTGAGTGAGTGAGTGAATGAATTTACACTTTTGTTGATTAATTGTTGTTTTTGTTGTTAAATTCTACTTAAATTCTCCTATAAAACTGCAGGAATGAAAACTGTTAAGCATTACCAGAATGGTTCATAAGAAATCAACATAAATGTAATAAATTCATCTCAACTGTGGTGTCATCAGTCCCTCTCACGCTAAAACTGTCAGCTTTGCTTTCTTTGGGGTTTTTGGTTCAACCTCTGAATTCCAGTTTACACTGGTCAGACTGTTGTTTTGGCAACAGAGCCAAACTAAGTAAGATCTGTGTACCACATGTCCAGAGTCCAGAAACCTTGCCACTGCTGCCAAGCATTTGCAGTGAACTTCAGCAATGTGACGGTGAAGACACTGAACAGAGCAAAGCCGTGAGTTTAAGATGAGCCGTATGTATAAATAAATAAGACAAGACATGGATAAGACACATGCTTTAACCCTGATGTAAGTATGTCCACCCATCCTTCTGAATGCCTTGTCACTTTCCAGTGATCCTGAAATTGTCCATACTTCCACTAACAGAACATGAGCAAGATCTAGATGAAGTTCAACACCACAACTAGTCATCTTAATATCGACGCTAGTTTCATCTGCTCCACAATCACAGTACTCAGTGGTACAAAGTGAAAAAGGGAGAAAGACGACAGTAACAACTTCAAGTCCATCGTTTCCAGACGTTTTTGTACAGCGGAACAGAGGAAAGACTAACATGGTCATTATGCAGCCAGTTCTGACTCTGCTGCTCAGTCGGGGAAATACAGAGTAACTCCAACAATATGGAACATCTTAATCTTATACTGATAAGGGAGCAAGTTTCAGGACGTTTTGCTTCCTTATCAGTACTGTATATGCTAAGTTGACAATATGTATTGGCACCCCAGAATCCTGACCTTAACCCTGTTGAAAGTTTTCAGTCTGTACTAGAGAAGACTTTATGAAGTGGTTCAGTTTTTTTCTCTCAATTCAAGACGTCGATAATAAATGAACCCGACACTGGATGGAAATAAAAGTTATGTTGCTTAAGTTGGTTGAAACGATGGCATGTCGATTACTTGCTGTAAGCATGGCTAACAGCAGCCTCGACAGAACCAACTGGAGCAACAATGCCATCGAAATAACATGCTGTGATCAAGGATACAGGCTCTCCAACAACTCCGTGTTGTTGCTCAACAATGTATAAGATATGAAGATAAAATCTTTCTGAATCACTTAGTCCTAATTATAGTCACGAGGAGGTTGACCCTCATCTCAGTCGACTTCGGGCGAGGCTGGGCCAACGCAGGACAATAAGATAAAATAATATAAGCTATTTATTAATGAAGTAGTTAGATACTTCTCGTGGATCTACACTTACTGTAGGGAACTAGCTGTTCCTTGCCCATACACTTGGAAGCAGGGAAACCTGCTAAAGGATTACATGGGCAACCAGAGCTGGCGATTGAGATTCGCCTGTATCACGATGCAACGCGCTGTATCACTTAAATTGCCTGTCACCCATCACTTCCTGTGTGGACACCGCTTTGTCTGAACTCATCCAGGATTGAAGAAAGTGGCCTTTTCAGTTTCTTCAATACAGATTTCCCGTAGTTAAGGTTTGGGATAGGATGAAGTATGGTAAACTTCAATCATCAGCATTTTAAACAGACTTCTGCCAGGCGTCATGCAAATGTATGACCTTTGATCCCTGGCTGCTAATGTAATGTGATCGTGTCATAGACAACGTAGGTTTTGTGCTGTCTGTCACCACTTTCCTAACCTCCTGAAAGGTCAGACACCAAAACCCCATGCCCCTCCCCCACACTCATTCATTCACGTTACAGCAGTCAGGGCTACGATGGTTCTGGAGTCTATCCTGGGAACACTGGGCATGAGGAAGGAATACACCATGTCATACCACAATTGCGAGCCCCATTCTGACCTGAATTTACATCTAGTGACAATTTATCAAAGCCAAGTCAATCTTAACCCGTGAGCCAGTTTTAATTAAATCTGTTACGAGTTATACGTCTTTTATTTAAAGAAAGAGAAGTTTCTGGTATTGCAGCACTTTTAAGATTTGCCTGAAAACTTTAAAATATAATCGAGCGTATACCTCAGCACTATACCGCAGTTTTTGGGTCTCGGATGAGCACCTCGCATGAGTAGCTGGGTGCTGGCTCTGGTGGATGAATAAAAGTGACAAGGAAAGATATTTATATAAAAGTAGAAGACCCCGTGCTCACGTATCCCTGCTAAATCATGGTCTCCTGTTCTATGCACATTTCTCAGGCTCTTTCTTTTAATTTTCTCTCGAGTGGCTACAGTTTAAGAGTCACAATTAAAAATGATTTTTGAAAATAAGCCCAAAGGGAAAGAATTAAACAAATCACCAGATGAATACAGAGCTCAGCGGAGTGAGATCACTGCTGTTAATAATTCACATGTTCCCATTAGAAACAGAAGGACAGCTTGGGAGCAAATGGAAAAAACGTGACAAAATAAACAGCACAAATATGTTGAAAGGTAGGGCTGTGAACAACATATACTGTAAACTAGAACGGTTATTGTTTTTTAGACACTAATAACTAACTTTTAACTAGTTATTCACTCGAACCGCTTAATCCTATGAGCATCGCGGGGAGGCTGAAGCCTATCTAATCAATTCTGAGCGATGGCGGGGTACACCCTAAACAGCTCATCAGTCTATCACAGGGTGAACACACACATAACCATTTATACACATCCATTCAAATTCACATTCACACCGAGGGGCAATCTGGAACTACCAGTTAGCTAATGTACATGTCTTTGTGTGGCAAGGAGGTGTAATGGTTATGCTCTCCACCTTACAGCAAAATGTTCCTAGGTTTGAGTCCTAGGATCAGTAAGGGCGTGTCTGTGTGGAGTTTGCATTTTCCCCATTTGCTGTCCCAAATTGCCCCAGATGAGAGTGTAAATGGTTGTGTGTTGGTCCTGCAATGGACTGGCAAACCACTTAGGGTGTACCCTGCCTTCATACAATGTCAGTTTTGATGGGTTCCAGCCTCCTTGGAACCCTCGTAGGAGTAAGTGGTCTGGCACATGAGTCAGGAGAAAGTGTGGCCACATCTTTGGATTGTGGGAGGAAACCTGCATTCTCAGAGGAAACCCATGCAAAAATAGGAAGAATATGTAAACTCCACACAGACTCTAATCCAGAACCCTTCTTGCCGGAATCCCTGTGCCACCATGCTGCCCCTATTAAAGGTATGAATTGTACAGAATTGTTATGCTATTAATTTTGTTCTGATGGTTTGGGTAGTAGAGTAATAGAATCCAACAGGCCCAACAGTCAAAACACGCATACTGCTGATTCTGTGCAATTGAATCACTAATTGAAAGGGCCGTGTTCAAAATAACAGCAGTGTGGAGTTCAACTGGTGATGTCATTCATTCTTCATATGACAGGTGCCAATTATTGCCCTGATTTAAGGACTGAAGGCAGCAAATGTTGTACATGCTGCTTATGGAGCATTTCTCTCTGAAATTCTGAGGGAAATGGGCCATTTCAGACATTGTTCAGAAGAACAGCGTACCTTGATTAAAACGTTAATTGGAGAGAGGTAACCATACAAAGAAATACAGAAAAAGATAGACTGCTCAGCTAAAATGATTCCAAATGCTTTAAATTGGCAACCAAAACCTGAAAGACGTGGAAGAAAGTGAAAAAAATACCATTCAAATGTATCGAAGAAGAGACAAAATGGCAAGAACTCAACAATCAACTCCAGAAAGATCAAAGAAGGTCTAAAGTTACCTGTGTGTACCTAAAGTTACCTGTTACAATTGGAACACGTCCATGTGAAGCTGAGCAAGGCAAGAAGGCCCGCAAAGTTCCATTGTTGAAAAAAAGACGCACTGAAGAGGTTACAATTTGCCTAGGAACACATTGACTGGCCTAAAGAGAAATTGCATCAAACGAGCGGCAGAACACTGAATTCAAGCCACAAGACACTGTGAGTACAGTGAAGCATGGTGGCGCAAGCATCATGACATGGTGAAGTTTCTCATAAGACAGTGTCAGGCATATTTATCACAAACTGGAGATCATGGATCAGTTCGAATACATCAGGACACTTCAAGAGGTCGTGCTGCCTCATGCTGTAGAGAAAAATGCCCATGAAACGGGTGTTCCAACAAAACAATGACCCCAAAACACACCAGGAAACAAACAGGCAACATCTTGGTTCCACATCAACAAGATAGACATTATGGAGCGGTGGACCTTCATCCAATAGAAAACTTGTGGGGTGGCATCAAAAATACAGTTTCTAAGGTAAAACCAAGAAATTCAGAAGAACTGTGGAGTGTAGTCCAATCATCCTGGGCTGGAAAACCTTCTCACAGGTGCCAGAAGTTAGTTGACTCCATGCAACACAGATGTGCGCAATTCTCAGAAACAGTGTTTATACAACTAAATATTAGTGCAGTGACTGAAATGAAATCAAAATCTTACAACATTTTTCAGTTTATACAGTGAATGTTTGAGTTTGTAAAGAATAAAGCAGACACTGCTATTTTTTGAAAAGTTCACTTCAATTTCACACAAATTTAATATATTTTCATATTGAATGTAATATATTTTCTTCAAAATAACACAAATTTGTTCTATTTTTCTTCATGTTTTGATTTGGAATAGAATGTGTCGTGTTCCCAGTGCATTGGAGTGAATGGAAATAAAAGCCATTATAAGGATTTTGAGTTTATTCACTTTATAAACATACTGCTATTATTATTAACACAACTGTATATATTATGAAATACATATACAATGATTAATTGCATTGTAGAATGTTTTATAAGGTGTCAGAGACATCATCATATGTTTTCCATCATTGAGTGTTTACAAAATTCCCATGATAAAATCAAATTAGCTTCAAAAGCAAACATTTTTCAGGGATTTGACATAAAGACAAATGGCCTCTTAGCTAAATACGTAGTGTTGTAACCACATCAAGCAGCTTTCACTTTCATGTTAAACTATGGGAACAAAAGAAAAAAACTATAGCGCGTGTGTTTATTATGGTTTACTCAACCAGCATTGAATAGAGTGCATCTTAACAAATAGCCTGAAACAGACCTTACTCTTCACATCTAACCTTCATGTGGTTCAGTGCAATTAGAGCCAAGAATAGCTCCAACTGCGAGATAGTTGAAGTGTTTAGAGGCAGTAATATATGTGTGAGGCAAGAAGGGAACAGTTCAGCAAATAAGTAGTTAGAAGCAGAGGAGAGCAGAATCTCCTGCTGCTACCATGCATGCCCATGAGCTCACTGTAAGGCTGGCGCAAACTTCATTTCATTCTGCCAACTTTGCAATAAAAATTCATACTGCAATTAAAAAAGAATATATAAATCCCAGCATGGCCTATAAGCGGCGCTCTTGATGGATGGCTTCACTAATAGGACTCTGAGCCTGGGTCTGGCTTTTATAACCTTTCTGAGTTCTGCTTTAATTTCTATTAGCTGTGTTGTTGAAGTTATATTGTATATATTTTTATTCTGTGTGAGTCTAAGTGGTGATGCATAAGCCTTTTTTTTTTTTTTTTTTTTTTTTTTGGGAGGAGGGGGGTTGGTTTTGTAGAGGTTAGCATGTCCACCTCACAGCAAGAAGGTCCTGAGCTTGAGTCCCAGGCTTGTCCATTTTTGCATGGAGTTTGTATGCTCTTCCCTGCTTGTGTAGCTTTCCTCCAGGTACTATAGTTTCTTCCCACAGTACAAAGACATGCACATCAGGCTAATACGCTGCTCTGAATTGCCCCTAGGTGGGAGTGTTAGCGATTGTGTGTGTGTGTGTGTGTGTGTGTGTGTGTGTGTTGGCCCTGAATTGGATCAGCAAGCTGTTCAAGGTGTGTCCTGCCTTAACTCTTTGTCAGCTGAGATAGGCACCAGCCTCCCTATGACCCTAATAGGAATAAGTGGTTTGTAGAGTAAGTGAGTGAGTTTTGTTATTAATCATGAATCTGTTTTTATTTTATTTTAGTGCCGCCCATAGTCATGTGGATGGCACGGTGGTGTAGTGGTCATCATGACCACCTCACAGCAAGAAGGTCTTGGATTCAAGTCTCGGGCTTGCCCCGGTCGTTTGCATGTTCTCCTTGTGCTTGCATGGGTTTCCTTTAGGTACTCCAGTTTCCTCCCACAATCCAAAGACATAAACATTTGTAACTGGCTGTTCCAAATTGCCAATAGGTGTGAGTGTGAATGATTGCATGTGCTGACCCCATGATGGATTGCCAGTGTCCAGGTTCCCCATGAAACCAGTTGGATTAAGCAGTTTGACTAATGATTAAATGAACTATACTGGATTAGAATCAACAACTCTGAGCAAAAAGATGCCATCCTGCAAGTCATCACACAAAACTGCTTAAAATGTTCACTTTAATCAGCAAGATTCAAATTGGACAGGTGACAAATTACAGCAAAGTGGCAAAATGCTGAGGAGGGGATTTTGTTGGATTGGTTAGGATCACTTTACAGGGAAGAGTCACTGCAAATCAATCACCATTATCCTATGATTAAGCGTTTCAGTCCTGATTCAAACCAGAGGTCTGATGCAGGATTACACGAGTGCATTGGATATCAGTGGCTCGGAACAGGCAGATGAGGATGAAAATTATATAAATCATATCCTGTGACCTTCACAATTACAAAAAGTTGAGAGTAAGCAATATACAAGGATCTTCAATTCATGCGGCTTCAGTGTATCACGGTTGTTTTTTTGTTTTTTTCAATATACATCGAATTAAAAAATAAGGAAATTAAGGAAGAATTGGGGGGAAAGGTAAGGAAAATGCCGCAAAACAAAGTCAATGATGCAAAATAAAACCCCAAACAAACAAAAACAAAAAACAACCCACAACCCCCCAACAAAAATACTTACATTTTTATGTGAGATGCGCATCTGAGTGCGCGCACGCGTCTGTATGTGTGTGTGTATTTATATTTTATTTACATCTTACGCATTTTTTTGAATGTTTAATTGTTATTATAAGCATTTATAGCGTTGAATATGTATTTATTGATATTATATACACATATACATGTACGTAGACGTCAGTCGGGGGGTGTTGATCCTACTTCGCGGAATTCGGCGGTCGTGGGGGGATCTCAGTCCCAATTAACCGCAGAAAGTGAGGGATCCCTGTACTTCTATTACAGTTTTTAAAACTTCTGAGAGAACAGTGTAGGTGTTGTCGTGGCTTTTGTGTCTCAATAACTTACTAAAAACCTACAGGAAGGTTCCCCTGACTGCCGATCTGTATTATATATGGCTCGGTACAGTGCTGTATTGATTAGTATGTCCACCGTTCTGAATTGCCCCAGGTGTGAGTGCGAGTGTAAATGCTTGTGTCTGTCGGCCCTGCAATAGATTATCGAACTGCCTTTGGAATGAGTCGGCCGAGATAGGTTCCAGCCTCTCTGCAGCCCTAGTAGGATAAAGTAGTTCTGTGGCTGAATGAAGGAATACACTTTACACCCTAAACCTTTTCATATTAGACAGATTCGTGACATTTTAAGTGACATGTGACCCTTAAATTCCTGTGGTGAGGCTGCGGCACTGGTTAGAGAAGTGCCTGTTGTGAATTAGGGAACAATAAATCAAGCTGAAATCAATTACAGATTACAAGAATTGCAGGAAAGCATGGAAGAATCGCACAGCATGTTTACCTCACCATAAAAGGTGAATCAATCCTCCTCAACCTCTACGTGCTCACTTACTTGAACTCTCTGACTCTCATTTTCAGAACCGAATAATCCGATTAGGGTCACGTAGAGGCTGAAGCCTATCTCAGCCAACACTGGGCAAAGGAAGGGTGCACCTTGAACAGCTTGCCAGACTATCACAGGACCAACACACAACCATTCATACTCACGTCCACAACTAGGGGCATTTTGGGAACAGCTAGGACTGGGAAAGGAAACCGGAGTACCCGGATGAAAGACACGCAAACATGAAGAGAACATGCAAACGCCACATCAGAAACACCTGAGCCCAGGACTCGGACCCAGGACATTATTGCTGTAAGCAGCACATACTAACTACTCTGCCACGGATTTTTGTTCCGATTCGAAAAATAATTTCTTGCTCCACAAGAATTCCACAAGGAATTACACAAGAACGTAGTTTTCAGTTCTAGCATTTGTTAGGATCTCTGATTTCTGTACACCCATCCATTCCAGAGAGAATGGTAGTACTGGCAGAGGAAACAGGAGATTGGAGGAAAGGGGTGGGTGAGGGTGGGGGTGGTGTAAAAGCATGGCACAATCAGGAGTAAATTCGTGCCAGAGAAAACCTGAGTCAGATGGAGCGTGGATTTAAGGAGAAAGTGTGAATGTGACAGAGTGAAGGACAGAAAAAAGACGGCACAATGCCAAGAGGATAAGGCTGTCAGGTAGAGTTATAGTGCAGGTGTGCCTCTTAAATGTTCCTTTGTTCAGAGTGGTGTTCCTGCAGAATGGAAAACATCACTCAGAGCATGGGCACATGGCCACAGCCTCGCCCGAGTACCACTGGTCCCCTGATTATACACTAACAATGGCAAAATAATTGCCTGATTTCAGCAACTCCACCCGATAGATAAGAACCACTTTTTATTACTTGTATGAAGAAAAGGTACTGGAAAATAAATTTTAATTATAATTATAAATGGCGGAGTCTAGTGTGTACGATGTGGACTGATGAGACCTCTCAGCTCAACATGAAAGCAACCATCACATACTATGGAAATTGCTATGAATGCATAGTTTTAAGGAATTCTTTCAAGAAATATGGCATAGGCTCCCGGGTGACGCTTTGACAAGATGCATGACTATCAACCCGGACATTGCAAGTAGGGAATAGTTTACAGGAAGATCATAAAGAATATGCCAGTTTTTAATAAGTTAGAAACAACATTTGGTACAGAACAGCTGGGACATGATTACATGGCGATCAGAAGGTATCAAAGGAAACGTTTCGGTCAGTGCAAGAACGATCAATCTGTGCACACAAGTCTATAACAGTAAAATAAATCTTCATCTGTGTGACCAAATGTATTAATGGTCTCTCAGGCCACCGCTGTCTACCACAAAACATCTGTATTTTTTAATAAAGTACTGTACGTTGTTACCATGTTAACCACAATTTTCTCGTCATCTCTGAGCTGCTCCTAGTGGATGTTTCGCTTAATGTCGATACTGAGATAAATGATGTACGCAAGTCTGTGGGCGGTCTCAGCTGACAGGTTTGAAATACATGTCTTTATTTTCATACATAAAATGAGCATTTATGAGCCTTTACCTAGATCTCTCTCTCTCTCTCTCACTGTACCGCTCTCACTGTGCCTCTCTCAGTATCCCTCTCTCTCTCTGTCTCTCACTGTACCTCTCTCTTTCTCTCTCTCACTCTCTCTCTGTATCTCTCTCTCTCTCTGTGTGTGTGTATCCCTCTCTGTATCTCTCTCTCTCCCTCTCTGTATCTCTCTCTGTATCTCACCGTCTCTCTCTCTTTCTGTGCACTGTATCTCACTCTGTATCCCTCTCTGTATCTTTCTCTCTCTCTCTCTCTCTCTCACTGTGTATCCCTCTCTGTATCTCTCTCTCTCCCCCTCTCTGTATTTCTCTCTGTATCACACTGCCTCTCACCGTCTCTCACTCTCTTTCTTTCTCTGTATCTTTGTATCTCTCTCTCTCTCTCTCTCTCTGGCTGTATCTTTCTCCCTTACACTTTCTCTTTTACAACATGACTGTCGGGGAACCAGACTAATGAAAAACTCAACACTCTTTCCCCGGAATTCTCTGTGCTTGGAAAGTAAGATTAACTCGAGTACCAAAAATGTTTCTGCCTAAAGACACAAAGTGTACACTACACAAGAAAGTAAGAAGAGAACACGTGCATGATTAACTTCCATAAACTACTCGGACATTATCTACATTCCTCCAATGAAAATAAGCACCAGGAAGATCCCACTAATCCTGCCATGCCTTCCAGCTTGGGAATCACGTAATGTTTTAGCATGAAAATAATCATTTTTCATAATATTTGGACCTAAATGTACATCTACATTATGTATATTGGTTCGATCCAACCACATCATCATCTCCTCGTTTCAGCTGTTCCCTTTTTTTCCTGGGGGTTGCCACAGTGAATCATCACATGTTTGATTTGGCATAGGTTCTTACGTCGGATGCCCTTCCTGACACAACCCTTTCAGCAGAAGGTCAGCAATGGTTCTTTTACACCTCTCACCATAGACAGTGAGAGACATGGCCGGCCTTTGATAACCCAGTTAGCAGCACATTTGGGGGGGGGGGGGGGGGGGGTTGATAACCTTGTGGAGAGTGGGACTCGAATCCCCAACCTTAGGATCAGCGATCCAGCACCTTTTACCACCAGGCCACCACTGCCCTGTCCAAGGAGGTGAAGCTTTTGTGGACTGAAAAACTTCTTCCAACCACATCTTCTCTACTCTGTATAATAACGCAACACTGTGTAACCCCTTAAGCAGTTATTGATCCAAGGTAAAAAATCATTTTGGCCCAGGGCAGTCTTTTGCATGAGTGTGTTGCAGAGATGACAGTGCTCTAAAGGTACAGGTATACTTCAGTGAATATTACCCACACACTGGGTGTGCATAGTGCATATCATGGAAATTTTGTCATGCACACACTCCATGTGGTCAGTCTGCACTGCAAGCTGATTTTGTGTCTGTGTGGATTGTATGCACTGACTGCGGTGTGAAATAATGAGCTTCATCCAGTAGGTGAGAATAGTTGAAGTTTAAATTATTAAAGAAGTTCTTTTATGAAGCTGCAATCTGTATTTTTGTTCTATTTTATTTGGGGATGGTCTTATTCCATATACCATATTTTCCGAACTATACATCACCGCAGAGTATAAGTTGTATTGGCCAAAAAATGTATAAAAAATGCATAATAAAGAAGAAAAAAACATATAAGTCGCACTGGACTATGTCGCAAACTCATTTTCTTTATTGCAGTAATAATAATCTACGCTTTTCTCCAGTCCCTCACAAGTTTCTCGTTCACTTCAAACTTTCTGTCTGCTGCTCGATTATTATTTTCTGCTGCATATTTCACTACTTGCAGCTTGTAATCCTCAGAATAGGATTTTCTTTTTGGGGACATTTCTTCAGTGGTACAGGATGAGTATGTACAGGTACCCAAGCCTAGAGTGCCCTCTTGTGGTTGAGTGTAAAAATAACAAACATCTGAAATTATGTGTTATTATTATGATGAATAGAATTATATGTAATAATTTCACATATAAGTCGCTTTGGAGTATAAGTGGACCTTCAGCCAAAGTAAGAAAAGGGTGCGACTTATAGTCAGGAAAATACAGTACCACATTTTTAGCTGCTCAAAGTTCCATAAAATGAAGATATAACCTGCATGCGTTGAATCATGTCTGCATTTAAGTACACTCTAGAAAAATCAAGAGATGCATCTGGTCTACTTAAACTGCTTAAATATTAATTCATTTGCTGAACTGCTTTATCCTTTATTTGTATCGGGGGGGGGGGGCGCTAATACGCATCTCAGTTGTTTCTGGATGAAGCCAGTGTACACTCTGAACAGCCAGCAAGTCCATAGTAGGACCAATACACAGATCCATTCACACTCACACCTACACTTAGAGGCAATTCAAAACAGACAGCCTAATGTGAAAGTCCTTGCACTGTGAAGGAAACCAGAGTAAACAGGGGAATCTCAAGTAAGCATGAGAGAACATGCAAACTCCACACAGAAACAGTTTCACTGACCCCGAGACTCGAACTCAAGCCCACACTTACATGTTTCAGAATCATATTCCAACACGATCACATCTCCTACAATAAATAAAATCAAATAACTTATACAGGTTGTACCCCAATATCAGGAACTGGCTTTCATAGATAGGAACAGCCATGGTTTACACAACTCAAAGAAACCCTGTGTGTTAAAAGCAATACAGTATAAAGAATTCATCTGTGTCTATACTGTTAATAAAAGCTTTGATGGGTTATAATGCTAAAGCTTTCACTGAGCATATAATTTAAAATGGCTTTGTTGAAACTATGCTCATTTCCTCCTTGGGAATCAGAACATCCTGCAGTCCCATTCAGTATGTTGGTCTATGCTCATTTTCCCCTTTGCAATGGGTAGATATGGGACTGGTAGTGCCACACATTGGACCTTTTGTCACATTCCTAAATCCATTCCTGGACAAATATCCTTATCCATTATCCTGCTGAAAGAAGCCACTAAGATTACCCAATACTGTTGGCATGAAGGGTTGTGTTTGGTCTTTACCATTGTTTTGGTTTAAAAGTAATATCCATATGAATGCCAGAAGCCAAGATTTTCCCAGCACAACATCACACTGACACATAACACTAATTTGCTTTCTTCTTATGGTAGAAACCGGTGCCATCTCTTTCCAAGGCATGCCTCATACAAGCAACCGTCCATCCAAATGATGTTTAAAAAATTTAATTCAGTAATCTTCTACCATTTTTCCATGGTCAACATCAGTTTTATGGTTTATGAACTGCAAATTGTGACACATTGTGTTGTATATCTTTTTTCATTCCTTCATTTTCTAAGCTTCTGACCCCCCCCCATTCCCACCCATCAGGTATTGCCTTCCCTATAACAAAACCAGAACTAACCATGGAGGGGCGAACGCATGCACATGCCCCCTCCATGACATGCAATGCTAGCCACCCGCCTCTTTTCGAACTGCAACGCCATGCATATTTTAGGGACGGTCTAACACACTTTGAGGGAAAGCACTATCCGCCCCCCTCATATGAATGAGCTCACAGACATCATGATTGGCTGGCAATCGCTGTGAGTGACAGTGAAGTGAGCGTATGTTGTCCCTCCCTCCCTTGATAGCTCAGCCAATGAGCTCCCATGGACTCCTGGTCCCAGACGACTGTGGAGTTTACCTGGATTCAAACTTGTGATCGCTAGCTAAATAGTAAGCTGCTTAATCTTAATTAGGTTCACAGAGAGGCTGGTGCCCATCTCAGTCGGCTGTAGGCAAGGACAGGGTAAACCCTGAATAGCTCACCAAGCCATTGTATGGCCTGCACACATGAAACCATTCACACTCACATCGAGGTGTGATTTGAAATAGCCAATCAGCCTACTGTGCATGTTTTTGGAATGTGGGAGGAAACCAGACGAGTATGAAACCCACTCAAGGATGAGGAGAACCTCATAGTGAACATTTTTATCACTTTATGTTGCACTAGCACTTCTGTGCTATTAGACTGCTCGCATTTACTTTTACTTACCATGAGTATCAACGAGCATGGGGTACCCATAACTCTATGGCTGGTCCTTTCCTGGACCAATTTTTGGTAGTTATTACATACTCCATAGCTGGAACACAAAAGAAGACTTGCTGTCTTGGAGACGCTCAGACACATTCATTTATCTACTATAACGTACAAAGTTTGACAAAGTTGTTGTTATTCTTACTTTTCAAGTTTTCTTCTTGACCCAACGCATAAAAAACATATCAATTACTCTGATTTTACATGACATGCAATTTTATAAATGACAAAAAAAATTAAAGAGAAGAAAATCAAATGTGCACACATTTCATGCATGAAAACATTTTCTTTTTTTGCCAAGTGTAGAAAGAAATCTACAGTAGAGAAAAATATCATTAAAATGGTATATTGTACATTTAATCTACCTGGTATGAGCTCGGTGTAATATAGCCCTCACCTGAAACCCCCCCAAAACCATCACCACTAATATATGACCAACTTACACACAGCAGAGTTCCAGTCCTGGCTGTAAGCCATGCTGTGAACGTCGCCCACATCACTCACGAGGATGTCAATAAAGGTTGCTTGAGGTTTAGCTAAAGGTTGATATATTACCAACATTCACTTCATTAATGAGCTAAATGTTGCCACATTCTCTTTTCAGCACCGGATATTTATTTTTATATACACAGTGGAAACATTTTGCCTGCACACAAAAGGCAGAAATAGGGTTGTTTGTTTTCATTCATTAATTTCTGAACCACTTAATCCCAATTAGGGTTGGGGGAAGGCTGGCACCCAAGTTGGGAATCAAACCCAGGACCTTCTTGCTGTGAGGCAAACGTGCTAACCACTACGCCACTGTGCCGCCGCTGTTTGTTTTCACTGCTTCAAATGACGGACTAAGTTGTGCCATATAAATAAAATCATTAATTGAATGTGTTGAAGGTACTCATCATCATCATCATTTTCCGGGGTTGAGTCATGGCGGCAGCAGCCTAAACAATGAGGTCCAGACATCCCTTTCCCCCACCAATTCCTCCAGCTCTTCCAGCAGGACACCAAAGCATTCCCAGAACTGCCAAGTGTCCAGCATGCTCTAGGTTGACCCATGGGTCTCGTCCCAGTTGGACATACTTGAAACACCACACCAGGGAGATGTTCGGGAAGCATTCTAAACAGATGTCTGAACCGCCTCAACTAGCTCCTTTGAACAGCAATTGTTCTTTGAGCCCCTCCTGGATGGCTGAGCTTCTCACCCTATCTCCAAGGGACAGCTCCGCCACCCCGTGAATGAAGCTCATTTTAGCCACCTGTATCCGTGATCTTGTTCTTTCTGTCATTACCCAAAGCTTGTGACTGTAGGTAAGGGTCGGAACGTAGATTGACTGAAAAATTAAGAGCTTTGCCTTGCTGCTCAGCTCCCTCTTCACCACGACGGACCGGTACAGGCTCCACTTTACAGCAGAGGCTGCAGCAATCCGCCTGTTGATCTCCCACCACATACTTCCCTCACTCCTGAACAAGACCCCGAGATATTTGAACTCCTTCACTTGTAGCAGGACCTCATTCCAGACCTGGAGGGTGCCTTTCACCCTTGTCCTACTGAGAATCATGACCTTGGATTTGGAGGTGCTGATTCTCAATCCAGTCGCTTCACACTCTACTACGAATCGCTTAAATGAGAGCTGAAGGTCCTGGATTGATGACGCCAAAAGGACAATATCGTCTACAAAAAGAAGAGATAAGATCCTATGGCCACCAAACCAGGACTCCTCAACACCACAGCTGCACCTTGAAATTCAGTTCATTACAATTATGAACAGAATCAGTGACAAAGGTTGTTGCCTAAGGTGTCCTGGTGACAAGTGCACTTACAGTATGGATACCCCTATGTTCCAACATGGCGTTCGTGATGGACAAACTGTGATGAACACTAAAGTCCAACCACAAAACACCACTTTAGTTCAGCTTGGAGAGGCTGTACCTACAGATCATACCCTTCCAGGTCACAGTGCAATTGCCCACAAGGGTATTGAAATCTTGCAGGACAACAACGGAGTCTCCAGGGGGAGCATTCTAAAACATAGCACCTAAAGACTCCAAAAAGGGTGGGTGCTCTGAACTCTCATTTGGTGCATAAGCCCAAACAACAGTCAGGACCTACCCCCCACTCGAAGGCGGAAAGAAGCTATCCTTTCATTAACCAAGGAGAACCCCAACATATGGGTACTGAGATGGGAAGCAACAAGGATGCCCGCATTGGCTTCCCGCCTCTCCCCATGAGCAACTCCAGAATGGAATAAGGTCCAGCCCCTCTCGAGATGGGTGGTTCCAGAGCCCAATCTCTTTGTTAAGGTGAGTCCGACTAAGTCTACTGGGTATATCTCAACCTCACACCTGCTCAGGCTCCTTCCCTACCACAGATGTGATATTCCATGTCACAAGAGTCAGAGTCAGAAGCCAAGGATCGGTCCTACAGAACACATGCCTTTGGCTTCCACCCAACTAACGTGTTGAAAGCACTGTCCAGCGAAAAAATATGGAAGCCATATTGTGTAAAACAAGAGATATGTCATGGATGTGCCTGTCTGGCAAAACACAACAGAAAACACAAAATTAATTATCCCCTGGAAAAAGGTCATATAGCATATTAGAGCCTCGTACTTGCCTCTCCTTTAAGGCACCATCTGTGAGTTTATTTGTATGAGGGGGTGGATGGTGCTTTCCTTCCGAGTATGTAATAGACCCCACATATGCATGGTGCGCTGTTCGTAAAGAGGCGGGTGGCTAGTACTGTATGTCACAGAGCTTCAACCATCACTCCCCACCCCACCTCCGATTGTTGGTGTTCGTGTGATAGGGAAGGCAATACCTGATGGGTGGGAATTGGATATGATTAAAATTAGGGAGAAAATGGGCAAAAATAAAAAAATAGACATTCCCCCCAAAAAATTAAAAAATGAAATGACCTGTCATTTGATTTCCGTTGATTCTCTTGAAAGATGAAAATTGAAATTAAAATACCTGTGTATCTCAACTTTGCATTATGTTTCTGGTTTTTATCCAAAAGTTGTTGTAAATAATATTAAAGGATCCTTCACTTTCCGTGGTTAATTAGGACTGAGATCCCCACGCAACCATCGAAATCCGTGAAGTAGGATCACCCCCCCCCATTTTGATAACTGCTGTAAAAGTTCTAATATTGTGAAAATCTTGAGGCTCATGGTGGTCACTAAAGGTCGATGAACCACCATCAGAATCCCATCTCCCATGTGAGAATTGCCTTGCTTTTTTCATAAATTATTCATGAGAAGCGTACAGCTTTTGACTGCTTGATGGCCAAAAGTATGATGGAAATTATTACCATATACTGGAAGAAAGACAACTCTAGAAGATTCTGTTGAGCAGTTTCTGAATTTACATGGAATAATTCCTTAAGGCGACTCTTATGAAATGGTGGTTACAGGAACTAAGTTGTAAGAAGTGAACATGCAGTTGAGGATGATGAACCTGTGTGTGTATATGTCCCCAAATACGCTATATATGTGAACCTCTGTTCAGTTTCCCAAGATGAAGTTGTGCTGGAACACCAAATAAAGTGGTGCAGTGCAGAAACAAAGGAGTGTAGCAGCTGGAGATAGTTTGTGTCTCTTTACATATGGATCAGATGAGCCTTTTGGGCATTGTGGGGGTAACAAGGCCAAGTCTAATAAACTTGGGATGGACATGGAAAAACTTTCTTTGTAGTCCTGACCAAACTGATGTAGTGGCATGTAGGTATGCAGTTTGCACGTTCTCCCCATGCTTGTGCGAGTTTCCCCCCAGAAACCAAAGCAATGCACATTAGGCTAATTGGCCATTCCATATTTGTGAGCGTAAGTTATTGTGTGTTGGCCTTGTGATGGATTAGTGAGCTGTTCAGGGTGTAACCCACCTTCACTCGGTGTCAGATGAGATTGGTTTCAGCCTCTCCACAAGCCTGGAAGGATGACTAGGTATGTATTTATATTGTAGTCAGTATGATTTCATATCATTTTTGTGAAAGTTTAAAGTGCCAGATTGAGCTACTTTGTTTGTCTCTGGATTGTTTCTTCCAAAAACACTGATTAACTCTGACACACCAAGCGGTTAATAAAGTTTCCTTCTTACTCAGGATGCACAGCTGTTCCCATTGGTACTCAGCTACAATCTCAAAGCAAAAACAGTTAGAAGGACAAGCTGAAATTAAAAGTAAATCTGAAACAAAGATTTCTAAATTTTTTATTTGTTTTGGGTTTTTTTGGCCTGTGTTGCATTCAAAACAGTACAATAGTAGATTATTTAATGTATCGCCTCATGAACATTATTTTTTGCTTGTTTGTTTGTTTTTTACTGATTTTAAATACAGACACTCCCCGCTTTAAGTTCATTCGTTTTATGTATTTTTCAATTTCATGTTTTTTTAAAAAATTGTCAAATTTTGAGTTTAGCGTGCTCTCAGGACCTATGGAGTATGCTGATGTAATACGCTACTTCCCCATGACGCTGCGTCCATTGTTTACAAACGACAGACTGAACGTGCCCCTCCTTCTTCCCAGTTACCCTTGTGTTCTTTGTGTTTACAGTGTTTTGCGGACTTTTCCAACCCTAAGCAAATATGGTTGGTCAGAAGCTTAGGCCTACTACTGATGGTGGTAATCAGAAAAAGTGGCAAGCCATCTCGTTAGAAATGAAGGTGGCTATTATCAAGAAAATTGATGCTGGTGAAAAACACGAAATGTCGTACGTTTCTTCCAAATGGCGCCGTCGACCATCGAAACCATTTACAAGCAGAAAGATCGCATCATAGAGAATTGTTAAAGGTTATATTTAATACTGTATTTGACGGCGCAGTGGTGGTCTAGTGGTATAGGGTGCTGTATCACTGATCCAAAGGTTGGGGGTTCGAGTCCCACTCTCCACAAGGTTGTCACTGTCTCCTCCTCCCCCCCTCCCCACTCCCCGTGCAGCTAACTGGGTTATCAAAGGTGGGCCATGTCTGTCACTGTCTATGGTGAGAGACATGTAAAAGAACCATTGCTGACTTTTGTAAAGAGTAGGCTGCAAAGTCGTCAGCATGTTTCTGTCCCTTGCTAAAAGGGTTGCGACAGGAAGGGCATCCAACATAAAAACCTCTGCCAAATCAAATGTGCGAATCAGATGATTCGCTGTGGCGACTCCCGAGTAAAAAGGGAAAAAAGCCGAAAGGAAGACAGACAATATTTAATACTGTATTTGATTAAAATTTATCTATTTGAAATTGTTTTGCTTGAATTGAATTTATTTGAAATTAATGTTGATATTATTTGATATATTTGATATTATTTTACAATGTTATGTTTATAATAATTGATTTAGGGGTGTTTTATGAGATACGGTAATGGTATTTATGGATGTATAGTGCAGTATGAATGTCTTACGTCACTGGAACATACAGTAACAACTTACGTTTTTATTCACCTTACGTCGGACGTCTGGAACCAAACTAAAACATAAGTCGGGGAGCGTCTGTAAATATAATTTTCATTATTTTTGAAAAATTAAAAAAATGTCTTCAAAAGCACCAGTGTGTTTGGTTTTTACTTTTTCATTTCAAGATTCCAGTATCTGCACCCATTTATTCTGCAGCCATGCCTTTGTATTTTGTGTTGGTATTGAGTCTCATTTTAAAAAAATATATGCTTGCATGTCTCTATAATAAATGTTGCTCCAAATTTTAGTATAATTTTCGACATTGTGGTTCATCTTAGGCTTCTGCCCTTGCCTTTTAAACATCAAAATCTTTCCAGATTTCATTAATTATTCAATAATATTATACACTCTAGAATGTTGAATACCCAAATTCCTTACTATATTTATTACAAGAAGATTGTTTTCACAATTTTAATAATTTCCTATGATAAAATTGTGTGTGTGTGTGTGTGTGTGTGTGTGTGTGTGTGTGTGTGTGTGTGTGTGAGTTTGGGGGCTGTAATGGAATGGTGAGTTGTTCAGGCTGTACTTCACCTCCCCCAGAGATTGCTGAGATAGGCTTCATTCTCCCTGTGACCGCAGTAGGATGATCCAGTTCATTAAATGGAATGAATAATTTAATTAATTAATTATATATATATATATATATATATATATATATATATATATAAAAACAAAATTTTTGTTCTTGTTATTTGCTCTACCAAAAAGTATTGAGCACTCTCCTACGGAAGGATCTACTCAGAAAATCCTATATATATATATATATAGGATAGCATATATATACCAAATCGCGACCACCAAATTCTGTGAAGTAGGATCACCCCCCACCCCCAATACCTCCACCACCACCCCCCACCACCCCCGACTGACGTATATGTACATGTGTATATAATATCAATAAATACATATTCAATGCTATAAATGCTTATAATAACAATTAAAAATTTAAAAATAATGCAGAAGATGTAAATAAAATATAAATACACACACATACAGACACGCACGCACCCACAGATGCACACCTCACAAAAATGTAAGTAGTTTTGATGAGGGATTTTGGGTTGTTTTGTTTAGGGGTTTTTTTGTTGTTGCATAATTAGCCTTGTTTTTGTGGCATTTCCCTTAATTTCTCCTCCTATTCTTCCTTAATTTCAATATTTTTAAATTCAATTAATATTAAAAAAAAAAAAAAAAAAAAAAAAAAAAAAAACACAATGCACTGAAGCCGCATGAATTGAAGCATGAAGTAGCAAGGCATCCCTATATTTAAATTAAAATTAGCAAAAGAAAGACAGGGCTGTTAGATTTCATATGAACAAAGTAAAGAAATGAAGCATCGCCACATAAACTGAGTTATGCAAATGTTACCATGAAAACCTAATGATAGACAGTGTACAGTGTGTGTGTGTGCAAGAGAGAGAGCGAGAGAGAGCGAGAGAGAGAGAGAAACACAAGGAAAACCATGTTTGTTTTAAAAAATAGTCACTTCCTGAGTAATTATATATATTCTGGAAATGATGAAGATTAGTGGTTGATACCTGCAATGCATTTTGACTTCCTGTAAATAGAAGTAGAATATCCACCCTTCAGCACCTCCTCTCCTTCTTTACCATCTTCCTCCGCTCTCTTGGCAGTTTAAGTTTTGCTCTGTATAAATTCCCACTTATATACAGATTAAACAAATCAAAGCTCTGTTGTTCATCTTCTGCAGCTGCTCTCACGTCTTCCACACGTGAACGGTTAACCTACAAATACTATAATCCCTATTACATGCCTCACACATCTGAGTGACAGACAGCACAGTCCGAGGTTAAAACCATGTCAGTGACAGTCACAAATAATGAAAAAATACAATACAACAAAACAAGAAAAATGGTATTGTTGTGTAAAATTGTGCACACAACAACCGTTTTCTTTTATTTATCTTCTTCTATGCTTTTTTAAAACAGACTTTTGTGTAGTAATTAAAAAAAAAAAAACTTGAATCTGAACAGTGAAACATACGCCAAGCCGCTGACGTACTTCAATTTGATTAGTGGGGAGATCTCAGCTGACACTGGGTGAAAGTGGGGTACACTCACACCCACACTGTGGGGCAAATTGGAACAGCCAGTCAGGCTAATTTGCATTTCTTTGAAGTCTGGAATGAAACCAGAGCGCCCGGAGGGAACATGCAAACTCTGCACAGCAATGCCCAAGCTTGGGACTTGAACCCATGAGTTTCTTGCTGCGCGGTGGATGTGCCAACCACTATACCAGTGTGCCTCCAATGAGAAATCTTGTGTAGATGAATGCATTCTACGTAGCCACACGTCTACTGATGATCCTGTGAAGTACATGTCACACGTTCTATGAACCGTGTTGCCTTACTAAAAAAATGCCCATGTATGTAAGCTCTAAAAGTTGTGATCCTGTTCCTCTCCCAGGCGCAGCAGTTCCGAAGAAAAAAAAAAAAAAAGATGATTTCTTCGTGGAGCTAATGGTTGACAGGAATCTAACACCAACAGCAGGAGATAATCTCTGTTTGCATGGAAGTGTCTTTGGGGCGGCGCGGTGATGTAGTGGCTAGCATGTCTGGGTTTGAGTCCCAGGCTCGGTGAGGGTGTTTGTGTGTAGTTTGCATGTTTTCCTTGAAAGGCATACACGTTAGGATAATTAGCTGTTACACAAATTGCTCCTAGGTGTGTGTGAGTAGGAATACTTGTGTGTGTGTGTGTGTGTGTGTGTGTGTGTGTCGGACCTGCAATAGACTAGTGAAGCGTTCAAGGAGTGCCCTGCCTTCGCCCAGTGTTGGTCCACAACCCTAGTAGATTTAAATGATTCAGCAAATTAATGAATGAATTAACGAATAATCTTTTTCTCATAATACAGGGATGCTTGCTACTTTCAGCTTCAATTCATGCGGCTTCAGTGCATCACGGGTTTTTTTTTTAATATTCATGAAAATATTAATCGAATTTAAAAATAAGGAAATTAAGGAAGAATAGCGGGAAACTTAAAGAAAATGCCACAAAAACAAGGACAATTATTCAAAAAGAAAACCCTAAACAAACACAAAGCAAAAAACAACCCAAAACCTCCCATCAAAACTACTTATATTTTTGTGAGGTGCACATCTGCATGCGTGCACGCACACACGCACGCGTCTGTGTGTATATATTTATATTTTATTTACATCTTATGAATTATTTTTGAACGTTTAAGTGTTATTATAAGCATTCATAGCATTGAATATGAATTCATTGATATTATATACTATACACATATACATGTACGTATACGTCAGCTATGGGGGGGTTGGTCCTACTTCACGGAATTCGGTAGTCGCAGGGGGATCTCGGTCCCAATTAACCGCGGAAAGCGAGGGACCCCTGTATTTATTCAACACAAAAATAATTAATGCAAACCTAACAGGTGGAAAAAATGGGGGCAGTGGTGGTCTAGTGGTATAGGGCATGGGATCACTGATCCAAAAGGTTGGGGGTTCAAGTCCCACTCTCCACAAGGTTGTCACTGTCCCCACCAGTGCAGCTAACTGGGTTATCAAAGGCGGGTCATGTCTCTCACTGTCTATGGTGAGAGGCATGTAAAAGAACCATTGCTGACATTTGTAAAGAGTAGCTGCAAAGTCGTCAGTGTGTTTCTGTCCCTTGCTAAAAGGGTTGTGACAGGAAGGGCATCCGACGTAAAAACCTCTGGCGAATCAGATGATTCGCTGTGGCGACTCCTGAGTAAAAGGGAAAAAGCCGAAAGGAAGACAAGACAGACGAACAGGTGGAAAAATATAAAAATCCATTATTAACCAAAGTTGATTAGATCCTTTTTCCCCCTCACCACTAAATCATTACAGCAAATCACAAAGACATGGCCTTTTAAAATATATAATCAAATCCAGATTTCTGCATCAGAGAAGAATTTTTAAAAATGAGTTCTGATTCTAAATGTAAAGCAGTTATGAAAGCATTTCCCTTCCAACATCCTCCAGATGTAAAGTCCATTGTCTCCTTTTTTCTGTCCACTCCCAAGTTTTCTAATTGCATTTATTTGCACACTATGCGGACTCCTCAGAGGAATTCTCCATTTTTTGATTACAGATATGAATCTCAGCCAAGCTGTACTGCAGTCTGCTTTAATCTAATCAGTAAGAAGTGCTAGCTTCCTGCCCTTCAATCTCTAACAACAGGAAGTAATTTCTTAACTAATGATGTCATCTACCTTCAAATCATCAACCCAGAAGTCACTCTGTGATTTTACAAGCAATAAAGAGATCAGAAGAAGATCTATAAATCAGTCGTCAAGGCCTGCTCCAAGAACCCCTCAGAAACCAAGAACCTTTTCTTTTCTGCTGGACTGATGCCCTTAGAACTGGATCTTTAATAGTATATTAGTGTGTGTCTAGAACAGTGGTGGTCTGGTGGTAAAGTGCTGGATTACCGATCCTAAAGTTGGGGGTTCAAACCCCACTGTCAATGATTGTCCCCCTCCCCAGTGCAGCTAACTGGATTATCACAGTCTGGCCATGTCTCTCACGGTTTGTAGTGAGACACATGTACAAGAACCATTGCTAACTATCATCAAGAGTAGCTGTATAGCTGTCAGCATGTTTGTGCCCTGCAATAGCCTGGTGAGCGGGCCAGAGAGTACTCTGCCCTCACCCAGAGTCGGTCGAGATGGGCGCCAGCCTCCCCGTGACCCTAATTAGGATTAAGTGGTTCAGAAATTGAATGAATAAATGAATTAGTGTGTATCTATAAAGGCAAATTAAACCCAAACTTAATATAGCTTTCATGCATAGTTTCTGTCAGTACACAATAAAACACACTATACTTAAAATAATATATTAAAAATAGTTTGTTTAAGGGGGGGGGGGTGATAGACGTAGAAGGAACTGCGAACTCAGAAGTGTTGTGCATTAAATGTACTGAGGTATATACCATGGGTTGATGTAAATGAGCAGACGCCTGTGTATGTGTGTAAATGTAATGTAGTTCTGTGTGTGCAGGTGCCGAGTTTTATTTTATTCAGAATTTCACAACTTCATATCTGATTTGTTAGTTTGATATCTGTATACTGTTATTGTTGCTGCTATCTTGCTTTATTGGAACTGACAAGTCTATGTTGTATTCTCAAGTTTTCGCACTCTCACGAATGAAACAGACCATAAATGGCAGCAATTTAAAGCAGATTAATACAACCTATCAAACATATTTTAACAGATTGCCGCTATACATATGTAAGCAAAAACCACCTGATAATGAATACATACATATTTTCACTATAATAGGATAGTTTGAAAGATTTCCCTTTCAATTTCTTTTAAAGAGTAGCTGTGTTGTTAATTCTTAAAGCATAGTTTGTACGTATGCAATATGTTTAAGCAAGACATTAAGATAAATAACCATGAAAAGTACAAGACTAGTAATATTATCCAGTGGAATACGAGCAGGAAATGAACTGCTAGCCTAGAAATATTTCCTCAGAAGTGACGTCAATGCGTTGCACAGGGATGACGTCTCTTGTCAAGACAGTGAAACGTTACACTCTTGTGACTATAAGAACAGGAATGGTGCCAGAAATTAGTGTGACGGTAAATTCAAAACGGCTTATGTAGCTAATGTTTTGCCAACTCGGCTTTCCTGTCATCAGTGGTTTAAGGAACAAAAAGAAATCATTTCCATGATGTCTGTGCTTGTTGTTTGGCAACCCAGCTCTGGTCAATGTGTTATGCGACACAGGGTCAGTGATGCAGCCCAGATTATCCAACAAATTTGCGTCACTACCAGGCTGGAACAGCCAATCAGAAAAGCATGTCACTGAGCACGCCGAGAGTCATATCACTCGCACAACACTTTAAAATAAGTATTGGATTGATGTTGCCGGAAAGCATCCGTTAATGTTATGCATGATCATTTTAAATAGCTAGTAACACTAACACTACAGTTTAACAGATACTGGAAACTGTGGACAAAGCCTGGAGTAGCCAAATTGTTGGAGATGGCTCTGTAGTTGGCAAGGACAGACGCGAGTTAGTTGGCAAGCGCAGTTTTTGTTTTCCGCAGTCAGCAGCACACCCACTCTGTCTCTTGTTATTTCACACATTTTTTTGTGATGGATTTATATTTATGTCAGATGATGTGGTTGTATTGCATTTCCCCCTGTTGTTCTGTAATTAAATTGTTGTTATTATCCACTTCTGAAACATTCTCAGAAGCTACGGACAATCGGCAAAACAGGACCGGTGCTCCCCCATCTTTAGTCTGTTAATCGAGAGTCAAGCGTTTAACTATAAAAAATTACTATAATAGCTAGTTAAAGGTATAAGAATGGTGGTTTGTTTCTCGGTGGACCAACTAAAAAGCCCTTACCCCATCATCCAAAAGAATGTAAGTTGAAAAATACAGATGATATCACAGCAGAAAATTGGCACCCTGGGTGGGAGGGATAGCATTTATAGATATTTTATTAAAAAGAGAAACCTCTAAAATACTGAAAAGACATCCATAGATAAAGGTCTGAACACTAAAGATGACAGATACATGCACATACCCCCCGCCCCCCCGACCAAAAAAAAAAAAAAAAAAAAATTTAAAAGACGGTCCTTTAGAAATCCCACATTACTATGCATTACCACGGAGGTTGAAGAATGAGCGCATTTGAGCTCTTGCACATGAAATAGTGCACACTGCAGTTTCCTCCATTCATTACACTGCCCTGCAGTCGAATAAATGTTATTGGCTTCACGGTTCACTGGTTGGTAGAATACATCTGAAGAGAGCTGGCTCATAAATGAGAACTGACATGAAATAATCTAACATGGAAAAGGGTTTATGATTGAAGCCCAACACCACCACAAACTTCTGATTTAGGAGTTCATTTCATTTTCTGTAACCGCTTAATCCGAATTAGGGTCACAGGGAGGCTGGTGCCCATCCCAGCGAATTCCAGACGAGGGCAGAGTACACTCTGGACAGCTCGCCAGGCCATCGCAGGGTGGAAACAGGCTGATTGTTTTGCAGCTACTCTTGTCAAACGTCAGCAATGTTTCTTTTAAATGAACCTCCCACCATAGACAGTGAGAGACATTACCGGCCTTTGATAACCCAGTTAGCTGCACCTTTTTTTTTTTTTTTTTTTTTTTTTTTGGGGGGGGGGGGGGGTGACAACCTTGTTGAGAGTGGGACTCGAACCCCCAACCTTCAGATCAGCGATCCAGTGCCCTATACCACTAGGCCACCACTGCCCTGATTTAAGAGTAAATAAATATAAATGCACAAACACTCACTCACTCATTTTCTGAACTGCTTAATCTTACTAGAGTCTCAGGAAGGCTGGAGCCTATTTCAGGACACATTACACCAAGTTGGGGTGCACCCTGAACAGTTCAAAAGGACATCATAGGGCCAACACACACAACCATTCATACTCAAATCCACATCTGCAGGCAAATTAGAACATTAGCAATCAAATATCCTGAATGTCTTTGGGCTATGGAAGGAAACCAGAGTACCCTGTGGAATCCCACGCCAGCACAGGGAACATGCAAACTCTCCACAGAAATGCTCATTTGAACCCAAGGCCGCCTTGCTCTGTGAGGTGGATGTGCTACATCACCACCATGCTGCCGAGTACAGAATTCAATAGTTCCTTCATATTAGGGCAGTGTGGCTGGTGGCATAGTGGTTAGGGTGCTGCGCTCATGATCGGGAGGTTGTGAGTTCGAATCCCACCGAGACCCTCACTGTGCTAAGACCCCTGGGCAAGGTCTCAACCACAAGGGTGCCTCTGTTCACCCAGCAGTATAAATGGGTACCAGTAAAAATATACTGGGAAGGTAACCTTCGATGGACTAGCGTCCCATCCAGGAGGAGTTGAACTCCTGGTCGCTTCACGCTACGGAAACCGGGGATAAGCACCGGCCTGATGAGGCTCGGGTGTAAACACCAACAGACTTACTTCATATTAGGGCATTTGTAGCAACCATGCTAATTTTTATGTTCAGACATCTGTCAGCTATTGCGGAGCGATTTGAAAAGTGTGTGTGTGTGTGTGTGTGTGTGTGTGTGTGTGAAAACTGAACTAAGTGAAAATTTTGAGACTTTAGATTATTTGAAACACTAATCCCATTTCTTAGGTTTGGAAAACGTGGCATATGCGATGTTCTGATCTTAGCCTTTCATACTTGTATACGCTCCCAAGGACCGAGGCCCGACACGGGCGGCGCTTATATTCTTGTGTCGATGCTTGGAAGCCATGTTTGGGTACATTCCCTAGAAGGCAACCACTATACAGTATTACTATATGTTTGATGCATAAGCATTTACAGTACACGATGTACATGTATGTTATAATCTGCCTCTTCTTCTTCTTCTTTTCCTTTCAGCTGTTCCCTTTAGGGGTCGCTACAGCAAATCATCTGCCTCCATCTCACCCTATCCTCTGCATCTTCTTCTCTTACGCCAACGACCTTCATGTCCTCCTTCACCACATCCATAAATCTCTTCTTTGGTTTTCCTCTAGGCCTTGTGCCTGGCAGTTCCAACCTCAGCATCCTACTACCAATACATTCACTATCCCTACTCTGTACATGTCCAAACCATCTCAGTCTAGCGTCTCTGACTTTGTCTCCAATACCTCTAACATGTGCTGTCCCTCTGATGTACTCACTGTACACGTATGTTATACTATGCTTGTACAAACTACGCATTTTAAACATTTTTGAGATGTCAGTTGACATACTTAAAAAATTTCTTTGGTTTGAGAAAAATTGGGGGGCTTAAGACTCGCCCACAAACCCGTCCCTCGCCCCTGATCCCTCCATGACCTTTATGTCCTTGTACCAGATCATTTTGTTTCATCCAAATACAAATGACCAAGATTCTATTGGGGTTCAATTTATACAGCAGCTCGACTCATTTACATGCAAAGTGGGTCACTTTAATGAAAGCTTCCAGAAGGCTTGATGCCTAAATGACATGAATACTACGATGTCGCCTGGAAATATTTTATGAAGGCTGTGGCTTCTATTATTTAATATATTTTTTAATTGATCCATCAATTATATATTGTATTCCACTTATCCATAACAGTTGCAGGCGGTTCTAATCTCAGCAGACTTGTGCTGACAGCGGGTACATCCTGGACAGTTCGTCAGTGTCTCACAGCTCCATCACAAAGAAGAATACCCATTCATGCACACATTCACAATGATGGACAATGTAGGGTATGTAATTTGCATTTTTGTGCATTGTGGGATAAAACTGGAGTATACAGAGGAAACCCAGGCAAGCATGAGGAGAACATGCAAATTCCACACAGAAAGAACCTGGTCAGCTCCAAGGTTCAAACCCAGAGCCTTCAAGTTATGAGGAAATAACCACTAAACCACTGCACCGTCGCAGTTAAGACATGGTTATCATATTGAGCAGGAATATTCAATGTTATCTGCACAGGACCAGTTACGGTCACAGATAAGGTCAATTTGGAACAGATAATTACACTTAACTAATGTGCATGTCTTTGGACTGTGGGAGGAAACCAGAGTACTGGAGGTAACCCATTTTCAGTGCTTGGTTCTGATTCAATACAATGTGACAATAGTTCCAGCTGCAATGCTTATAATAATTCACGCTTTCAAATACTGTATATAATTATTTATACAGTAACAATATACATCAGGATTTACTTATGATTGATGCTCCATATAAACAGATGATTATAAGATATGGGGTGAATAAGCCTTTGAGGGATGTGCTGCTGTAGAAGCACTTCACTTATAGCTGCATAAATTATTAGTGGGGGGTTTTTTCTCAAACCTACTTTTTTTAAAAATAAAGTACCACTACCAGAGAATAGACAGTTGAACGTTAGATATTTAATGCAATCAATCATGAAACATTTCTGACTGATCCAGAATACGTAGGTAATGCACATGAAAATATAAATGGGCCCAAATTCCTTACTTTTTTTTAGATCCGTCTGATCGTTATCATAGTAGACAAAAAGTTTTGTATAAAATCGCATCAGTGTTCTGACAAGAGTGTGTAGCTTGGCTCAGAGAATGCCTGGCAACTCAATTTTGCTGATTACAGAAAACAAAGTATGTAAGATATGGTGCACACACGCTTCATAGCCTGCAGCATTTCAGTGATATTCTCTTCTGTTTCTGCTTAATGGGATGTTATTTTCTTTCTTTCATTCTTTATCACTCTTTTGCCAAATCAGTCACTCCTACTCGGGCTACAGGGAGGCTGAAGTACATATCTGCCAAGACTGAACAAAGGTAGGGTACATCCTGAACAGTCCATCACAGGGCAATGCACACACACAACCTAGGGGCAATTAATGTGCCAGTCTTTGTACCATGAGATAAAACTGGAGTACACAGAACAAAAACCCCGAGCAAGCACGGGGAGAACATGCAAACACCACACAGAAATGAGATCACCAAGCCTGAGACTCAAACCCAGGACCTTCTTGCTGTGAGGCAAATGTGCTAACCACGACACCAACATGCTTCCTGAAAAATAAAAACATTGTATTGGGAATCAAACACTACAACACGCCGAGGCTATTGTAGAACTTATACATTTCTAGACAGCTGCTCAGATCATATAACTTATAGGGCAGAATTGTAAAATTTTCTTCAGGACTGTCTCAATGTCCAAAACCACCAAAAAAAAGTACAATATCATATTTTAATCCACAGATTGCATTTCTCCAGTTCTTTGGCAGGGACAATTAAAGGTCAAAATAGAATTCTAAAAATAGCAGAAATATAGACTGGCCTCATTCTCTTACCGCCTTTGTCCTATTCCTGCATCTTTTTCCTCTAAAGCCATCACCCTGGGGACCGGTTACCATGGTCACCTGGTTTCCGAACATAGCCAAAGGCCTTGTTACTATCAGGTTGGGGGATGGCAGACATACTACCCTAGATGCTATGCTCCAGCGCTCAGTCATATAACGAACACCCACAATCACAAATCTAGTGCTAATGAGGGGAAAACCAGGGAAAAGAAGAGAGAAAAAGAAAGAAGGATAATGGTGTAGAATTTTTATCTTAAAAAATAGAGTTCTGTTTACTCATTCTTTTGTTTTTCATTTAATTTAAAATTCATTTATTCATTCACATTCTAACCCCAATTTCTTAATCCCAATTAGGGCCATGAGGAGGCTTGCGCCCATCTCAGCTGACTTTGGGCAAAAGCTGGACAGCTCGAAAGGCCATCGCAGGGCCAACATTCATACAACTATTCACATTCACACCTAGGGACAATTTGTAACAGCCAATTAGCCTACCGTGCATGTTTTTGGACTGTGGGAGGAAACCAGAGTACCCGGAGGCGACCCGCACAAGCATGGAGAGAACATGCAAACTCAACATGGACAAACCATTGCCAAGCCTGGGAATGAAACACAGGACCTTCTTGCTGTGAGGCTGCCGATCTAACCACTACACTCGTGTGCTGCCTTCCTTGGTGTGTTTTTTTTTTAAACGATTTTCCAAGCAGCAGCAGGAAACGTTCTTCAATGTTTGGTTCCATTAGCAACAACGCAGTCCATCATATTCAACTCGGAGAAGAAACAGCATATTTGTGTACTTCTATGAGCCGGAGGAACACAAACTTCCCCACTGAATTTTCATTCAACCTCAACAAGGACATATGCATACATTAATTTCTTGAATGGGGGTAGTGTGTGCATGCGTGCGTGTGTGCGTGCGTAGGTGTATAAGTTTGCTTGGCTGAATCGATGATAAATGGGCTATGAAAACCTCAAGGAAGTTTATTTTAAGCCAAAGCCACTGTCCACGAGGGAAGAACGGGATTTTTATATTTCTACCAATTTCCTTCACATATATTAATATGACAATAGCCACAATAGTCTCTTTCATTACTTCAACCATCAATTAGCACTCAGCACCAAAATATCCTTCCCTAATCAAGAACAATATTAATGTTTTGTTGTCATGGGATACATTTTCATCCTCCGCAGAGAGGATATCCACCTTTGAAATCAATACTGTGTGGACAAACGCACTCGCTGTTGCAATTACACCGAGACTGGGTGTGTCTTTATTTCTGACCTTTCCACTGGCCTGATTCCATTCTAACCTAACCTGAATACAAATAAGAGCCAAAATCGAAATGGGAGAAATCCAAAAAGTGTGTTGAGTGTGTGAGTGGATGAATGTTTCAGTGTATGCTCGTAGCGCATCCACCTTGTAACGTTGTTGTGCTGCAATCTCAGATAAATTCATATCAGTAAATAAGTGTACATTGATTTCCTGCAAATGTACCTTTAATAAAATTGTTAAAATTTAATTTGAATTAGAGATGGGGTTGGTTATCTGGAAAGCAAGCATGATTTGAAAGTAGCATCTCTTCAGGGCTCCTGCAAAACCTTTCACTGCCTTCCGAGGTCCTTTTAAAACAATATCACCACCTGCCCTGCTCGAATGAGCCCTGTTCTGGTTGCTGGATCATGCCCAGTAGGGTCACGCATATTTCCCTGTAGACCACGAGGCAATGGTTGGTCAGGATTACACTGGAAAACACATTATTTTCAGTGCAGTCCTATCGGCATGGAACGTAACCCAGATGGTTGTCCCATATCAATGTCTCCACAGGAAACTCCAATAGACTGCAACATCACGAATTTAAAAATCCTGATTTTTATAAATTATGAACTTGAACCCCCCCCCCAAGAAAGAAGCTCATACACCACCAATCAGACTCACACAGAATAAACACAGTCTAAATCAGCAAAACATGTAAAATGAACCTATTATACGGACAACTTGTCTACAAAACAGGTGATATGAACAAAGGTGGAAATCAGTGAGTGAAAGATAGTGTACAGAAAATCTGAACAGTTTAATCTTTCCTTCTTTCATTTCAGACCATACTCAGGAATCGCAGGGAAGATTTACTTATTTACTTATTTATTTATTTCTCCAGGGCCAAAGATGATTCAGCCCTTAAAGGTGCGGTGTTACTCTTATAACCCCAGACTCAGACACGTATCACAAGAGATATCTATGGGGAGCTCCACTTCTGTATTTTACAAACTGTCTCACATTATACTGATGGAAGAAAAAAAAAAAGTCAAAGGCAATTATGAGTTAAGGAGTTTTGCACGTATTCACATGTAGACCTATTCTCCAACTCTCCAAAGCAAACACAAAAATATAAGACGGAAGAATACTGTTTGCATGTGCGCGCGTGTGTGTGTTTGGGTAGTAGCGAGGAAATCACAAAGATAACCATGAAAGTCATGCAAGTTCTGTTCGGGCCTGATAAGTGCAGATGTGTTTTTAAGGTTTATAGGAAGGATGCATGATGGAGAATTTCTTGTTTCGGTGTGTTTAGAGATACAAGTTGAAGCCTAAGCAACTGGAGGAGTCCATGAGTCTCGTACTTCCAAGGTACTCAGGTTTGACATGACCTTGTACAGTAGTTCATCTGCCCACAAATCACAGGAAGACATGTAGTGTGTGTGTGTGTGTGTGTGTGTGTGTGTGTGTGTGTGTGTGTGTGTGAGAGCGAGAGAGACAGACAGACAGACAGAGAGTGAGAGAGAGAGAGAGAGACAGACAGACCACGAAAGAGCGAGAGAGCGAGAGAGAGAGAGAGAGAGAGAGAGAGAGAGAGAGAGAGAGAGAGAGAACATTGCAGTGATGGTCTTTCACCAGCCAGGCAATCAGTAAAAAAAACCAGGCTGCTATCTCATAAATAAGACCTTTAATGAGACACTACTCACAGTCAGTCATAGTAACAAGGACACACACATTGTCCCTTACACCCCATTCAATCTTTTCCTTTTATTTCCAAAGTAACCATAGCAACAAGCACAATTCATTGCTGATAACGCACACTGCATGCAGATGTCTGTCTCACGTCTTTTTACATGGCATTCCATACATATCTCATATCCTTGTTCATATCCCACTCACTGTCACGTCTCCTGTCTCCCATCTCACTGTAACTACACTGTAAATGTCTACAAAAACAAAACAAAAAAACCACAAACCAATGGAAAGATGCAATGTTTTCACTAAAGAGCTATCTTCTCCATAAGTGTATTCATGTTCATTCATACGAACATTCAGTTCATAAACGCATCACCCACATGCTTCTGGGGTTTGAATGAACACGTATGGCTTTTATAACACCAGTACTCCCCAGAATCATGAATATGGATATGCCACACACCTCGTGCTTGGATTTCATCAGTGTGTGAACGGGTTCTTCGTGCATTACTCAACAGGCTTGGCATTCGGCTCTTTTATAAGCATTCCAACGACCATCACACTGCAAAGTACTCTGTATCAGCCAGAAGGCCAGACATCTAATCAGATGCATGTTTTGTTTGATCAGAGTGAGCACAGCTGTACATTGTTTGAAGGCTCTTTACAGATAAAGTTATGGCTTCGAGAGGAGGAAATCGTTTCCAGTTCATCAGGTGTGCAGAGGTTCCCTCCAGGATGACTGAACAAAGTATCATCATCATACATCTGCTCCACTCCAATGGATACAAAAAAACCCAGCTTTTCAAAACAAAAGTTTGTAAGTGGTAACAGGAACTGTCATGATGAAACTTCTGGACTATGATTCTAGAATATGCTCCCCAGAATGCCATGCTGCCTGCAGACACGGCTACTGTGGACTGGAGTTCCTCTGCACCATGAATAATGTTCATAATGTTCACCGTCAGTGGATTTTGATTGCACACGATCAGTCTTGCTATTTCAGGATTCATTCATTCATTCATTTTCAGAACCACTTAATCCCAATTAGGGTCGTGGGGAGGCTGGCGCCAGGTGAGGGCGGGGTACACTTTGGACAGCTCACCAGGCCATCGCGGGGCCAACACTCACACAACCATTCACACTTAGTGGTGATTTGGAAAAACCAATTAACCTACTGTGGATGTTTTTGGACTGTAGGAGGAAACCCACGCAAGCATGGGGAGAACATGCAAACTCCACACAGCAACGCCCAGGATGGGAATCGAACCCAGGACCTTCTTGCTGGCAGGTTGATGTGCTAACCACTACACCACCATGCTGCCTCATTTATGGATTCTAATTTCTATTCAACCCTTCAGGTTGGAGCCTGTCTGAAGGTGGGGTACACCCTGAACAGCCCACCAGACCATCAGGGCCAACACACAGACCACAATTCACATTTACACTCCCACTTATGGGTTAATTTAGGACAGTCGATTAATTGAATGTGCATCTTTTTGACTAGTCTAAGGAAACCAGAGTACCCAGATTAAACCCATGCAAACACAGGGCGAGACCATGCATACTCCACACAGAATCACCCGAGTCCAAGGGCTTGATAAGTGGACCATCGGCACTAACTGGAATAAATAATCTGTGCAATTATAGCAATTATCACACCTGGTCATTCATGATTTAGTTTTTCAGTAGTCTTTTCAGCTATTGTTTTTTTTTATTATTATTATTCCTTTACCCAGTTTGCTAATTGCTTGACTCATTGCCTGCATGTTAATCTTGATCATACTTTGATCAAGCTCTCACTTACTCAATTACTGAACCTATTAATCCTTTTAGAGTCGCGAGGAGGCCGAGCATGTCTCAGACGAGACTGGAAGAAGGCAGGACACATTCTGCTCACCAGACCATCAAAGGGTCAACACACACACACACACACACACACACACACACTTCTTCTTCTTCTTCTTTTTCTTTCGGCTGTTCCCTTCAGGGGACGCCACAGCAAATGATCTGCCTCCATCTCTCCCTATCCTCTGCATCTTCTACTCTTACTCCAACGACCTTCATGTCCGCCTTCACCACATCCATAAATCTTCTCTTTGGTCTTCCTCTGGGCCTTCTGCCTGGTAGTTCCAACCTCAGCATCCTACTACCAATATACTCACTATCCCTCCTCTGTACATGTCCAAACCATCTCAATCTAGCCTCTCTGACTTTGTCTCCAAAACGTCTTACATGTGCTGTCCCGCTGATGTCCTCATTTCTGATCCTATCCATCCTCGTTACCCCCAAAGAGAACCTCAACATTTTCATCTCTGCTACCTCCAGCTCTGCCTCCTGTCTTTTCTCCAGGGCCACTGTTTCTAAACCATACAACATCGCTGGCCTCAACACCGTCTTGTACACTTTTCCTTTCATTCTTGCCGATACTCTCCTATCACACATCACACCGGACACTTTTCTCCATCCATTCCCACCTGCCTGCACACGCTTCTTCACCTCTTTTCCACACTCTCCATTGCTCTGGATTGTTGAGCCTAATTCGCCTTCAAAATTTGGATCAGTCACAAACATGTTTTTAGACTGTGTGAGAAAACTGGAGTCCCTGGAGGAAACCAAAATAAGTACAGGGGAACATGCAAAACTCCACACAGAATCACCAAAGCTCATGATTCAAACCCAGAACCTGCTCGCTGTGAGGTATACATGCTAACCACTACGCCACTATCTCGCCCCATACAGATACATCCAACATTAAAAATTAATTATTGGTAAATACACTGATCACTCGCTAGAGTGGTGGCCTGGTGGTGGAGGGCACTGGATTGCTGATCCTAGGGTTGGGGGTTCGAGTACCACTCTCCACAAGGTTGTCACTGCCGCCCCAGTGCAGCTAACTGGATTATCAAAGGCTGGCCATGTCTCTCACTGTCTGTGGTGTGAGACATGTAAAAGAACAAAAGGGTTGTGTCAGGAAGGGCATCCGACGTAAAAACCGATGCCAAATCAAATGTGCGAATCAGATGATTCGCTGTTGCGACCCCTAAAAAAAGGGGGAAAGCTGAAAGGAAAAGAAGAAGAAGACGAAGAAGACACTGATCCCTCGCTAATTCGTGCTTCAGGTTTCTATGGCTTCAGTGCATTGCGGGTTTTTCAAAAATATTCATAAAAAAATAAGGAAATTAAGGAAAAATAGGGAAAAAGTTAAGGAAAATGTGGCAAAACAAGGCCAATTATGCAAAACAAACAAAAACAACCCAAAACCCCCAACAAAACTACTTACATTTTTATGTGAGGTGCGCATCTGTGTGTGTGTATTTATATTTTATTTACATCTTACGCATTATTTTTGAATGTTTAATTGTTATTATAAGCATTTATAGCGTTAAGTCTGTATATACAGTGGTACCTCACCTTACGAAATGAATCTGTTCCTGAGCTTTTTTCGCAACCTGCATTCATAAATTGAACCACATTTTGAATGTAAAACGCGTGATTTGTTCCAAGGCTCCCAATACTACCCCTAAACCCTTTAAAAATGATAAAAGCATACCTTTTAAGACCAACTTCTGCTTCAATATCGTACCGATGGTAGACGGGTTTGGCCGTATTCCTTTGTGATATCAATCAAGCCCGTTTCTTCTCTTCACTCGCACCGGAAATCACACGTGTGTGTGTGTGTGTGTGTCCGTGTGTGTGTGCTCATGTGTTCGACCATGCCTTCTTAGCAGAGTTATAATCTTACAAATGTTTATGGACGTTTAAAAGCCTGAGTCAAGAAATAAAGCATAAAACAACAGTAACTCTGTCCTTTACATGAAAAGCATCATGGTGGATTCAGCTCTATAATAGGGGAGGTAGATGTGTCATTCCTCCTAGGCAATGGGATCCCTGTCCAAGATGGCGTCAGGTGGGTGGACCTGTCCAAGATGGTGCTTGAGTGAAGGTGACATAAACAATAGCTCAGTTGATAGCCAATGGGAGGCCAGGGGAGCGGAATGTTTGAACATCATTGATGAGAGGGCAGCTCGTGCATGCTTTGAATGTTTAAATGGCGCGTTTTAATGTTTGAATGGCACATTTGAATTTTTAAGATGGCGCTTACGTAACGTGAACTTGTTTCGTATCCTGAGACAAAAATTTTAGGAAAATGCATTTTGTAACCTGAAGTTATTGTTTGGTGAGACTTTCGTAAGGCGAGGTACCACTGTATTGATATTATATACACATATACATGTACATATATGTCAGTCGGGGGGGGGGGGTCAATGCTACTTCATGGAAATCGTCGGTCACGAATGGGGGGGTCCCCATTAACCGTGGAAAGTGAGGGATCCCTGTAATCCACTACAACGATCAGGAAAAAGTGGTTCCTGAAAATTAGAGAATGTTCCTCAGCACCTGAACAAACTGTTTAGACTTAGAAAGAGCATGTCATAATTTCCACTGTCCACACTACTTATACTTCTTCCATGTTGAAGAGCAACATGATTATTAGATCTTTACTTCTTACACACCTGGTCCAAGATCACTGGATAGGTGGAGTGGAACTAAATGAATCGGCATAAAAACAGGGGACCACCGAGTTACACACATAACACACGGGAAGAAGATTGCCGTTAAAACACACAAAGGTTTGGCGCTGCCAGGCAGGTCATTCCGTCGAAAGAGCTGCCACCAAAATCAGAGGCGAATAATTTCACCTTAAATGGAATAATGAGCACAGATTAAAATTCCCATATTTCCAGGCTGGCAGTAAGTGATGTCAAGACATTGAGCCAAGCACATGCAGTCCAAATCCAGCTCCTGGAATTTTTTCTTCTTCTGGTTCAATTTTTTTTTTTCAGCATCACTCACTCACTCACATGATCACGCTGAACAGCCATGAGGCGAACAAGCACCTTTTCCACTTTCTGGAAATATGAGCGGAAACACAGGAGCAAGCCAGCTCAGGGATATAAAGAATACTGTGTTTTATTTCTCTGTAAACTTCACTGTATTCATAAAGAGTGACTGCCAAAAAGCTTGTAACTCGCTGGCACACAGGAGATCCCTTTATGCTCTACATCAGGGGTACTCAGTCTTATTCACAAAGGGCCAACCAAGCATGAACCATGCCTGAGGGATTACTGAAGGTAAAGGTAAAGTCCGTTGGGCCATAGCGGCTCATCAGGCCGGTGCTTATCCCCGGTTTCCATAGCGTGAAGCAACTAGGAGTTCAACTCCTGGATGGGACGCTAGTCCATCACAGGTTACCTTCCCAGTATATTTTTACTGGTACCCATTCATACTGTTGGGTGAACAGAGTGGATAAGACTTGTGGATAAGACCTTGGTCAGGGATCTTAGCACAGTGGGGGTCTAACTGGGATTTGAACTCACAACCTCCAGATCATGAACGCAGCACCTTAACCACTACACCACCGGCTCCAAAGGGATTACTGAAAGTGAGGATCAAACGATATAAACTGGTGAGAGGTGTGGCCCCTGAAAATGAAGGGTTCCTCAAGGGTTCTGTGGAAAATGAAAGTTGCACCGGCACTTTGTAATTTTCAGATAAATTATACAGGGCAGCAAGGTAGTGGTTAGCACCTCCGTCTCACAGCAAGAAGGTCCTGGGTTCAAGTCCTGGGCTCAGCAAGGGCATTTTGTGTTTGTATTTTCTCCCGGTGCGTTTGAGAGTTTTCTCTGAGTCATCCGGTTTCCTCCCATAGTCCAAAGACTTGCACTTTAGGCTACCTGACTGTCCCACATTGCCCTTAGGTGTGAGTGTTAGTGTAATTATGAATGTTTGTGTGTGTTGGCACTGTGATGGCGTAGCAAGCTGTTCAGAATGTACCCCACCTTTGTCCACAGTCGGCTGAGATAGGCGCCAGGCTCCCCACCCCTAAAAGGATTACTCTGCAAATGAGTGATGTTAAAAAGGAGACTTGAAAGAAAAAGTGCTTCTGACACGCTTCGTGGTTTTAATCGACTTCTATAGGTAGCAAAAGATGAATGTCGGATAAAACTGAAAAATGTCTCCGAAACCGTTTTGGAAAGGATTTTACTTGGACCCATTTCTGAATTGTAATCGGTGCCTGCTGAAAGCTTCTTTAAAGCGTCTCACCGAGAGATCACAGGAATCTGTTCCTCAAGGATAAACCCAGTAGATCCCTTTCCTCTTCATCTATACTTCATACATTCAGCCAGATTCCGAGCAACAAACCTGAAATGATCTTTGATGGAACAGAACTGTCCACTGTTCTCGTAGACACTTGTGTTTTTGCTCCATAAACCTGCGTGGAATTTCAGAAACAAAACGCATTGAGTTGAATCCGGGGATGTGTGCACTCAGTTATTTCGAAATAAATGCCAACACAAACAAAGCTGACCTCAACCAGGTCAAGAAAGTATCAATCAACTCAGCATATGGTTTGGGGGGAGGGCAGTCGGGGTGTTTTCCAATAAAAGACTGAAAGCTAGTGGGAACTTTTAAGTTAAAACAAACCCCAGAGATAAGTATCGGGTACATGGTGGCAAGATGAGAGAAGATGTGGTGTACTCCGTGAGGGCCAGTAACATGGTGATGAGCAGGAGACGTAAATGAGGTTGGCTGGGAGTTGGCAGTGCATGTGTGTGTGTGTGTGTGTGTGTGTGTGTGTGTGTGTGTGTGTGTGTGTGTGTGTGTGTATCTTGGAAGAACGAAGGTCAGACAACAGACTATCAGAGAGACTTTAGAATTACTGTCTCTGCTGGACGGGGCATGATCGAAATACTCTGGGTGCCTGACAGTCTACAGAAGGCGGACTGGTTTGGCCAACCGCAGTTTATGGAAAATGTTGTGTCAGAATTTGAAAGATAAAGAAAATGCCATTACAAGGGCATTTTAAGAGAGCTGGGTAGAGTAAAGATGGAAGCAGATGTGATTTTATGTGATTTATGTATATAAAGGACGTACAGCTCAATTAGAAAATACAGGGTGACCCAAAAACCTCCCACATTTTAAAGGTAAATGATTGAAATGTGTGTGTGTGTGTGTGTGTGTGTGTGTGTGTGTGTGAGTGGGGGGTGTTACCCTGTTTTAAGATCTAAGAGTGTAAAGGTATAAAAAAAGAAATGCATCACAGATTAGTTGGACCACATTGCGGTTGAAAGTGTAATCCAAATTAAGCTCTTCTTGTTGAAGAGTATCTCAACCGGTTCATTACATCCATACAGCTCTTATTATTACTGGCTCCATGCGCACTGAGCAGACGTCCCGTAATTATATTTCACTAAAGCGCACGAAAAAAAATAAAATAACACTGCATGTTGAAGTCAGAGAAAAATCAGAACTGAATAAAAATAATAATTTGTTCAAGAATATAATATTTTTTAACAAATAATTTTTTTATGATTTTTTTTTTTTTAAATTTTATTCATTCATTCATTTTTTTTTTTTTTTGAAAACTGCGTAATCATAATTCGGGCTGCCGGGAGGCTGGCACCATCTCAGCAGACTCTTAGCTAGGTCAGAGTCTGCCCTGAACAGTTCACAAGGCCATCACACAGCATATTAAATCTTATATTATTTTAATTTTGTGACATAAATTAGATTTTTTATGAGCTTTTTTTTTTTAGCTACAATTATTTTCCTCATGAATGATTATTCATCATTTAGTTGTGAACTTTCAAATCTATTTTACTCGCTCATTTGCTGAACCACTCAATCCTATTACGAATTGAAGGGAAGCTGAAGCCTATCTCAGCCAACACTGGTAGGTGGGGATCACCCTGAACAACTGGACAGATGACTGCAGGGCCAGCACACACACACACACACACACACACACACATACACACATACACACATACACACACACACACACACACACACACTTACATCTACGGTAACAACCAATTATCCTAAAAGTACATGTCTTTGAACAGTGGGAGGAAACCCAAGTCCCCAGAGGAAACTCATACAAGCACAGGGAGAACATTCAAACTCCACAGACACACCCTCACTGAGCCTGGGACTGGAACCCAGAACCTGCTTGTTGTGAACTAAATGTGATAACTCCTACACTACCATGCCGCTCTTTATCTATTCTAATAAAGTTAAATGAAATAAAATAAAAAAAAGAAAGAAAAAAAAACAAGGGAACAAAGCAATAGAAATTGTAATACTGTTAATTTATGTTCATGATTTTCTCCACAGATTTCTCAGTGTTTTATGATCATGAGATTGGTGTTGGAGACATTTTAATGTCCTCAGATGAGAAATTAGTAGCAGCTGATTGATTTTTAATGGATATTTAGTATTTTTCAGGGTTTGATTGCATTTTCTATTTTCTTTCCTCTGCGTACTCTAGTTTTTTCGCCCACAGTCCAAAGACATGCACATCTGGCTAAATTAGTTTCAAATTGTGCCTAAGTGTGTGTGTGTGTGTGTGTGTGTGTGTATATATATATATATATATATATATATATATATATATATATATATATATATATATCTGTTGGCCCTGAGATGGACCGGTGAGCTATTCAGGGTGTGCCATGCCTTCACAGAGGGCTGGCTCCAGCTTTTCCCCAACCCTACTAGGATTATGTGGTCAGGCAAATGAGTGATGGAGTACCATCTCTTTACCACTAGAACTTCAGTGAGTCCACATTAAACATCGTAATGGGGAAAAAGAATTTTTTTAACTGTGGCATGACTGTTGTTGCCAGATGGGCTGTTCTGAGTATTTCAGAAACTGCTGATCTACAGAGGTTTTGAGAAACAGTATTCTTCAGACTTACACAGCATGCTACAGAAGAAAAAAAATCAAATTCTGTGAGGAACAGTTCTTAAAGTGAAAGATCAGGCTGACAGTATTTGCCTCAAGGTTTGGTGCATTGCGTGATCTGAGGTGCATAGGCAGCAACAGCAGAAAATTACACCAGGTTCATCTCTGTCTGCTTAGACTAGGAATCTGTGGCGAGATTGTGTTCCCGGAAACTGGACAGTTGAAAACCAGGAGATTTTTTTTTTAAATTATTTTCTTGGTGTACTTTTGATGAACAATTTCATTCATCATTATGATACTGTTTAAAACTGAAATAGTGGTATGTTGGGGAATAAGGGAGGGGTGGGCTCAATGGTATAGCGGTGAAACGACCAGGAGTTCAACTCCTCCTGGATGGGACGCTAGTCCATCGCAGGTTACCTTCCCAGTATATTTTTACTGGTACCCATTTATACTGCTGGGTGAACAGAGGCACACTTGTGGTTGAGACCTTGCCCAGGGGTCTTAGCACAGTGGGGGTCTCAGTGGGATTTGAACTCACAACCTCCCGATCATGAGCCCAGCACCCTAACCACTACACCACCAGCCCCACTCGCCCTGGGTAAGGCCAACTACCAAATGAAATAGAATTTAAAAACTGGGAAAACGTGACACAGAGACTGGAAAGGGGAAGGTGGACAGACAGACAGACAGACAGCGCTTTGATTAAGACATCGTGTGTGGAGGAAGAAAAATGTTTAAAAAAAAAAAAAAGAAAGGAAGTACTGAGACAGATCACCTTCCAGTCACTCCTTATTTTCTCTTATGTGAAACGTTACTGGGTTTTTTATTTAATTTGTTGTAGATTATTTTCAGATGCTGATTTGTTTTTCTGGGTTGAGGTCATTCTTCATTCCTCTAAACTTCAAATTTAGATTATATACTAGTAGAGGTTGGCAACCCTGGAGGAAGGACACGGTAGATGGTTTGTTGAAGATAATTCACACTTGCCCCATATTTGCACTCTCTGAGACTGTTAAAAACAAACTTTATTAATTCTAAACAATGTGAGGACGGTTAAAAATATTTGGACTTCATATGGTCCCAACTGACTATACCATTCGAAGCTTTCCTAACAAGAGCAGCGACTGTGTTACTGTGGTTACTGAGAAGATCGAAATAAAATTGTTTATTTCATGTCAAACTGTTTAATTAGAATCTATGGTTGCATGTGTACGGATATGAAATATGGTGTGTGGATATGTGTGGGCTTGTGGCGGTCACTTTAATTGGTCATTTAGAAATTGCTCTCGTCGGAGACAACCAACTAGAATAACAAACGGCTTACAACCATCATATCATCGATTGGCATCAACCACCACAAGAGTCGATTTACGCAATCTGTTTCATTTTGCAGATCCGCTTTCATCGTGAGAATGCGTGTGAGAATTTAGACAGCAGAAAGAAAACAATAGTGTCGTTGAGTCTGTCTCACAAACAAAATAAGTACATATAGCATCCTGGGAATTCCTGCTGACCTTCTGGAAAATAAATAACTTGGAAGAAATATTTAGGCTGAGACACAACAATGGAAAACTGGGTTTATACGGATTTCTGTACGTATAAGGAAGAACTCGCATGGTATTAGATCTTGGAATAAAAAGTAATGAGAGGTGCAAACTGGATATACCATCATGACAATTGGTCTGCGATGGCACCGTGATGTAGTGGTGAAGTCATTTCTGTGGGGGGGGTTTACCTGTTATCCCCATGTTTGTGTGGGGTCTCCTCTAGGTACTCCGTATTTTTCGCAATTTTCTCGCAATTGTAAGTGCAAGTCTTTATCCCAGCACAAATAATGTTGGAAATTCATACAATTCCACAGTCATGAAATTTGCTTACAGTAACCATTAGGACCGCTGTGATCCATTCGATGCTCTCGTCCTTGGTCTGTACTTTATTAGACATTCCATTATGAGGTTGTTTCTACACAATGGAGACATTACATGGTTGAAGATCAGGCAAAAATAAGGTCGAGGACAAGAGACATGAGAAGAGGTAATCTTGAAATTATTCCAGTAGTTATCAGTATGCAGGGGGGAAAAGAGAAAAACAAGAAATCAATCAATGGTGAAATTGAAGCAGGGTGAAAAGAAGACGTGTTACAGTAATAAACAGCCTCTCGCTCTCAAAGCTAATATACATACCGCTGCCCAACTAAATGGAAGCCGAGCAACATGGGAAACTCCACGTATATGTGGGCTTTTTACCCTCACTGGGATCTAAAATTCTGCTTTCTTGGTAAGGCCTAATCTTTTTGAGGCAAATCCAGAATTATCATTAATGAAAGAGATGGGGGCAACTTTTCACCAAAGTTCTAAAATTCTGGATACCGTAACTCACTCACTCATTTGCTGAAACACTTAATGGGGAGGCTGGAGACTTTCTCAGCAGGCACTGGTGAAGGGCAGTGGGGCCGGTGGCGTAGTGGATAGGGTGCTGTGCTCATGATCGGGAGGTTGTGAGTTCGAATCCCACTGAGACCCTCACTGTGCTAAGACCCCTGGGCAAGGTCTCAACCACAAGTGTGCCTCTGTTCACCCAGCAGTATAAATGGGTACCAGTAAAATATATACTGGGAAGGTAACCTTCGATGGACTAGCGTCCCATCCAGGCGGAGTTGCACTCCTAGTGGCTTCATGCTATGGAAATCGGGGATAAGCACCGGCCTGATGAGCCACGAGGCTTGGATGTAAAAAAAAAAAAAAAAAAAACAACAGACTTACCTACTGGTGAAGGGCACCCCTGAACAGACCAACCATCACAGGGCCAGCACGTGTGTGCATCTGTCTGCACTATAAGATTGCAATGTTCACCTGTGGAATGCCCAAACTAGATTGGCTGAGTGGTAATACATGGTGTGGCTTAACTCGCAGGCAATTGGCCTGTGTGTCTCCTCACCCACTAAATCATTACCGTAAAGACTGCAAAAGCTTCACTGGTTAAAATAGAAACACCACGCCTAGTTTTAAATCATTACATTACATTTTGGCTGTGGGTCTGTGACCGTATGGGGCAGCTTCCATATCTGAGCCTGAACCGCGGTCCGCCTGTTAGTGACCTCTGTTGTGGGAAGATGAAGTTTTAATATAGACTGACCATCCAAAAGGTCACATGACCAACAAAGGCTTGTGTCGCACAGCGGCGAATGCTGACGAATGCATTGAATTTTCTCAGGGTTCCTAAAAGGTTGTAAATGTAATCGCAGGCGGTTTTTCGGGTCGCATCACTTTCTTTTCGCGGAGAAATTTTGAACATGTTCAACATTTCTTTCTGAATTCATTTTTCCACAAACAGCTGCACACGGTTGTAACACGAGTCTGTAATTTCCTTTTGTTTCGCTAAGTAGTGAACAGAATGCTGAGAGGGTTTGCACATCCTTCTCATAGATTTGGATCCATTAATTGGGGTAAAGGTCGTGGGTGAATTCCAAGATTCACCTGACATTTGCCTGGTATTTAATCAGGAATTGGCGAAAGTTCCAAAACATTCCCCAACGCTGGAAAAAGAGTAGGAAGTCGCTGCCGATGATCGGAAACAACAATGTTAACGACGTGGTTTGCGATCTTTCACTTGAATGTTGGGATCTGCCGCCAAACATCGCTAAATGTCACTAATGACAGAGGCAAACACAGATTTTCACCAACATTTGTCAAAAAAGTTGCCAAATCCAAAAGTCACGTTTTCAGTGTTTTCTACTCCGTGAGATACTAGCTGACGTTATTTCCACTTCTGTTACGCATGTTAAACCGTTTACAAAGTATATTGTACACAATATAAATCAACATAATTCTGGCGGACACTGTGGCATAGAAGGGCAGTGGTGGCCTCGTGGTATGGGGTGCTGGATCACTGATCCTAAAGTTGGGGGTTCGAGTCCCACTCTCCACAAGGTTGTCACTGTCCCCCCACTGCAGCTAACTGGGTTATCACTCACTGTCTATGGGGAGAAGCTATAAAAGAACCATTGCTGACTTTCAACAAGAGTAGCTGCAAAGCCGTCAGCGTGTTTCTGCCCTGCGATGGCCTGGCGAGCTGTCCAAGGTGTACTTTGCCCTCGCCCGGAGCCAGCTGGAATGGGCGCCAGCCTTCCCGCGACCCTAATTAGGATTAAGCGGTTACAAGAAAATGATGATGAGCTGTGGTGTAGTGGTCAGCATACCTGATCCATTATTTTTAAAGTGTTGGGTCCAGTGTTAATGTCACTGACTTCATCGGAATAGATTTTGAGTCTGCTCTATTATGCATCAGATATGTTTGCACTATTCCAAGAAGAAAACACTTCACGTATCACTTAAAATTACTTTATACAATGTCTAGCAGTCAGCACATGGACCTCTCCATCCATCTTGTACACACAGGACACAGACCAAACCCTTTCGACCTGATCTCTTTCCTACACTTATATAAAAACAGCTTTGTTCTCTAGTCCTGTATATTACAGAAAACAGGTAGCCACAGTCTGGCTCATATATTCAGTGGCCCACGTTTGTACATGACCCCATCATGGACCAGACCTTACGTTACAGGAAACTATCCCTAGAGAGCCTCCTCCTCTAACAACAGTCCAGATGTGTTCATACACTTGAATTTATTAAATCTGATTAGGCTTTCCATGTGGATTTGGTAAAATATATTACTTAACACCATAGCATGTATGATTGTTAAGACGGGTGGAGAAATTTACTGCAGTTTAAAGCACTTACTGTTTCCCCACCTGCACTTGCATGCACGCACATGCTGCACACGTCCACCCTCACACAGGCTGTGGAGTGATGAAATACTGTAGATAAAATGGCCCCAAGGTGCTCTTGAACATCTCCGTGTCTAATGTATTGCATACGTTAAAAAGAAATACCATACTGTGGATACTGATATGGTACATTTTTAAGCACAGCTGGATAATCATACTTTAAAAAGAAAAAAAAAAAAAAAAAAAAAAAAAGTGTATGGTTCATTAAGGAAACGGCTACTCTTCAGTTCAGTGAAAATATGATAAATACAAAAGCTTCTGTCTCTGATGGACCAGCAATCCATAAGCAAATCCACTAAATCTGTCATGTGAAATACTATCAATAATAATTTGTACATTTAAATGACAGCAGACTTCATTGTAAAAGTCACTGTTACTAACTGGGGCAGTGGTGGCCTGGTGGTAAAGGTGCTGGATCACTGATCCCAAGGTTGGAGGTTCAAGCCCCACTCTCAGCGGGTTGTCACTGTCTCCTCCCAGTGCAGCTAACTGCGTTATCAAAGGTTGGCCAATGCCATGTCTCTCACTGTCTTATGGTGTGAGGCTGTGAAAGAACCATTGCTGACTTTCAACAAAAGTAGACTGCATAGCCGTCAGTGAGTTTCTGCCCCATAATTGCCTGGCCGTCCAGGGTGTTACTCTGCCCTTACCCGGAGTCGACTGGGATGGGTGCCAGCCTACCCATGACCTCAACTAACTTGGATTAAGCAGTTACAGAAAATGAATGAATGAACTGTTACTAACTGTAAAAGAAAAAAATAATAATAAGGAAGCAATCCCTAAAGCCAAGGCAAACAACCTGAAAGGAGAAAACAGTACTTGTTGAAAGTTAATCTAAAAAAAAAAAAAAAAAAACATCTGTCCTTAAATCTGTGGCAAAATCTTAGACTGGGTCTAAGAATGATGATATCATCAAGGTCCAAGTTAGCATGGAGGCGTTTGGCTTCAAACATCATTTCTTTCAGTATTTCAGGAGTTTGTGCTTAAACATATAAATCCTGGTGTGTGTACTGTATATACTGTAGTTTCTCACTGTCTATGTAATGATTTGAATCTAAACCTTTTCACACCTCCAACACAAATCTGTCAATAAATGTATAAAAAAAATACTATAGTTGTATAAGTTGGCTTGGACCTCGACAGCATCATCAGTCTGAGACTCAGTTTTCGAAAGTCACCAATAAAATCATTAAGACTGAAGCTATAGGTCTCAGATTTTACACACAGATAGAAATTAATTTTGAAATCTTTCTGTTGGAGTTTGTATGTTTTCACCACGTTTGAGAGGGTTTCCTCCGGGTACTCTGGTTTTCTTCCACTGTCTAAAAACATGCATATTAAGATAACTGGCTGCTCCAGATTTTCACTAAGTGTGTGTGTGTGTGTGTGTGTGTGTGTGTGTGTGTGTGTGTGTGTGTGTGCTCCCCTACAATGGTTTGTTGAGCTGTTCAGGGTGTACCCCCACCTTCATCACTAGGCTCCAGCCTTCCCGAGATCCTCATAGGTTTAAGACGTTCAGCAAAGGATGAAACATGAATAGAAATAAATTTGATGGTTTCATAAGTAGACAACGCTTCATTATAATATACCTTATAGTCAGTCCTATAATTAATGCTATTTCCAGTCAATGTCTTCATACAAATCATTTAACAAATGATACATATTCCTGTTACATTACAAAAATGCAGCACTATAAATCCCTGGGTAAGAGAAAAGAAACCTGTGTTACATATCTGGATCAGGTCAGCTGAGAGAGGAACCTACCACGAAGACCAATTTTTCTGGCTGTGTGAATCAGAAACAGGAACCACAGCCTGGTTTGGCGCTCTGCATGCTCATGTGTGTGGTACGGTGAGGCTAGAACTGTGTGAGGCTTGCAGTGGCACTACAGCTAAAACATTCTCATCCTGTGGACTGTTCAAGCATTCTGTTCGGTTCTTTTGGGCTTTGAGGAACGCAGTGAAATAAACAAACGTACATTTTTAAAACAGTGAAAAACCAACACTGGTGCTGTGAGACATGAAATGAGATCTAAAAACAGTGTCTGCTAATAATATTTGCCAAGAAACTGTTTTACACATATGAAAAAAAAAAAATTTCTTCAAACCGTTTATTATTAGGAGGTAACGGCCGATGGTTTTATATACGGATATAAAAGTCGAATCGTTCTGAGAAGCTGCTTTTGTTCTGTTGGTTTTAAAGACTCTTGCACTGTACCATTCCAAACAATTCTACCCTTTAGTGGTTTTCTTTGTTCTCGCCTTTTCGCTCTCTTTTATTTTCTTTTCTCCATGTATTCCTTCATGCCCCTTTCTACTGTGTGTTCAAATATCCCTCTGCAGCAGCCGTTCCTCACTTCCTAAATGTCCCTTAATTCAGAACCCACATTTAAATTCCTCCGATCACAAACAACTGCCATCTTTAAAAATTAAAGTTGACTAAATCAGGCACACGGTGAAATTCCAGGATTTATCTTAACTGTAGTGTGTGTGTGTGTGTGTGTGTGTGTGTGTGTGTGTGTGTGTGTGTGTGTGTGTGTGTGTGTGTGTGAAATCCATTTTCAGCACGCACATCTTTGAAAACATACAATCTAGTGAACCTTAAAATGATCAAATGTCCATGCATACAAAACAAATAAATAGTTTTACTTTCAGTTCCACATGGGGGAAAATGCAATTGCAAGGTTGCTTTGTTAAAAATATTTACTCATTCATTTGCCGAAAGGCTTAAGCTACTTGGCTGGAGCCTATCTCAGCTGATTCTGGGTGAAGGAGGGGGGGACACCCTGATTAGCTCATCAGTTCATTGCAGGGTCACACACACACACACAAAACCATTCACTCTCACATTCACACCTAATAGCAAATTTGAGCAGCCAATTAGCTTGACGTGCATGACTTTGGACTTGTGGAAGGAAATCAGAGTACCCGGAGAAAACCCACGTAAACATCAGGCAAGAACATGCAAACTCAACACAAACCGAGCCCAGGACTTGAACCCATGGCTATCTGCCTGTGTCCATTCAATAATTGAATAAATATACTGTTTTTGGCTTCATCAAGCCAGAACCTTCAGCTCCCACTGGAGTGATTTGCAGCCGAGTGCGAACCGGCCGGGATGAGAATCAGCACCTCCAAATCCAAGGCCATGGTTCTCAGCCAGAAAAGGGTGGAATGCACCCTCTGGGTCTGGAATGAAGTCCTCTCCCATGTGAAGGAGTTCAAGTATCTTGGGGTGTTGTTTACGAGTGAGGGAAGGATAGAGTGGGAGATTGACAGGCAGATTGTTACAGCCTCTGCTGTAAAGTACAGCCTGTACTGGTCCGTCATGGTGAAGGGGGAGCTGAGCCACAAGGCAAATCTCTCAAATTTCCAGTCAATCTATATTCCTACCCTCAGCTATGGTCACGAGCTTTGGGTAGTAAGACCTCAAACACAAGTGGCTGAAATGAGCTTCCTTCCCTTAGAGATAGGGTGAGAAGCTCAATCATCTGGGAGGAGCTCGGAGTACAATCACTGCTCCTCCGCATTGAGAGGAGCCAGTTGAGGTGGCTCAGGCATCTGATTAGAATGCCTCCCGAATGCCTCCCCGGTGTGCTGTTTCGGGGATGTCTAACCAGGAAGAGACCCCAGCATCAACCCAGAACACACTGGAGGGACCATGTCTCTTAGCTTGTCTAGGAACACCTCAATGACACACACACACACACACACACACACACACACACACACACACACACACACACACAAACACACACACACACACGCGCGCACGTGCGTGAGGGTTGGGTCCTATGCTATAAAATGGGTTTCCGGCATAAGATGTTCAGATATCTGTTTTAAATACAACTTGTTCAGTAAAAAATCTTCTCAGTAGTTTCATTCCCAAATGCATCTTCATTAGGGCAGGGGATGAGTTTAATCTCAATACTGTCGAAACAATATGTACAGTCGGCCCTCTACATACGAAAACCTCTGAACACGAAAAATCCAGGTTACAAAAAAAAATGTCCTAAATGTTCTCCTCTTTTTACGAAAACAACCTCTTTTTACAAAAAGCGCCAAACGCGCCATTCAAAAATTCAAACAATGCACAAGTTGCTCACTCATTGGCTGTCTGCCAACATCCCGCCCTGCTGGGCTCCCATTGGCCAGGAGGGAGCTGAACTGTACCCATACTTCCTGTTTGTCATACGCATGAAAGAGAATTGAACAGGACTGTTGGCTCGTGAGTTTTTTGAGATTGATCATTGCAGCGTTATATTTTGTTATCCATCATGGACACCAAGAAAATGATTCCTGGTGACACAGAAAAGAAGAAGCGGGCTCCGTTATCAATCAGATTGAAGCAGGAGATAAAAAAAAAAAAAAATACGAAAGTGGGATGCGGTTGAGCAAAATCGCAAAGGGGTATGGCCGAAACCCCTCTACAATCAGGACGATAGTGAAGCAGAAGGAGACCGTAAAAGCGGAGATACTGTGACGGAGGCGATTATTTCGGAAAAAGCAACCGCCATATTTAAGGACCTCGTGAAGGACGGTGGGGGTTGGGGTGAGGGTTCTTCAGACCAGCAAACCCCAGACTTTAAAGCGTCGCATGGGTGGTTCGAGAAATTTTAAAAAAGGTAAATCATTTTCTTTTACTTTTAACACATTTCTTACATATTTCATACAAAATTGGTGTACTTTTATAATTTTTAAAGGGTTTATGGGGTAGTCTTGGGCGCCTTGGAACGAATTACGCGTTTTACATGTAAAATGCACCTCTACTTACGAAAACTTCAGTTTACGAAAAAGGCACTGGAACGGATTATTTCGTAAGCAGAGGGCCGACTGTAATTTGAAGATGTAGTGCATACGTAACATTTGGATGCTATATTGAATGACAATGGTTATTTTCAATGAATACCACAGCACAGTTATCTTTGAATACTAGAAACAATGATCTAACTTCCCTACCTCTAGGAAACAGGTCCCTGCCGCTGTGTTCTCTTTGATTGATGCATTATAATAGTTGCTCCCAAACAGTGGTTTGTTGTCATTAATATCCTGTAGACTGATTTCCACCATTGCAGTCGAGGATAAAGGGGGCTTTCCACCATCTGTAGCCACAACCTTAACACTTGCCTTTGGATCGGTTTCATAATCCAGCTCAATAGCTGTAGTGATGATACCAGTCATAGGATCAATGGTAAACCAATTAGAATGTGTCCCCTTGTTGGGCAGGATGCTATAGTGAACATCACCATTTGGGCCTTGGTCTTTATCTCGTGCTGTTACTTGAAGCACAAAGCTACCTGGGTAAACCACTTCTGGAATAGTCTGCTTATATGCTTGCTGATCAAACAGAGGAGGGTTATCATTAATATCTGTGACTTGAATTGTAAAAGAGGATTCAGCTCGGAGTGGTGGGGTGCCAGAGTCTGTAGCCATAACCCTGAGTTCATACGAATCTCTCTCTTCACGATCCAGAACCTGGTCTACACAGATAAGGTAGATGATGCTGTCCTTAGTGGTGAGGGCAAACTTACCATCCCCACCTTCCAAAGAGACATTAACATTTGAATATTCACCATAATCAGGGTCTGAGACGGAAATACGGGCAACATATTGTCCAGGCTGGGCACCCTCAGATATTCGAGGCGACCCATCTTCACTGAGAAATATGATGGTCATGGTGGGCTGATTATCATTGTAGTCACGGACATGGATAGTGACAAAGGCATTGGTGATCTCTGGATGGCTGGCATTGTCTTTGGCTTGCACTACAAGCTCATGAACCTTTCTGACTTCATAGTCCAAAGGCTTGTTGAGTGTGATGATTCCAGAACGAGAGTCAATGACAAAGTATCGATCAGGGTCACTTTGCCTGCGGTTAATCTCATACAGCACAAGGCCGTTGTCACCTTCATCCGCATCTGAGGCGAACACTTGAAGAATATTGCTGCCTTGGGGAAGGCTTTCAGATATAATGGCATGATATCTGCTCTGATTAAAAACAGGAGCATGGTCATTAATATCCTGCACTGCCACATCCAGAGTCATTTCACCAGTTTTTTTAGGCGATCCCCCATCAAAGGCCTCCAATACTATAGAGTAAGAAGCCCTCTTTTCTCGGTCAAGAACACCATTGACCACCAGGTCTAAGTAAAGAACATTATTTGTTGCCCTCTTGGTCTCAAGTCTGAACACCTGCCCCACATTGCCATCCTTGATGAGATATCCCTGAGTGGTGAGCTGGTCTTTGTCGGCATCACTGGCTGGATCCAGAGAAAACCTGGTCCCCACTGCAGTCTGCTCAGGGATCTTTAAATAGGCCTTATTCTTGGGGAACACTGGAGCATGATCATTAATATCATTCACTGTGATGGATACCTTTACTGTGAGGCCAGTCATGGTAACCGCTATGAAGCTGTAATGGTCCCGCTCTTCCCGGTCCAAACGCCGCGCGGTCTTGATAATGCCAGTAGTCTCATCAATGTGGAGGTCAGTTCCCACACTAGTGCCCTCATGATCAGAAATGAAGTAAAGGGAGGCTGTTGCTCCAGGAGGTAACCCAGCACTGATGTCACCCACTATTGTGCCTTCAGGCTGCTCTTCATCCAACTGTAACTCGAGAATGCTTGCTGTTGTGTCAGCATTGATGATTGCTGTTAACAATTCCACAGTGAAAAAAATAAGTAGAAACATCCTTCGTCTCCAGATATTGTCCCCAGAGCCTCGGAATAATTTCATCTCTGCACGGTTCTCTTACACCTGCAAGAGAAGTGAAAGAAAACAGATCATAGATTGGAATCACACTAATAAAACACATTCACACACCAGACGCATGTCAAATTCCACCACTGTTGTCTATAAAGCACTGGAATGCAAGAAAGGTCTGGTGTGAATCACTTGTGCAGAGTACATTTGTGCTGGAGAGTAGTCTCATGTCAATGTTCTACACAGTGTTCGTTGAAAAACATTATACAGTGCCGATTCTTTCAATTTTATTCGTAAGTTTCGTAAGTACGGTATACAGATGCGTATTATAAATACTTTGGGTACATTTTTAGCTTGTCTTCACGTTTGTGAGTGACTTTCGCCAAACCATTTAGTCCTACTCGAACCACGTGGAGGCTAGTGCCCATCTCAGCTGACAATGGACAAAGGCAGGGTACTCCCTGAATAGATTGCCAGACACAAGCATTCACACTTACACTGATATCTGGGACAATTTAAAGCAGCCAATCGGATAGCAGGTCTTTGGGAAGAAAATCAAAGTACCCGGAGGAAACCCACACAAGCAAGAGAACAAACAAATCCCACACAGAAATTTCCAAGCCAGGAATCAAACCCAGGACCTTCTTGTTGTGAGGCTTACATGCTGCCCAAGTTTTGCTAGTCGATAGAAATAAATGAATACCTTTAATAAAATATTATAAAAATGATGAAGACCTTATACTCTGGAGTGACCAGGTTAAATGACTTTACTGAGGTGGACATCCATATGAAATGATAAATAGTCACATGGCTACATTTTGGGTGTGGGGCTCGAGCATGTGTTTATCATCTTTCAAACTACAAAAAATTATAACTACTGAAATATAACATTAAATTATGAAGTACCCTAACATTACAATCTCGATATCGATTGATAACTACTAGAAGAAATCCCATGTTCTTGTTCATTATAGTCAGCTGGGAAAGGTTTGGGAGGAAACCGGAGTACCTGAGAACATGTAAACTCTAGTACTGTGGGATAGCTGTTAGCACTGTCGCCTCATATCAAGAAGGTTCCAGGTTCTAACCCCTTGGCTTGACTGGCTCACATCTTTGTTAAGTTGTGAAGCATGTTCTCCACTTTTCACTCACAGTCCAAACAACACTGGGTCAACTGGATTTTAATTGTCCATGAGAGTGATGTATGTGCGTTAAGGCTGTATGTCTCTGTGTTAGCACTGTGATAGGGTGGTGACCTTACGGTATGTATCCTGCCTTTTACTCTGCTGATATTGATTCCAGTGTCGCCCACAACCCTGATGGAGTATACAGTGAATAATGAATGGTTAAATGATTAAATGGACAGATGGGTGGTTGGATGGCTGATTAAATTGGTGAATGAATAGGTAGGTGGGTGGGTGGATGGATGGATGGATGGATGGCTGGATGGATGAATAGATGGGTGTGTGTGTGTGTGTGTGTGTGGATGGATGGATAAATATATGGATGGATGGATGGATGGATTGATAAATACATGAATGGATGGATGGACGGATGGATGGATGGATGGATAGATGGATAAATACATGGATGGATGGATGAGTGGATAAATATAGTATATGGATGGATGGATGGATGAATGGCTGGATAAATACATGGATGGATGGATGGATAAATACATGGATGGCTGGCTGGATGGACGGACGGATTATTAAATAGATGGACGGATGGATGGATGAAAAAGAATGAATAAAATTGTAAAAAATAATTTTAATTCTGGAAATTTCATTAAGATGGAACAGTGAATTTAAAAACTAAGTGGACTTAAAGTACACTATGAGAGAGAGACAGCGAGAGCGAGAGAGAGAGAGAGAGAGGCAAGCTTGTGTGTTGGAGCTTATGGCTCTATTCTATAGGAATGCAGACCACTGAGAGCTGCAGGTGGCCAGTTGTACATATGTTATTTCATCCAGAACTAAAAAAACATGACAAAGATTTGACAGTTTTGGCTCAAACTATGGCCAAACCCCAAAGTTCAGTCTGCACTATGTTGGGGAGGCATGGAACCTGTCAGTGGAAGTCAGGTTCTCCAAACTACACTGGCAAGAACTTGAACTATTTGTGCAGATTGTATTTATGCCCAGATTATAACTGCAATTTGTCCTTGTCCATACTCCATTAGAATGTGCGTCTATACAAACCTACAAAAACGAAAAGGGAATTGATTAAACCTGAATATGCAAGTAAATCCATTTGAGCTTCCTTGAATAGGATTAGGATTGACTAGGATAGACCAGGCTATTGCAGGGCCAACACTCACAAAACCATTCACACAGGGGTGATTTGAAACCGTCAATCAGCCAAACGTGAATGTTTTTGGACAGTGGAAGGAAACCAAAGTACCCAGAGGAAATCCACGCAAGCATGGGGAGAACATGCAAACTCCATACAGAAATGCCCAGGCTGGGAATTGAACCCAGGCCTTTTTGTTCTGAGATGGACATGCTAACCACTATGCCAACGTGCTGCACTATCAACTGTTCTATTACTTTAATTACCCATTTGTACCATGTTCCCCTGAAAAAAGGGAAAGAGAGAGAGAGAGAGAGAGAGAGAGAGAGAGCGTGTGTGTGTGTGTGTGTGTGTGTGTGTGTGTGTGTGTGTGTGCTTTTCAGGGAGGAAGATGATAATGAGCACAAAGGACTGATTACATCATCACACAAATGACCAATAAGAACAACATCAGTTCTCACGGCATGCACCTACGCAGTCTGGGACCCAAAAATGAAAACATTTAAAACGTAAATGTTTGAAGGTCAATGCAGAAAAATATGATGTCTCTACACTACATAAAGTATGAATGTGTGCGTTTAGCTCCATTCCGAAAGTCATCTAAAGTCATGTGTTTTTTTTCTCGCCATGGGCAAGAACCTCCGTATTTCATATAAACCCTTCCCTCTTCAGGATTGTGTTCAGTTTTGTTATTGCATGAGCTATACATAACAGGCAAAACAGTGGCGTGTACCCCGAACAGCTCACCAGTCCGTCGCAGGGCCAACACACACACACACACACACACACACACACACACACACACACACACACACACACAAAACCATTCACACTCACACCTCGGGAAAAGCTCGAACATCCAATTCGCTTAATGTGCATATCTTGGACTGTGGGAGGAAACTGAAGTTCCGGGGGAAAAAACTCATGCAAGTATGGGGAGAACATACAAACTCCATACAGAGGCATCGTTACCAAGCCCGAGACTTGAACCCACGACCTACCGGCAGTCAGGCAAGCGTGATGTTCCTGGTGATATATACATATGGTATATTCATCACTATAGCTTGAACTCCGAACTGTTATAATCACTAGAACAATTTCATGTGATGTCAGTCTTTATGTAGCTTTCATGCAAATACAAGTCAAAAGATGTAAGTTTAAAGCGTGAGTATGCACAAACAATCCTTTTTATTTTATTTTTTAAAACTTGGTTGTATCTGAGGGCTCAAAGTGAACGAGATTATCTACCGACTGTTAGCACCTATTCTACACACACAGTAAATACTGTACCCTTCATTCTGCTTAGAAGACTTGGTGATGAATAGAGGAAGTTGAGGGTTAAGTTGCAGTTGAGGAAGTGACACCCCCTGCAGGCTCTGGTTCGAACTGCAGCAGCCCAAGTTGCTTCCTAATGCATGTAACAGACACGGTGAAGACCAATTGTAGCCAAGTTAAGCAGACTCCAGAGCCTCGAATTACCACACCACCTCAACATTCTTTCTTATTTATATTCTTATATTAACAGCTTATTAAAATACATCAAAAGCCCAACTACTCCTTGATCACATCGAATAAACGGGCCAGACTAATGATTGACAGGGGCGTCTGAAGGAAACTGGCAGCTTGGGGCCTTTTCTGTTCGCTGCATAACTACATGGCAGCACTTCAGCACTTCAACTGCCATTTCACAGCAGCTGGGGATCAGGATTTGCGTGGCATGTAAAGACAGAGAGATTTTTGTGATACATGATATTTCCTTTAGTCTATTCTTTTATTCTTTTTTTCCCATATTAAGGGTATTTTATAAATATTGCGAGCTACACACACACAACATGGGCAGTAGTGGCCTAGTGGTATAGGGTGCTGGATCGCTGATCGAAAGGTTGGGGGTTCGAGTCCCAATCTCCACAAGGTTCCCACTGCCACCCCCACCCCGCCCCAGTGCAGCTAACTGGGTTATCAAAGGCCGGCCATGTCTCTCACGGTCTATGGCAGGGGACGGGAACCTACGGCTCGTGAGCCAGACGTGGCTCTTTTGATGACTGCATCTGGCTGTCAGATAAATCAGGTGGCCTTTATTAACAGAATACATACTGCATAATTTTGCTGTCATTTAAATAAAAATACAGAAAAAATCCATCAAATAAAACAAAAACAGATAAATAAATCTCATGCATTTTAATCTATAAATCTATTTTCAATGCCACTTGTCACTGTGGCGCGCAGCGGAGAGCAAATCCTTTCTGTACGCCAGTGTGTGGGCAGGTCCGATGCCTTGAAACTGTAATTTTATTGGATTATATGTAACAGCTTGCTCGAGTTGTTTTTGGGTTAAGAGGTAAATTTCCCTCATTTTTGATCGGCTCATTTGTACAAAGCCAAGCAGAGCTGGCAAGCAAAACACAAATGGACGGACATGGATAAACTTCAACCCGCAGACCAGCTGATTGCCAAAACTTGGGACGCGCTTCCTGTCACATAAACACTGCAGTCATGTGTGAGTCATGCCTTATTAACCAAGTTTGGCTCCACATGCACACACGAGCAGTCCTTCCCACACGTGAAAAACATCAAGACCAAGCTGCGGTCACGTTTAACAAATGGATGCCTAAACGCCTGCATGAAGCTGAACCTCACCACAAATCAACCAGACTACAAAGCCATCAGCAAAACCATGCAGCACTAGAAGTCGCATTAATAGTAAGAAGTACTTTTCTTATTAATAAATGACTTCGTTATAACAAAGTTGTTTAAAATAAATTCAGAGTCTTATTATACTCTCAAATTGTTGGTCTTCTTTTTCCATTTAGTTGTATTCAGTATTAATATATTATGGGTGTGTGTATATATATATATATATATATATATATATATATATATATATATATATATATATATATATATATATATATATGTGTGTGTGTGTGTGTGTGTGTCTCAGAGGATTAGATTTAAAAAAACTGTATTTATTTTTGGTTCTCTTAGTCAAAAAGGTTCTCGACCCCTGGTCTATGGTGAGAGGTTCATGTAAAAGAACCATTGCTGACTTTCGACAAGAGTAGCTGCAAAGCCATCAGCATGTTTCCACCCTGCGATGGCCTGGCGAGCTGTCCAGGGTGTACTCTGCCCTCGCCTGGAGTCGGCTGGGATGGGCACTAGCCTCACTGTGACCCTAATTAGGATTAAGCGGTTACAGAAATAAAAATGAAATGAACACACAAAACACACACAACTATTCACACTCACACTCACTTCTTGGGGCAATATGATACAGCCAATTAGCTTAAGGTGCATGTGTTTTTGTACTGTGTGAGGAAACCAGAGTACCCAGAGGAAACCCACACATGCATGGACGGGGACAATATGCAAACCCCATGCAGAAATGCCTTTTCCGACCTTCCTGCTGTGAACCATCACACTACGTGCTAACCGATACACGACCCTGTTGCTCAGAAAACTACTCTCAATATTGTTTATTCTTATGTTATAAGCCACATAAATTACTATAATTAATGATTGTGATTATTTGCATTGAAGTTCGTTATTCATTTCCAGGTACAAGTATATTAAATAATGATGTAATACAGTGGCATCTCTGGGAAATTAAAAGGATCCACAATGTCTTTCTGAAACCACTGGTTTCCTCCAGTACGTGAGTGTTTCTGACCCCTGACCCGGCCCCCATGATATTAATAACATCAACATCTTTTTTATTTCTCTTGAAATCGTTTCCCTTCTTCGGTTTCTAAAAGCTTGAGCTCAGACTCCAGACATGCCGTCTCGTCACAGAACCAAAACAAGATGTAGAACAGGTGAATAAGACATACTGTACTAAGCTTGTGAGATGTGGTGGCTTTACCAAACAATCTTTATATTCATCCACAATGAATTGATCTATAAATTTATTATATGATCTGATAATTTATTTTAGCATTACGTACATAAAAATGATAATACTGCTGTGATCATGAAACTGTCTTCCTGGTGGTCCTGGTTTATAATGCTGACGTTTGCATGGCAGCTTTCACTTCCAAAAACTAACAGGGTAAGGAATGTACCCCATTTCTCTGTCTAAGACTTGGACAAGCACAAAGCCTAAGCCATCTGCATATAGCCTTCCAGCTGTCATCAGAGAATTAGTGTTGGGGCAAAGGTGGCAGACGGACTCTTGCCAGCAACAACTTTTGCGGATGGAGACTGATCCTTTTACATCCAGCTCAGTGCTCTGAGCAGAGACAGCAGCTGTAGCACTCCAACTGAGCTGAAGAACAGAAAAATGTTGTGCATTTAACTTGTGTTTATTTTTTTATATCATGTGTAGACTACAGGAAGTACGTGTAATGAACTGTGAACCCTTGTGGGTAAATTTGAAAATCTGGATGACATATAGTTCTGAATGAGAACCTTTTTCTTTTTTGGATATACTGTGCAGTATTTCAGGTGGCATGGTGGCGAAGACGTTAGCACATCCACCTCGCAGCAAGGCTTGGGTTCAAGTCCCAGGCTCAGTCTGGTTTCTGTGTGGGGTTTCCATATTCTCACCATGCTTGCATGGTTTACTCTGAATCCACTGGTTTCCTCCCCAAGTCCAACGAAATTAACATTATGCTAATTAAATATACCGCTATGTGATTTAAATACAGTATACCTAGATGTGATTGCATCCCACCCTCTCCCACGGTCGGCTGATATAGGCTCCTGCCTGCCTGTGACAAAATAAACACTGTAATTGTAAAAGTGAACACTGTTTCACTCCATTTCAGTAACAGCTCATCCAGCTCGAAGTCGCAGTAGGTCCAAGGACGATCAGGCGTACAAGGAAAAATGCGCCGTCACAGGGTCAGTTCGCTTCGTTTGTACCTTAATTTAATTAATAATAAATGACAGTGGTTAGCACGTCAGCCTCTCAGCAAGAAGGTTCTGGGTTCGAGTACTGAGCTTGGAAAGGGTGCTTCTGTGTGGAGCTTATATGTTCTCCCCAGGCTTGTGCGTGTTTCCTCCACCAATTCAGATACATGCTCATTAGGCTGGTAAAGAGGTGAAGAAGCGTGTGCAGGCAGGTTGGAATGGTTGGAGAAAAGTGTCCGGTGTGATGTGTGATAGGAAGGTATCAGCAAGAATGAAAAGAAAAGTGTACAAGACAGTGTTGAGGCCAGCGATGTTGTATAGTTTAGAAACAGTGGTGCTGGGGAAAAGACAGAAGACAGAGCTGGAGGTAGCAGAGATGAAAATGTTGAGGTTCTCTTTGGGAGTAACGAGGATGGATAGGATCAGGAATGAGTACATCAGAGGGACAGCACATGTAAGATATTTTGGAGACAAAGTCAGAGAGGCTAGATTGAGATGGTTTGGACATGTACAGAGGAGGGATAGTGAATACAGGGGATAGCTGTCTCCTTACGAAATTAATCCGTTCCATCGCCTTTTTCGTAAACTGGAGTTTTTGTAAGTAGAGGTGCATTTTACATGTAAAATGCATGATTCGTTCCAAGGCTCCCAATACTACCCCATAAACCCTTTAAAAATGATAAAAGTACACCAATTTTGTTTGAAATGTGTTAAAAGTAAAAGAAATTTATTTACCTTTTTTTAAATCTCTCGAACCACCCATGCGACGCTTTAAAGTCCGGGGGATGCTGGTCCGAAGAACCCCTCACCCCCACCCTCCTTCACGAGGTCCTTAAATATGGTGGTTGCTTTTTCTGAAATAATCGCCTCCGTTACTGTATCTCCACTTTTAAGGTCTCCTTCTGCTTCAATATCGTCCCGATTGTAGAGGGGTTTCAGCCATACTTCTTTGCGATTTTGCTCAACTGCATCCCACTTTCGTATTTTTTTATTATCTCCTGCTTCACTTCGATTGATAATGGAGCCCGCTTCTTCTTTTCGGAGTCACCGGGAATCACTTTCTGGGGTCCATGATGGATAACGAAATATAACGCTGCAATGATCAGTCTCAAAAAAACTCATGAGCCAACAGTCCTGTTCAACTCTCCTTCACGCGTGTGACAAACAGGAAGTATGGCTCCAGGAAGTATGGGTACAGTTCAGCTCCCTCCTGGCCAATGGGAGGCCAGCGGGACGGGATGTTGGGAGACAGCCAATGAGAAAGCAACTCACACATTGTTTGAATTTTTTGAATGGCACGTTTGGCACTTTTCATAAGAAGACGTTGTTTCATATACAGAGGGGGAAAATTTAGGAAAATGTTTTTCGTTCAGTTCAGTTCAGTTCATTTTCTGTACCCGCTTAATCCTAATTTGGGTCACGGGGAGGCTGGTGCCCATCCCAGCCAACTTCGGGTGAGGGCAGAGTACACCCTGGACAGCTCGCCAGGCCATCGCAGGGTGGAAACACGCTGACGGCTTTGCAGCCTACTCTTGTCGAAAGTCAGCAATGGTTCTTTTACGTGCCTCACACCATAGACAGTGAGAGACATGGCCGGCCTTTGATAACCCAGTTAGCTCCACTGGGGGGGACAGTGACAACCTTGTGCAGAGTGGGACTCGAACCCCCAACCTTTGGATCAGCAATCCAGCGCCCTATACCACTAGACCACCACTGCCCCAATGTTTTTCGTAACCTGGATTTTTTTGTATTCAGACGTTTTCGTAAGTAGAGGGCCGACTGTATACTGGTAGTAGGATGCTGAGGTTGGAACTACCAGGCAGAAGGCCTAGAGGAAGACCAAAGAGGAGATTTATGGATGCAGTGAAGGAGGACATGAAGGTAGTTGGTGTAAGAGAAGAAGATGCAGAGGACAGGGTGAGATGGAGGCAGATCATTCACTGAAGGGAACAGCCGAAAGGAAAAGAAGAAGAAACACATTAGGCTGTTACAGAATGCCCCAACGAGTGAATGTGAATGGGTTTTTGTGCGTGTGTGTGTGTGTGTTTCATAAAAAGATTTTTTAAAAATTCGCAGGAAACCGGAGGTACTCAGAGGAAACCCATGCAAACCTAAGTAGAACAAATTCCACACAGAAGCACCCTCACCAAGCCTGGGACTCAAACCCAGGACATTGTTGCTGTGAGGCAGACATGCTAACCACCATACACCGTGCCTCCCCATGTATAACATCTGTAATATCATACTGAAAGTAATGTTCTGGAGGATCGGAATGCATTTGTGTGACCCGTTTCTGACTTTTTAACATTAGTATGCCAGGCACTAAAGCATGTCGACCTCACATCTCCACAGAGAAGTAAAAGAGCAGATTTAATGCAGTATGTTATCTATAAGTACATGTAAACAGATACCTATTTACTGAACACATGGCAAGAGCAAAATGCTTCCAATACAATTTCTTTATTGCAAAAAGGAAACTCCAGTGAGATTATGCTCCGGGGGGCGCTATAATATACACTGGTTTTCAGTGTAGAAATACCCTCTGTGCACTTCAACAAACACTTCCTAACAGTAAATCATCAATATGGATCTGAAATGCTACTGCAGGAGGGCCGGTAGAGCTTTCCAAGTGCCAGAACATGACTCAGGCTAGCTCCACTTACCGAAGGAGCACATACATCCTGGCTGTGGAAAACACGACCAAAAAAAAAAAACCCACCACAAACCGGACTCTGTCGGGGTCAGGCAACGAGAAGATGTCATGATTCTGTTTGATTTACAGACATACTAGTGATGTAAATCGGCAGTGATGGGGGTATGTAACACTTTACGGACAGTTCTCTATGCATTATATAAACATTATCCACTTGTTTGCTTTTTTACAGCCTCGTGGTGAAGCAGGTTTAATGGGATATGAAATACCTGAAAAAAGCATCGTAACCACAGAAATGCAGAGCTATAAACACCAGGGCTTCCAACATTTCCACTTCAAGCTGAAATCAAGGCCAAGGGAAACAAAGCAAGGGTTTCAGGCAACCATCCAACCAAGTCCAGGTGATCCATATTTTATGCCAGACCACATGGTCCTGTGGACCATTTGTTTACGCTGTAAACCTGTACTGTATGTCGGTACTGTTGGGTTGGATTCGTCACACTCCTTGTAAATGAATGTCTTTTAATTCAACTACCCCAATAAATATCTTTCAGTAATAACCAAGTGTCCATCCGTCTTCTCAGAATCATTCTTTTATCCAATAGATCTGAGACGCATCAGTTTTGTTTGGAATAATGTTTGCTTTAGTCCTGACAGGCCTCCATGATAGTAACCACTATGTATGAAACATCAGATTGTGCAACTACAGTATATTCTATTCAAATTAAATAAAATTAAAAAGAGACAGATTAAAAATTAAAATTAGGTGGAATAATTTTAACAGTTTAATCTTTTTAAAGCCTTCTCTGCTTGCCTAAACACTGTGAGGAGTCACTATCAGCATTGACCTTCATTTACATCTTAAATTCCTGTATTTGTTCCATTAAATTGTAGTAATTTATTCCCAACAGTCTTTTCTCGTAATTTCGTAACATGTCTCTGGATGCCACTGCTTTCAGTACATATATGTGGGTGTTAGATTTTTTTTTTTTCTGCCCTATCAGATTTGAGCTTCATTGTACTGCCATGCCGATCTAATCTCCTCTGGGCCTTCAGAATCAGCAGTGCTGGCTGATAACACTTAAACTATGAGCAATAGGGCTGTTCCTTTAACCAATCAGATTTTAGATTTGACTCACAGGCCTAGCAAGCTGGTCTACAATAATTTTTCTGTCCTCTGATTGGTTGGTCGGAGGTAAACTTGCTGAATAGCCTGTAGTGATCTGCACACGATACATTTAAATTGGATTTATTTACGCCCACAATGGCTGACAGAAGAGGTCTGGTGTTTTTTTGTTTTGTTTTTTTTGTAAAAGAACCATAGCTGACTTTTGACAAGAGTAGGCCGCATAGCCGTCAGAGTGTTTCTGTGATGGCCTTGCGAGCTGTCCAGGGTGTACTCTGCCCATAGTTGGCTGACATGGGCATCAGCCTCCCCGGGACCGGAATTAAAATTAAACAGTTCAAAAAAAATGAAAAAATGAATTGAATGACTGATGGAGGAGAAACTGACTTAGTGTCAAGTATTCTTAAAAATCCATATTCAAAGCGGACATATTCAGAAAAGCTAGACATCGTAAGGTAATGTTGAGGGAGGGTTTACACTCATTACATTACATGTATAGTGAAGCACCAGGTTTACTGGGAACCTCCACCAGTAAACGGCAGTGAAAGTTATGTAATGCTCAGAGTTACTAGCACACATGCTCAAAATGCCTCTCTCTTTGCAATGCCACACCTTATTATATTGTGTTTTTGGACATTATTGATGGTCTGTATAATTGAAGTGTGATAGTGGAAGTATTAAGAGTTGGATTAAGTCTCAGGTACCAAATGCACAGCCTACCACTGACATAGGGCATGGGTTTCCTTTGGGTATTCTGGTTTCCTCCTGCAGTCCAAAGGCATGCACATTAGGCTAATTGGTTGTTCCAAATTGTCATGATGTGTGTGTGTGTGTGTGTGTGTGTGTTGCTCTGTTCAGGTTGTAATCCCACCTTGTTTTGCTAATATATAGCTTCTGCTATTCTATTCTATTCTATTTATTTTAGAGTAATGCAATAGATTTGAAATGCTCCAAAGTGAAAGTCAAATTACATTAAACTCAGCACTCAGCCATCCTGCTTGTGTGTGTGTGTGTGTGTGTGTGTGTGTGTGTGTGTGTGTGTGTTTTAAAATGGACAGAGAGAGAGAGAGAGTGAGAGAGAGTGAGAGAGAGCTAGAAAGTGTGTGACAGAGAGAGAGAGAGAGAGAGAGAGAGAGAGAGAGAGAGAGAGAGAGAGAATGTATCTGTAACTACGTAATGAGGATCTCGGTTTAAAATGATATGTGGTTTCAGTGTTGTGATCAGGACCGGATTTGTTTCTGCTTGATTGCAGTGAGATGAACACTCTCTTGAGAAATAAAACTTAGAACTTAAAAGGAAAACAGAGACAGCCAGAACGACAAACTCACTGAATTATTAACAAGCAAGGACTGACTGGTTATTGGAGATGTCAGGATGTTAAACACAGGAATTGTGGGATATCAAGTTCTTGTGTCCCCTGTTCACATTCCAGCCATTAGAAATAATGCAGTGATGTCTGGACAGGGGCCCAATTTCTCAGAGCTATAAAACAGCATGCATTCAGATGGCATTTCGTATTACAGAAAGAAAATGTCTGGCTTAACATGATATACATCAGGGTGTGTGTGTGTGTGTGTGTGTGTGTGTGTGTGTGTGTGTGTGTGTGTGTGTGTGTGTGTGTATCTTTATACCTTTGGAGAATTAAATGTTCTAATGTTCTGGTGAGTAGCTTTTACTCGAGGATAATCTATGGTATCAACTTCACTATATGTATTTTAATTTATTTAAAAGTGTCCTGCTTAATGTGAGGGTTCAGCAATACTTCAAAAGTGAACATATCGGATTGAAAGTATCTTTCTTCTTTATCAAATTAAAGTAATATTCTATATATAATTGCAAAAGTAAACAGCAATCAGTCAGAACATAAATGCCACCTGACTAGACTGTGGTCCAGCAACCCCATACACAGCAGGCTGTAAATACACAGTGTTCTGACTCAGATCCAGTCTTATTCTTCTTTTCCTTTCGGCTGTTCCCTTCAGGGGTCACCACAGCGAATCATCTGCCTCCATCTCACCCTATCCTCTGCATCTACTCTTACTCCAACTACCTTCAAATCCTCCTTCACCACATCCATAAATCTCCTCGTTGGTCTTCCTCTAGGCCTTCTGCCTTGTAAGTTCCAACCTCAGCATCCTACTACCGATATACTTGCTATCCCTCCTCTGTACATGTCCAAACCATCACAATCTAGCCTCTCTGACTTTGTCTCTAAAACATCTTACATGTGCTGTCCCTCTGATGTACTCATTCCTGATCCTATCCATCCTCGTTACTCCTCCAGCTCTGTCTCCTGTCTTTTTCCCAGGGCCACTGTTTATAAACCATACAACATCGCTGGCCTCAACACTGTCTTGTACACTTTTCCTTTCATTCTTGCGGATACCTTCCTATCACACATCACACTGGACACTTTTCTCCAACCATTCCGGCCTGCCTTCACACACTTCCTCACCTATTTTCCACACTCTCCATTGCTCTGGATTGTTGAGCCTAAGTACATAAAATCCTCCACCTTCGTTATCTTTGCTCCCTATAACCTCACCGTTCCTCTTGGGTCCTTGTCGTTCACACACATCTATTCTGTTTTACTGAGGCTAACCTTCATTCCTCTCCTTTCAAGCGCATACCTCCACCTCTCTAGATTTTCCTGCACTTGTTCTCTGCTCTCATTACAGATCACAATGTCATCTGCAAACATTCTAGTCCATGGGGAATCATGTCTCATCTCGTCTGTCAGCCTGTCCATCATCATAGCAAACAAGAAGGGGCTCAGAGCTGACCCTTGATGCTGAACTTTTTCTTTAAAGTCTATTTTTTAACGTTACTCATTTGCAGAGTAATCCTTTTAGGGGTCTATCTCAGCTGCCTATCTCAGCTGACTGTGAACAAAGGTGGGGTACATTCTGAACAGCTTGCTACACCATCACAGTGCCAACACACACAAACATTCATAATTAAACTAACACTCACACCTAAGGGCAATTTGGGACTGCCAGGTAGCCTAATGTGCAAGTCTTTGGACTATGGGAGGAAACCGGATTACTCAGAGAAAACTCTCACAAGCACCGGGAGAAAATACAAACACAAAATGTCCTTGCTGAGCCCAGGACTCGAACCCAGGACCTTCTTACTGTGAGACAGAGGTGCTAACCACTACCTTGCTGCCCTGTATAATTTATCTGAAAATTACAAAGTGTAAGTGCAACTTTCATTTTCCACAGAACCCTTCAGAAACGCTTTCATTTTCACCTCTCACCAGTTTATATCGTTTGATCCTCACTTTCAGTAATCCCTTTGGAGCCGGTGGTGTAGTGGATAGGGTTGTGTTCAAATCACAGTTAGACCTCCACTATGCTAAGATCCCTGAGCAAGGTCTGAACCACAAGTGTGCCTCTGTTCACCCAGCAGTATAAATGGGTACCAGTAAAATATACTGGGAAGGTAACCTGCGATGGACTAGTGTCCCATCCAGGAGGAGTTGTACTCCTAGTCGCTTCATTCTACGGAAACTGGGGATAAGCACCGATCTGATGAGCCACTATGGCTCGGGTGTAAAAAGCCCAACAGACTTTACTTTTACCTTTATTTGCTCATTTGAAAGATCGGAACTCCGGATAAGCTGCGCTTTGCCTCACAAGCACCATATGTCATTTGCGACAAGCGCCTACATTCGGTGGAGCGCCTCACATATATGAACATATGCATAGTTTCTTTATCAGGCAGTTTGTACTTGCATTTTCAAAGTCATAATCTACTAAAATCTCTTCAGTAGTTTGCATAAGCCTTTCTGGAAATATAATCATTTGGAGTCCATGAGTTAATACAAGTTAAGATTATGGAAACAATAACAGTATACAGCTATTAAACTAAGAAGTGAAATTTAAACTTCTAAATAAACTTAAGGCACATCAGCAAATAATACAGGCTTACATTCACACACACACACACATATTTTCCAGTATCTGCTTGTTTGTAGGAAGGAATGGTATGTCCTGCCATTCATTCATACACATAGGCTACCATAATTATTCGCACCCTGATTAAGATGAGTTCTTTAGCCTCTAATGAGATGAGAGAGAGAGATATTTCCTTTCGACTTTTTCCCTTTATCAGGGGTCGCCACAGCGAATGAGTCACACGTTTGATTTGGCATTGGTTTTTATGTTGGATGCCCTTCCTGACACAACTCTTTAGCAAGGGACAGAAACACGCTGACAGCTTTGCAGCCTACTCTTTACAGACGTCAGCAATGGTTCTTTTACATGCCTCACACCATAGACAGTGAGAGACATGACCGGCCTTTGATAACCCAGTTAGCTGCACTGGGGACAGTGACAACCTTGTGGAGAGTGGGACTCAAACCCCCAACCTTAGGATCAGCGATCCAGCACCCATTACCACTAGACCATCACTGCCCCTATTCTTTAGCCTCTAATAAATTCAGTATTTTTCGAAATGATATCAGACCACAATGAAAATAGAGGAAAATCCAACCTTTAATTCAATTTACTCAGTGGGGGAAAATAATCCCACTTTAAGAAATAATTATTTTACAACATTAGCACCCCTGATGTTAATACCAAGGCCAACCATGTCTCTCACTGTCTATGGCGTGAGGCGTGTAACAGAACCATTGCTGATTTTTGACAAGAGTAGACTGCATAGTCATCAGTGTGCTTCTTCCCTAGAATGGCCTGGCGAGCTTCCACGGAGTACTCTGCCCTCGCCCGGAGTTGGCCGAGATGGGCGCCAGCCTCCCCGTGACCCAAATTAAGATTAAGTGGTTACAGAAAATGAATGAATGTTCATACTTTGCACAACCTCCTTTCATTCATTCATTTTCTGAACCGCTTCCTTCTAATCAGGGTCGCATTTCAAAGGGTTCATGATGTCATGCACCCTAACAAGGCTCCCAACACTTCTGGAACAGAAACTAACCCACAGCATCACTGATCCTCCCCATACTACAGTGGACATGAGATGCTTTTCTGCATACTCAACTTTTGTGTTCCACTAGACCCAATTAAAGTTTTTGTTGCCAAAAAGCTCTATCCTGATCTCATCTGATCAAAGCACAGAGTCCCAGTTGAAGTCCCAGTACTGCTTAGCAATCTCCAGATGTTTGCATTTATGATCGTGAGTAAGAAAAGGTTTCTCTGTGCTTTGGTTGTTTTGGAGTCCTTGCAAACCTAAGGTGCTCCCATTTGTTGCAATTCTTTAACAGTGAGCTTTGTAGAACTTTTTATTTCTCTTAGCATCCTCCTCACTGTGCATGGTGACAAAATAACCTTGCATCCTCGTCAAGGCTGGTTTACCACTGTTCCAATTATTTTAAACTTCTTAATTGTTCCCTCTGTCAGTAGATATGGTCAGGTGCAGGCAAGGGGATACTTTCTTGCAACCAATGCCTGATTTGTGAAGGTCGACACACATCTGCCGTACTTGAAAGGTGTGGATAAGAGTCACATCATATTTATACCCCATGGAAACAGAAAGTGATGAATTACTAATTAAATGTTCCTAGATATGACAGAAATACGCCCATTACATTTATTTCCAGGGGCAGTGGTAGTCTAGTGGTATAGGGTGCTGGATCGCTGATCCAAAAGGTTGGGGGTTCGAGTCCCACTCTCCACAAGGTCGTCACTGTGTCCCCCAGTGCAGCTAACTGGGTTATCAAAGGCCGGCCGGGTCTCTCACTGTCTGTGGTGAGAGGCATGTAAAAGAACCATTGCTGACTTTCGTAAAGAGTAGGCTGCAAAGCCGTTGGCGTGTTTCCGCCCTGCGATCGCCTGGCGAGCTGTCCAGGGTGTATTCTGCCCTTGCCCGAAGTTGGCTGGGATGGGCACCAG
>CM045750.1:11854418-12126918 GCA_024760905.1 Plotosus lineatus
GGATACACAGAACTTGAGGAGAGAGCAAAGAAAATCAGCAACGTACCAAATTTCAAATGTCACTGAGCTCACAGTAAATAAGGATCCACCATTACCTTATTACTGGCTTACGATGACCTTATAATGTTTAATATTACGCGTGTTTAATGAGCACAATGAAGAAATTATAGAAGAACAACTCTACCCTGGAGCATTTAAACCTAATACCTTTTATTTTGGCAGCTGAGCCTGTAGCCTGGCAGTGTAGTGGAACTACAGACGCCGAGAGAAACGGATTAAATGGAATGATTTGCAGACATGAAGGCTTTTAGTGTTAGACTGCAGAATTGTTTTGGTTCACTTGGTAAGACACTGATGAGCAAAAAAAAAAAATGAAGAAACAGAAAAGCATGAAGGATGCCGTAAGCAAGTGGAAAGGGTTTGGAGTTTCTTGTGTAATTCTTGTATAAATGTTTCCCTCAACTACTTAAAGCAGAAGATCAGATCTTACAATCCACTCCTGTCATCTGTTACTCATTCGACTCTGTGTGTGTGTGTGTGTGTGTGTGTGTGTGTGTGTGTGTGTGTGTGTGTGTGTGTGTGTGTGTGTAAGTGTGTGGGGGCATGCAAGTGTGTGTATGTGTGTTTGTGCATATGTCCATCTATGTGTGTCTATGTGTGTGTGTGTGTGTGTGTGTGTGTGTGTGTGAATGAGTTTGTATGTGTGTGTGTGTGTGTCAGTGAATGTGAGTGCATGTGTGGGGGCATGCAAGTGTGTGTATGTGTGTTTATGCATATGTCTATCTATGTATGTGTGTGTGTGTGTGTGTGTGTGTGTGTGTGTGTGTGTGTGTGTGTGTGTGTGTGTGTGTGTGTGTAAGTGTGTGGGGGCATGCAAGTGTGTGTATGTGTGTTTGTGCATATGTCCATCTATGTGTGTCTATGTGTGTGTGTGTGTGTGTGTGTGTGTGTGTGTGTGTGAATGAGTTTGTATGTGTGTGTGTGTCAGTGAATGTGAGTGCATGTGTGGGGGCATGCAAGTGTGTGTATGTGTGTTTATGCATATGTCTATCTATGTATGTGTGTGTGTGTGTGTGTGTGTGTGTGTGTGTGTGTGTGTAAGTGTGTGGGGGCATGCAAGTGTGTGTATGTGTGTTTGTGCATATGTCCATCTATGTGTGTCTATGTGTGTGTGTGTGTGTGTGTGTGTGTGTGTGTGTGTGTGAATGAGTTTGTATGTGTGTGTGTGTCAGTGAATGTGAGTGCATGTGTGGGGGGCATGCAAGTGTGTGTATGTGTGTTTGTGCATATGTCTATCTATGTATGTGTGTGTGTGTGTGTGTGTGTGTGTGTGTGTGTGTGTGTGTGTGTGTGTGTGTGTGTCAGTGAATGCGAGTGCATATGTGGGGGGCATGCAAGTGTGCATATATGTGTATGTATTCGTGTGTTTGTATATGTCTCTCTGTGAATGTGTGTGCATGTACATGTGCGTGTGTGTGGGGGGGGTGCATATGTATCTGTATGTCTGTTGGACTGTCTGTCTGTCTGTGTAATTATAATAACTACAGACAAAGAAAACAAAACAATTTGAGCCACAAAAGACAAATGATAAAACATGATATCCGAAACCATGGAGGCGAAGAGAATCATGCATCTCACCTTTATTTTCTTGGCCATGAAACAAAAAAAATTTTGTTTTTGTTTTTTTAGATGTTTTTGGAGGCAGCATAGCAATGTCCTGGGTTCAAGTCCCAAATTCAGTGAAGATATTTCTGTGTAGAGTTCACATGTTTTCCTGGTGCTTGTACAGGTTTCCTCCGGGTATACTGGTTTCATCCCACAGTTCAAGACATGCACTTGTTGTTTTCTGAATTGCCCCAATGTCGAAGTGTGAGAATAAATGGTTGAATGTGTTACCCTGTAATGGTCTATTGGGATATTCAGGGTGAACCCCACCTTCACCCAGAGTTGGCTGAGATAGGCTCCAGCTTGCACGTGACCCTAGTAAGACTAAGTGGTCCGGGAAATGAATGAATGAATGAATGAATTATGTTTTTGGCTGATTTTATTAACCTATATGCAAATCAGTACACAAGGTTAAATAAAAGCAGAGAAAAATCTATTTTTACTTTCATTTCAATTCATTTATCATCAGAAGCAGATTATTCCTGGAACCAAATGATTACAAGTTACTAAAGAGGGGAACTCATTAAAAATCCCAATACAAGTGTAATCGAGATAACAGTGAAGCAAAGTGTACGTGGGATAATCCTAACACACCTTGTCTATGGGATTAAGCCGGCGTGTGTGTCACAGAAACACTGAGAGCCTCCAGTTGTTAATAAGAGCACCTCTGTGATCAGTATCCAAGTGATGATGGTAGCAATACTAAGAGACTGCCCCTTACTGGGCACTGTTATATTTTATAGCTCTGTGATCTGTAACCCACGCTGCGAATGCACATGTGCTCTGTATTTCCTGACCTCACATGTGCTGTATTACGATGTCTACCAGTCTGGTGTCGAGAGCTTCAGAAGATCCACATTCTTATTTTGACTCAGATAGTCTTTGTTTCTGCTCCACTCTCAAAACATTTGATATGAATGTTTATAGTAGCGTGATAGGCTGCATTCCTGAATGATACTATAGTATTCCCTCAACAGGCTCAGATCTCTCCACGATCCTGACCACGGTCAACGGATTACTCAAGATAAATGAGGGTATCACGTTAGCGTAGTGTTTAGCACATCTACCTCAAAACAAGAAGGTCCGGGGTTCAAGTCCCAGACTCGGTTTCAGTATGGAGTTTGCATGTTCTCCAGTGCCTGTGTGGGTTTCATCCTGATATTCTGGTTTCTTCTCACAGTTCAAGAACATGCATATTAGGCTAACTGTCTGTTCCGAATTACCCTTAAGTGTAACTGTAACTGTTAAAAAGTATAATTGTTCTGAGTGTATCCCTCCTTCACCGAGTGTCGGCTGAGATAGGCCCGGCCTCTTCATGACCCTAATAGGATTAAGCAATCAACCAAATGACTGAGTAAATGAAGATGAATATACAGTATTAATATTCACGTTAGTACTTCTCACCAGTTGAGGTAGTTGCAGCGGTGGATTAGCGGGTAAGGCAATGAGTTACTGATCCAAAGGCCAGTGGCTCAATCCCCACTATCACCACTGTTGGGTCCTTGAGCAAGGCCCTTAACTCTCAGTTACGCAGCTGTATAAAAATGATAACTGTAAGTCGCTCTTGATAAAAGCGTTTGCCAAATGCTGTAAATGTAAATGTAGTTGGAAGGGCAGCTCTTCTTCAGCCCCCAAACTCCAGTTTAATTCTGGCCATAAACTACTCTCAATGTGAGGTACCGCTGTATGTTTTCTTGCATCTGTGTAGCTTCTCGGGGTTCTCTAATTTGCTCCGAACTCCCAAAAACATGCCAGCTTGTGGATTGACAGGTCTACATAAACCTAGGTGTGAATGTACATATGAATAATATTATGTAATTGACTGGCACAACATCCTATGTATACTATATGCCCACTGTGTGTATGTATATATGACTATGTCTAATCATGAAACTGGCACATTTTCCAACTACCCAACTTCAAACTTGAATAAATATTTCCATGTCCAATTTTTTTCTTTATTTGTGCATCAAAATCTTTAGTGCGTGCCTGGGAGATAATATCATATCAAAATATGTACATATGGTCAACACAGTTTTTGAAATAATTCAAATACTTCCGATATTGCATATTGCTTTAATGCATATTGGCTTAATATATTTTAAAAATGGCAAAAACTACTTTTTCTAAATGGCCAGAAAATGTAAAAGGTCAATGTCACACATTTCAGAACCAGTTTCATGATCAGAACTCCCCTTACATTGAGCTGCTCTTTCTCCATTGAACATAAGGATTATAGGTACAGTCCTGTAGCTGTACAGTGTGCCTTGGTTTTACTGAAGAACTTAAATGTTAGCTGTCATCAGCAGCTCACTGGGGTTCCTGCACAAGCTGAAAAATTTCCACAGCCCTTCAGGAGGCATTCCCAACATAGCTACAACCAACACTAAGGCGGTCAGAAACTGAATTTGTGGTCTCATTATAATCTCATTGTGACTGACTCCATCTATCTGTGGTAGATAATAACAAATACCGTAATGAATTAAAGTTTTTTATCCTCCATTTATCAGTTCTTTTTGGATGAATGGAAAGGTTTCCACCCCAGCTCACGGGTTTTCTATCTCTTGTTCACCTGCTCTACATCTTGTTTTGCTGCTGTATGTTTACAATAACAATAACAATACGGCATGAGAGGAGGAACAATCTTGTGCATGCATGATAACTTGGCAACAGCGATTGGTAAAAAGTGGAAAAGTGGAAAGATCCCAGTGCAGAGAGTCATTAACACTCGCATACCATGAATCAAGAAATGGTTTCAGGAAGACATTGTGGACGATTCCATTGTATTTCCAAGAAATACTGCTGTCATTCATTCATTTTCTGTAACCACTGAATCCTAATTAGGGTCACAAGGAGGCTGGCACCCATCCCAGCTGACTCTGGGCGAGGGCAGAGTACACCCTGGAGAGCTCGCCAGGCCATCGTAGGGCGAAAACACACTGACGGTGTTGCAGCTAATCTTGTCAGAAGGCAGCAATGGTTCTTTTACATGAACCTCACACCACAGACAGTGAGAGACACGGCCGGCCTTTGATAACCCAGTTACCTGCACTGGGAGGGGACATTGACAACCCATTGAGGGTGGGGCTTGAACCCCCCCCCCCCCCCCACCTTTGGGATCAGTGATCCAGCACCTTGGGATCCAACTATACTTTCTTCTTCTTCTCCTTATTTAACTTTATTTATACCTGGGAACTGAATGGAACTGAATGGAAACTTCATACTCAAACGAAAATCTTATTTACGACTCATGTAAGCTATATATAAGGTAAGAAGACGTAAAGTCTATTGGACTTTTATGCTTTAATCATTACATCACCAAGATATTATAATAAGGACTAATAATTCACTATAAATAATAATTAAAAAATCAATATGTTTATCTACTTTTTTTTTTTTTTGGCAGAATTTATGTGTGTATATTGTCTGTTTGCATAATGTCAGCACATTCAAAACATAGTGGTAGTACTGTATTATTCATTTAATATTCAGTACTGTACACATGTAGTAAATAAATGTAAAGAAAATAAAATAAATTGTTTAATCCCTATAACAAAAGGATCACTGATCATTATCACACCAGTACTGTAGCCCAAATAAGTCCCACATACACACAGACGCACATAAATAAATAAATAAATAAATAAATAAATCCTAGATTTTTGCAATAAACATTTATAGTGCACATGAATATCTCTGCGGATATGAATGACGCGCCTAACAGTCTGGTACCGGGTTCATGCTTCACATGCACCATGATGGAAATGTATGAATGGCAAAGATACTATCAGCAGCTCGCACCTCGGACTGTGCGCACAAAAAGCGCATAAAGTGACACGTGATACAATGGAACAGCAAACCGCGACACATTTCTGCGCATCACAGGAATCTGTAGTAAGACACTGAATCAAGCATCTACTTACATGCATGAGATCGTGGCTCCTGCTGGTGGCCCCCGTTGTTCCTCCACGAACCCTGCTCAGATGCTGATGTGTCCCCAAAGAAAGAAGCACACACAGACACACACAAAAAAAAAAAAAAAAACAAAAAAAGCTGATACAAATCCATGTTCACTGCAAATCTAATGCCTTGTCTCCCATTTTCCAGCTCAGGTTGCCATAAAAAACGCGCCTCGGATCTCGGTTCTCCTCTCCAGCCCGTCAGGTGCGCGTGAATGCGGTCTAGGCTGCACAAGCCCCGACTCCTTCCACCCCGCTTTACAATAAAAAAAAAGAGGCCACTGGGTCCTAAAGCGCGCCTCTTTCAGTGCATCAAAGAGAACGTCAAACTACGCATACAGCACCTCTGTACAATGGTCTGAATTGCGTCCAGCGCGAGCGCGCAGGGAATCGGAGGCCCCGCCTCCTCTGATTAAACCCTCTAATATATTAGACACGTGGGAAGTCAGACAGAAGAGGAGAAGGAGGAGGAGGAGAGAGGAGAGAAAGAAAGGAGCTGGTTTGGAAGAAAAAAAGGAAGGCTGCTGGAGTGAAGCTCTGGTGCCACCATGCTCTACCATGAAGAAATGATTCTCAAGACAAAGAGCCAGATGGGGAAGGCATGAGACTAGGAGTGCACGTGTCTGGGATGGTGAATTATTACAAACGTGGGTCTGTTTTTACACAATAACAACAACAATAACAGTAATAATACTCATCATCAACAATATCACCACCATCATCATCATCATCATCATCATCATCATCATCACAATGCTACCATCTACTACTGCAGGAGTGGCCAACCAGTCAGAGACCAAGAGCCACATTTTATACTGTGTTACTACAAAGAGCTGCATCATACACATGGGCATACATGAACACCACCCATCACTTTCTCACACACACACACACACACACACACACACACACACACACACACACACACACACACCTCTGCTCAGCCAGATTTGCAGGGATCTCTCACTTTCCGCCAGTTAATTGGGCCTGAGATCCCCACCCCAACCACCCTCCACTGATGTATACATACATGTATATGTGTATATAATATCAATAAATACATATTCAATGCTATAAATGCTTATAATAACAATTAAACATTCAAAAATAATGCATAATATGTAAATAAAACATAAATACAAACACATACAAACGCGCACGAGCATGCACGCAGACTTCACAAAAATGTTAATAGATTTGATGGGAGGTTTTGGGTTGTTTTTTTTTTTTTGCATAATTAGCATTGTTTTTGTGGAATTTTCCTTAATTTTCCCCCCATTCTTCCTTAATTTCCTTATTTTTTAATTCGATGAATATTTAAAAAAAAAAAAAAAACGCAATGCACTGAAGCCACATAAATTGAAGTGCAAAGTATCGAGGGATCCCTGTATTTTAAATTCACACACCAATATTCTCATAAAACTCTCACATCTCTGCAGGTCAGAGTGTAACTGTGATCCAATAGCCGCGTTAACGTCCGATTTTCTGTGTTCAACAGTGTGGCGGGACAGCTGGATGTTCGATACCATGGCGTTTTAGTTTGTCGTTTTCAGGAGACAAGTATCACTGATGCATTTTTTTTAACAAACTCTCTTTCTTCTTTTTTTTTTTTTTTTTTTTTTTTTTTGGAAAAACTGTATGTGCTTTTCTGCCTGACTTTTCAAAGTGAACAACTTGTGCCTGCGAAGTTCAGTCCCTTTAGGAAATTCCTGGTTGAAGTTAGCGTGGAGTGAGCTGAAGTGCTGCTGATGTTTTGAAGCTTTGAACTGCACTAATGGTGCCTGATATATAAGGCAGAATCTCCCACTCTGTTAAAAATGTCCCGTGTTCATCTTCATATTTTCATTTTTACTGTTCATTTTTTTCTTTGCCATTATCTGCTCTTAAGCTCACGTGACATAAATTGTTGACTTCAATGATCTCGCCCATACTGGGAAGCTTTGTATTATTTTCATCTCACACACAAGCACATTTAACGAAAATACCTTATTGAAGTCAAGTGAAGCAAACACGCACATTAAAAAAAACAACAAACTTTAATATGAACGTATGAGCCGCATGAAACCAGGCAAGATCCGCATGTGGCTCTGGGGCTGCGGACTGGCCACCCTTGTACTCATGTGTTCATAGAGAAAATAAGTACGTAATTGTTTGTATCATGTGACAAGGCAACAATCCAAAACAACAAGAGATAAACAGTGGGAAATAACATTTTTTCTATGACCCTGTTTGTCTTAAAATAGAAAGATGAAGAAAAGAGAAACATTAAAATTATATATATCAACAGATGGAGAGGAATAAATAAGGCATTTTACAAGTGAAAGGATACAAAACTGCACAAAATCGATTAAAAAAAATCCATTCTAATGGATCACATGATTTTTAATCATGCAAGTTATAACAAGATACTGTATTATACGGAGGGCGGCACGGTGGTACATCTGCCTGCCTCACAGCACGGAGGTCCCTGATTTGATTCCCAGGCTCGGGTGGTTCTGTGTGGACTTTGCATGTTCTCCCAGCGCTTGCATGAGTTTCCTCCGTCCACTGTGGTTTCCTCCCACAGTCAAAAAGCATGAACAGTACACTGGCACGCTGTCCCAAATCGCATCTAGGTGTGAGAGTGATTGCGTATGTTTTGACCTACAATGGCCTGGTGAGCTGTACAGGGTGTACCCCTATCTTCACCCAGAGTCGGCTGAGATTGGCGCCAGCCTCCCTCTGACCCTAATTAGGATTAAGCAGAACATGAATGAATGAATGAATTCATAAGACGAAAGGCAGTTTCTAGTGTTGAACTGGTAATCACTCACACATTTGCAGAACCATTTTAATCCTACCAGTGATGCATGGTGGCTAGAGTCCTTCTCAGCCGATGCTGGGGAAAGGCGGGGTGCACCCTGTACAGCTCACTAGAAAATGACAGAGACAATACTCACACACAACCATTCACACGCACACCCAGGGCGGTTGCTTTTTCCGAAATAATCGCCTCTGTCATTGTATCTCCGCTTTTAAGGTCTCCTTCTGCTTCAATATCGTCCCGATTGTAGAGGAGTTTCGGCCATACTCTTCTGCGATTTCGCTCAACCGCATCCCACTTTTGTATTTTTTTATTATCTCCTACTTCACTTCGATTGATAACGGAGCCCGCTTCTTCTTTTCGGTGTAACCGGGAATCACTTTGTTGGGGTCCATGATGGATAACGAAATATAACGCTGTAATGATCACTTTCAAAAAATCTCACGAGCCAACAGTCCTGTTCAACTCTCCTTCACACGTGTGACAAACAGGAAGTATGGGTACAGGAATGGGTACAGTGCCCAATGGGAGGCCAGCGGGGTGGGATGTTGGGAGACAGCCAATGAGAGAGCAACTCGCGCATTGTTTGAATGTTTGAATGGCGTGTTTTAATGTTTAAATGGCGCATTTGAATGTTTGAATGGCGCTTTTGGCACTTTTCGTAAGAAGAGGTTGTTTCGTATACAGAGAACGAAAATTTAGGAAAATGTTTTTCGTAACCTGGATTTTTCGTATTCAGAGGTTTTTGTAAGTAGAGGGCCAACTGTAGTTGTTTTACACACCTCTCACCATCTTTGAATGAATATTTAATAAATAATGTAAAATAAAGGTTTTATTTATGTATACAGCGTCATCTTGGTTAACTTTGATACCATGAAATTACGAATTACCAAGAATGTCAGCATTGACAAATCAATTTGGATTTTGGGTCAACCTTATTCTACCTTCACATGAGGACAGCGAGAGCGTGCAGGCTTTGTGTGACGGCTGTGAAATACTCTTAAGGAAAAGGAGAAAGGCAATTCTTGATTCTATTTCTATTCAGGCAGGCAGCAGAGATGTTCTTGTCACCTAATTGTAACAGAAACACCCCAAAGCTTATCATAGAAAGGCTTGAAATGAATGTAATATTTGTTTATTTTTACATTTTATTTATGCCACAGTGTATTTCTATTCATAGATAGAATTGATCTTTCTGTTTGTAACATCTCATTTCCATGCACCTGTACGGCAGATGCTTAATATAAAGAGATTGCAATGTAATGTCAAGTGTTATTATAAGCATTGATATGATGACATTCTCTCTGAAGAGAAGTCCGTTCATTTATTTACTAAACTGTTTACAACTGCTAGTGTCTCAAAGAGGCTGAAGCCAATCTCGGCCAACTCTGGGCAAAGGCAGGGTACACCCTGAACAGATTGCTATTCAGTCACAGGGCCAACATACACCTATAGCCACTTAAACCCATATCTGAAAAAGTCAATCAGGGAAATGTACCTGTCTTTGGACTGTTGGACAAAACCAGAGTACCTGGAGGAATCCTAGGCAAGCAATCAAGAAAATGTAAACTCCAGTATTTTCCACTCATGAGACCCAACTCACCACCAAGCAGGTTACCATGGAGACCAGTTTGGAGTACGAAGGCTTCCAAGGAAGTATGATTCCCTGCTGCCCTGTATAATACCACCCAGTGCCTCCGGTCGCTGAAAGTGAAGGAGGCTGAGCAACCGTTTTCCTTCACCAAACAGCTCCAGGATGCCTCCTGAAAGGTGCTGCAGCCACCTTGACTGCACAACCAACCCAGTTTCTGGTGACTGGTTACATTATAACCTCTTGACCAGACACCCAGGGCACAAAAAAAACCATCGTACTTGCTTCATGGCCTGTTTCTATTAGCCAAGCATTCACAGTCATGTCTGTCAATAGTTTGTGGCATGTGGCAAATGTCAGCTCTGTTATGCCCTCCTCCATTGAAAGAACTGGGATTGATCTGTTCAGCTGAGGAATAGGTCTACACATAAATACTGCTTGGTGCTGGTCATATTGGATAACGCAGAACAGCTACTGGACATCATTATAGCTTGTGATGTCAGGATGGCATTACTTGGCATCATCTTGTAAGTCAGAATACCAAGGGACAGTTTGACAGAGTACAGTGGTACAACGTCATGTGACTATGCATGATATATAAGTTACCGTAAATCAAATCAATCAACAGCGGTACAGTGGTGTGCGTCGGTCTCACAGCAAGAAGGTCCTGAGTTGGTTTTATTCCCAGGCTTGGGCATTTCTGTTTGAGTTTCCATGTTCTCCCCGTGCTTGCGCAGGTTTCCTTCAGGCACTTCTGTTTACTCCCATAATCCAAAAACATGCACCGGAGGCCAATTTACTGTTCCAACTTGCCTCTAGGCATGAGTGTGAATGTGAATGATTGTGCATGTGCTGGCACTGAGATGGTCTAACAAGCTATTCAGGGTGTACCCCACCCTCACCCAGATTTGGCTGCGGTGAGTGCCAACCATCCCGCGACCCTAATTAGAATTAAGTGGCTTAGAAAATGAATGAATGAATGAATGAATGAATGAAATCATTCTACACCAGCATGTACCATCCTCAATGGACAGGCTGGTTGAGTGATCCAATAAAACACTCAAAATTATTATTTCTATGTTCGTTCATCGTGAAGTTCAGAATTGGGATAAACCGTCATTCATAGTCTGGGAGGTATCATAAATCTTTGCAGGGTTTTCCCCTTTAAATGATTATATGACAGAAAGTCTTGGGGTGTGCATAATTTGGAGGTGGAATCAGAAATAAAATCCAGCACATCTCCTAACACAGGAGAATTTTCTGCTTTCACAGGACTTGGAAGGGAAAGAGCTCCGGTGCTGTATATCAGCAGGGAGCTTTCCATGAGGGGGAGCAAGTATCGCAAGTACATCAAGATAGAATGCCTGGAAATTAAGTAGATGAACCTCACCATGTGCTACTACCTGCTGGGGCAGTCATTCACCCGTTACTCCGACTATGTTCCACTTCATTGGCTCCACCAGATGAACGACACCAATGCCTGGGTCACCTGGTGGTATTTGACCCTCTAACCATTACATTTTGAGGTGTTCTGAGGTGGTCCATAGGCCTGGGTTAAACATGGCAACAACAGACTTCCTCTTTTACCAAACGTGAGCAGCAGTCCAGGTGCATCCCCGGGTCGGATCTTATTGGATGGAGTTATGTGGTGGCAGAGCAGGCGGAGCGTTGGGTGGAGCAGGGGCAAGGTCAAAAGAAGTGAATGGAAAAATGCATCACACTTGGAATAGTGTGGCGGTTATTAAAGGGGAAAAGGCCAAGAGTGGGGGCCTGTTCTGTCTCTCTGATCAAAGCTGCTGAAAAACAGCACAAACAAATAAAGTAAATTATACGAACTACAGTTTGGGGGCAGGATACTAAACACCCCAAGCAGTAGTTTGTATAGTTTAATTTATTTGTTTGTGCTGTTTTTACACCCGAGCCTTGTGGCTCATCAGGCCGGTGCTTAATCCCTGGTTTCCATAGCGTGAAGCGACGAGGAGTTCAACTCCCCCTGGATGGGACGCTAGTCCATCGCAGGTTACCTTCCCAGTATATTTTTACTGGTACCCATTTATACTGCTGGGTGAACAGAGGCACACTTGTGATTGAGACCTTGCCCAGGGGTCTTAGCACAGTGAGGGTCTCAGTGGGATTCGAACTCACAACCTCCTGATCATGAGCGCAGCACCCTAACCACTATGCCACCGGCCCCACCATTGTAGGAGATCATTGCAGATGAGAAAATAAGTGTAGTCTAATTTTAACATTTATGAACAGTTTCATCCTTGTGGGGGCAGTGGTGGTCTAGTGGTATAGGGCGCTGGATCGCTGATCCAAAGGTTGGGGGTTCGAGTCCCACTTTCCACAAGGTTGTCACCCCCCCAGTGCGGCTAACTGGGTTATCAAAGGCAGGCCATGTCTCTCACTGTCTATGGTGAGAGACATGTAAAGAACCATTGCTGACTTTCGTAAAGAGTAGCTGCAAAGTCGTCAGCGTGTTTCTGTCCCTTGCTAAAAGGGTTGTGACAGGAAGGGCATCCGACGTAAAAACCTCTGCCAAATCAAACATGCGAATCAGATGATTCACTGTGGCGACTCCCGAGTAAAAGGGAAAAAGCCGAAAGGAAGACTTGAACAGTTTAATCCTTCTCTGTTATTTAAAATATACAATACACATCCATGTTTACTTTTCCTTTCACTTTTCTCACACGCACACACACACACACACACACACACACACATCCAGCCACTCATGTTGAGTTCCAGTGTCTGAAGGTCTTAAGCATGCTTTCATGTAAGGAATGACTGTGATTATTTTTGATTAAATTGGAGAGATATCAGTCTAGTGATTAGCGATTATAAATGAGTCGCTCAATGTGAGGCCATTCGGTTCTGCTTCAGTTGGAGTTAATGATGGTTCCAGTCTGGTTTCCTATAGAACCTTTTAGATAAGGTACGTTCAGCATTTTTAATGGACATTTACAAGCCTGGGTAAAGACAAGTTAGACATATTTATACATCAGAATTCCTGATGATAATGTAACTATGATTTATGTGTCCAGGAAGATGAACAAAATTACAGGATCATATAAAAGAGTTCTCCTCGTTCGTTATCAGTGCATCAGTTTGCTAGGTCCCATTCACTCCGTCCTTTTATCTGACAACATTTCCTTCGACTCAGTCAGAAATGAGGTCATTCACTGTGCTGCTAACTTTCCATCCCGCCATCATGCATCACGCATAGCCTCTTCTATTTCTAAATCTCAGCCTGTGACGTGGACTGACCAAACTGACCAAGCAGCAGTAATAAGTACATGCACATATTAATCCAAGATTCATGATTCAAGAGTCTTTATTGTCATTATGTTGGGCAGTGGTGGTCTAGTGGATAGGGTGCAGGATCGCTGATCCTAAGGTTGGGAGTTCGAGTCCCCACAGGGTTTTCACTGTCCCCCCCCAGTGCGGCTAACTAGGTTATCAAAGGCCGGCCATGTCTCTCACTGTCTATGGTGAGAGGTTCATGTAAAAGAACCATTGCTGACTTTCGTAAAGAGTAGCTGCAAAGCCGTCAGTGTGTTTCTGTCCCTTGTTAAAGGGTTGTGACAGGAAGGGCATCCGACATAAAAACTTATGCCAAATCAAATGTGCGAATCAGATGATTCGCTGTGGCGACTACCGAGAAAGGGAAACAGCCGAAAGGAAGGAAGGAAGGTTCACACATAATGAAGTTTAGTACAAGGTTCTCAGATTTAAAATCCGAGACAGCAGAATATAAACACAAGTAATTCTGAACACAAAACTTGAAATAGAAATGTAAACTCCGGGGCGGCACGGTTAAATATTGGTTAGCTCGTCCACCTCACAGCAAGAAAGTCCTGAGTTCAATTTCCAGCTCGGGCTTTTCTGTATGGAGTTTGCATGTTCTCCCCATGTTTGTGTAGGTTTCCTCCAACAGCCCAAAAACATGTCCAGTCGGTAAACTGGCTGTTCCAAATCACCCCTAGGTGTGAGTATGAGTCTGAATGGTTGTGTGAATATTGGCCCTGCGATGGCCAAGCTTGCCAAGCTGTCTGGGGTGTACTTGCCCAGAGTTGGCTGAGATGGGCACTATCCTTCCGCCGACCCTAATTAGGTTTAAGCGGTTCAGAAAATGAATAAATGAATGAATATAAACTTAGTACCTATGAATAAGAACTGAACACTCGAGATATACAAGATATACATTGAGGCACTGTGAAATTGAATAAATAAATAAATAAATAAATAGTAGTAGCAGCAAGGTGGTTAGATTGGAATGTAAATGTCCAAAGTGGATAAACTCGAATGTAAATTAGGTAAAGTGTGGCGGTGCAATACAGTCGTAGAGTTTATAGATTCAATGTCCTTTTACAAAGAACTGAGGTCTGTGTGAGAGTGAGTGAGTATGCGTCAGTGGAGGAGGGTTGTGCGTGCGCGCGCGCGCGTGTGTGTGTGTGTGTGTCATTGGAGGAGGATTGTGCATGCGTGTGTGTGTGTGTGTGTGTGTGTGTGTGTGTGTGTGTGTGTGTGTGTGTGTGTGTGTGTGTGTGTGTGTGTGTGTGATTGCAAAAGGGTGGGGGTGATGGCTTTCACAGCTCTGGGGGAAAAAAAAATCTGTTTTTGAGTCTGGTTGTGCTGGTCTTGATGTATCTGTCCTGCTTTCCCAAAGGAAGTGGTACAAGCAGACCATTTCCCAAGTGTGTGGGACCTGTCGGCTGTATTTCTTCTGGACCTGGACAGCATGTATTGTGTCCAGATCTGGTAGACAACAGCCCACAGTCCCCTGCGTAGTTCTCACCACTTTGGGCCAAGTCGTTTCTGTCCTCAGCGGTGCAGCCGCGGTACCACACTGTTACACTGAGACAGAATACTTTCTATTGTAGCGCTGTCGAAATTCCTGAGCAGCTGAGAGGAAAGTCCAGTACATTTCCGCTTCCTGAGGAAGAAAAACCGTTGTTGGGCCTTCTTCACCAGGTGTGAGGTGTTGGCAGACCAGAACAGGTCAGATGAAATGTGAATGCCCAGGAACTTAATACTGTCCACACTCTCCACCACCTCTTCATGAATACAAATAGGAGCGTGTGAGGTTATTTGAGGAACACCAGTTTATCAGGTGTTGAATCTATTCTCTGTAGTGGGTCTCATAATTGAGGTCTACCACAATGGTGGTGAAATCGGTAACGTTGTCTTGAACCCGTGCTGTCGAACTGGGTCACGTTGAGCAATTTTTCTGGACTTTTTACATGTTTTTTTTTTTTTTAGATCTCATAAGTTATTAATTGCTGGCAGGGTGTAAAGTAAGGAGCCTGTAAGGGAACACAGAAGGAAAAAAATCAATTTGTTTCTCGTGTATGAGAAACTGTCTGTTGGCACAAGAAGGTATAAGTTATGTATGAGATTTCCTTTTCAACACTTTATCAGGGGTCACCACAGCGAATGATTCGCACGTTTGATTTGGCATAGGTTTTCACATCGGATGCCCTTCCTGACACAACCCTTTAGCAAGGGACGTAAATACGCTGACGACTTTGCAGCTAGTCTTTACAAACGTCAGCAATGGTTCTTTGACATGAACCTCTCACCATAGACAGTGAGAGACATGGCCGGCTTTTGATAACCCAGTTAGATGCACTTGGGGGGGAGGGGGGGTCAGTGATAACCTTGTGGAGAGTGGGACTCAAACCCCCAACCTTAGGATCAGCAATCCAGCACCCTATACCACTAGAACACCACTGCCCCTGCACCACCACTGCCCCTGCAACCACAACTGCCCCTGCTATGTATATAGATATGTATATAGATGGAAATATGTGACTTCATTGAGCTGTATTTTAACCTTTGACTCATCTATTAAGACGTTGCAGCCTATAAAGACATTATAGTCGTATATCAGAACAACACTTAATACAGGTTTTAAGGTCTTGTGGTCTGTTTTTGTGCAAGGGATACACCAGCCTTGAACAGTCACCTGATCCCCTAATAACTTAATGGTGACACCAAGTAAGCAAAACTGCCATTTCTTTATAGGCAAGTCCAAATTAAAAATACAACTCACTTCTGTCATATATTTTCATTTATATACATAGCTTGTATGTAACACTTTACTTATGCGCATGACTTGGAGTCCATGGGAGGTAATTGTCTGAGCTCTCATGGGAAGGAGGGGTGGCATAATCCAAGTGTATTAGACCAGAAGCAAAATAGGCATGCACAGCAGTTCAAAAAGAGGCGGATGGCTATTATTAGCATTGCATGTCATGGAGGAGGGGTGTGAATGTTTTTGCCCCTCTTTGGTTGATGGTGATCGTGTGATAGGGAAGGTAATGCCTGATGGGTGAGCAATGGATACGACTAAATTCTTGAGAAAATTGGGGGTGGGGGGTGGGGGGGTTAAAAAAAAAAAAGATTTTATGTGTGGCAGTGGTGGCCTGGTGGTCGGGTGCTGGCTCGCCAATCCCAAGGTCCGGGGTCAAGTCTCTCTATCAACAGGTTGTCACTGCTGTCCCACCAGTGCAGATAACTGGGTTATCAAAGACCAGGCATGTCTCTCAGCCTGTGGTGAGAGGTTTATGTGAAAAAAAAAAAAAAAAACATTGCTGACTTTTGTAGGCTACATAGCTGTCAGCTTGTTTCTGCTCTGCCATGGCCTGGGAAGCTGTCCAGGGTGTACTCTGCCCTTGCCCAGAGTCGGCTGAGATGGACAACAGCCTCCCCATGTCCCTAATTAGGATTAAGTGGTTCAGAAAATAGATGAATGAAGGGACTTTACTTATATTGTGAGTCTGTCGTGCCCACCAGAAACCAATATTTTATTTATTTTTTTGTTTTGTTCTGTGTCCCCTTGCAGGCTACATAGCAAATACATTTCAACCAATATAACAATTTGTGTTTTCAGCTAAAATTTACCAAAAATCATAGAATGACTTCAGGAAGTAGAACTGGGCTTCTGGAAACGCCCTTTCTGTTTCTTGATGATATTTTCTTCCTGTTTCCACTCCTGTAATCCACTGGGATGATTACAGCAGCTTCATTCTTTTTTTAGGCTAAAGTTAATGACACAAATAGTTGTAGGAACAGAAGAAGGAACAGGAAAGAGCAGATGCTCAGTAATGCTGGCAACTGATGACACAAACATCAGCCTTATTGTAGACTAAATTGAGCCATGAATATGAATATTAGTGTTGATTCACAGGATGTGGAGTTTCTGCAGATTTATTTTCCTTCAAGGACGGAAAACCAGAAAACATACACACTGTGCTGAAGCTCCATAATAATCATGACTTTTTTTTTAATTCGATGAACTACATCATACAGCAAAGGATTAAATGCAATTGATATCCACTACAGAAGTTTTATAATTCTTGTGGCTTTGACAGTAATTATTACTAAAAGTTTTTCTAAGTCATATTTATTGTTGCTTTGCAATATCACATGCCAATTAACTGCCAGAGAAGATGACCTGTCATGTCACGTTTGAGCTTTAATTTATCTATAAAATAGACCATAGGGGTCCAGATGATCCCGCCAACATAAAAGTCCAAACTGACCTTGGAACATGGTCAAGGTGACCCATGTACAATCATGTCCAAAAATTTTCTGGGTGCAAGCTGTGCAAGAAATTTGATAATTCTATGTCATTTCTTTCCAAAGTTATCACACCAACAAGCCCTGACAACCCAAACAGATCAAGTGATATTGTGACCTTAAACCAAGGTGAAGGTCACCCATATACAATCCAAAATGAGACAATTTGGTAATTCTCTGTCACTTCCTTCCAAACATATCAAACTAAAAAGCCTGGACAAGCCGAACATAGAAAAGTGACTTTGTGACCTAAGGTGACCTAAAGGTGAGACCTGAGGGGGACCGACGCACCAAATTTGGTGATCCTCGGCCATTTTCTTCCACCAATATTGCACTGGCAAGTTGGACAGATGGAGGAGCTAAATTCATCTCAACCTTTGGTGATGGTCATCAATGGACTTTTTCTTGCCTGATGACATGGATATAAAATTAGAATAAGAATCAGAATACTTTGTTGAGTGACGGGATGTCCTACACATCCAAGTGAATAATTTGGAGGTGGAAGCAGAAATAAAATCTAGTACATCTTACAGTAAAACTTACAGTAAAGGTCCACAAAATCAGTCACCTAACACAGGAGAATTTTCTGCTTTCACAGGACTTGGAAGGGAAGGAGCTCCGGCACTGTACATCAGCAGGGAGTTTTCCACGAGAGGGAGCAAGTACAGAAAGTACATCAAGACAGAATGCCTGGAAACTAAGCGGACGAACCTCGCCATGTGCTCCTACCTGTTGGGGCAGTCATTCACCCTTTGCTCCAAATATGTTCCACTTCATTGGCTCCACCAGATGAACGACACCAATGCCTGGGTCATCGGATGGTATTTGACCCTCCAACCATTACATTTTGAGGTGGTCCATAGGCCTGGGTCAAACATGGCAGCAAAAGACTTCCTCTTTTACCAAAAGTGAGCACAAGTCTAGATGACTCCCCGGGCTGGATCTTATTGGATGGAGTTATGTGGTAGCAGAGCAGGCAGAGCATTGGGTGGAGCAGGGGCAAGGTCAAATGAAGTGAATGGAAAAATGCATTACACTTGGAATGGTGTGGAGGAATACTTTATTGATCCCAGGGGAAATTGGGTAAAAAAAATTTTTTTTTTTTTTTTAAATTGGGACTCGGATAAAGAAAGAGAGATTCAAGAGTGGGGAATCATTTTCACACATGTATTGGCACCCCAGAGTCCTGATCTTAATCCTATTGAAGGTTTTGGGGATGTGCTGGAGAAGACTTTATGGAGTGGTTCAGTTTCTCCCGTATCAATTCAAGATGATGGTGAGAAACAACTTAACTTTGTTGAAACAATGGCCCAATGATTACATGCTGTTATCAAGGGTAAAAGCGTAACAGCAAAATATTTGATACTTGAAATATTTGAAAATATTTGAAAATATTTGTGCGATCTTTTTTTGGTCGGGCAGTGTATGTTCTAGGGCAGTGGTGGTCTAGTGGTTAGGGTGCAGGATCGCTGATCCTAAGGTTGGGGTTCGAGTGCCCACAAGGTTGTCACTGCCCCCCCCCCCCCCCCCCGCCCCCTTCCCCGGGGTTATCAAAGGCAGGCCATGTCTCTCACTGTCTATGGTGAGAGGCATGTAAAAGAACCATTGCTGACTTTCGTAAAGAGTAGGCTGCAAAGCCGTCAGCGTGTTTCTACGACCTGGAGAGGGATGGGTTCCCTCAGCCCAAATCAGCCCAAGTCTCGCCATGAAGGCACCCCACCGACATGTTAAGGGATAAGTGAAGTGAAGTGAAGTGAAGTGTATGTTCTTAGGTTATGAAGAAGTGTTTAGAATATGATAGTTTGAAGAGGGTTGGAATTTTTAATTTGGTTAGTCATAAGTCCAGCATTTACTGACAGCAGATACAAATTCCCAAACATTCATCTATACAGTAATTTTTATCATAATTCTGCTAACAAATACACAAATGTGAACTAGGTGGTAGAAGCATGAAATTTGGTCTGATATTACCTCAATCTATGCTATATTGAGATATTCGCATGTTTACGTCTAGTTAATTTTTTTAAGATGGCCACCATGAACATTTTTTGAATTGTGTCACTTTGTTAAAATATTATAAAATAGAAAAAGGGAAGTGTCTATCTGTTTGGTGGGGCAGGTTTTTTTTGCACTGGCAAAAACATACAGGCACAGTGCTGTCTTGTACCTCACAGCAAGAAGGTCCTGGGTTCAAGTCCTGGGCTTGGCAAGGGCATTTCTGTATGTAGATTTCATGGCCTCCATATGTGGTTTTTCTCCAGGCACTCCAGAGTCCTCTGGTAATTCACACTACCGCAACTTATCTTTCTGATGCTGGGCAATGGTTTTAATGTGTCACAAATCTCTAGTCCATTTGTTTATAGAAGCAGCTAAAGCAATACAACCCTAGGAACTTGCACAAGCACAAAGAGAACATGAAAACTCCACAAAAAACACCTCTAGGACTCGAACCCTGAAACCTCTTCCTGTGAGGTGGACATGCTGCTGTGTTGCCCCAGTATACTATCTCTGTTTTTTTTTTTTAATTTGATATGTACTATTTTGGGGCAGTGGTGGTCTAGTGGTATAGGGCGCTGGATCGCTGATCCAAAGGTTGGGGATTCAAGTCCCACTCTGCACAAGGTTGTCACTGTCCACACCAGTGGAGCTAACTGGGTTATCAAAGGCTAGCCATGTCTCTCACTGTCTATGGTGTGAGGCATGTAAAAGAACCATTGCTGACTTTCGACAAGAGTCGGCTGCAAAGCCGTCAGCGTGTTTCTGCCCTGCGATGGCCTGGCGAGCTGTCCAGGGTGTACTCTGCCCTAGCCCGAAGTTGGCTGGGATGGGCACCAGCATCCCCGTGACCCAAATTAGGATTAAGCAGGTACAGAAAATGAACTGATAATGAACTGATGTACTATTTTGGTTCTGAATTTTAACTTATCCAAAGTGAGTACATACACATGTAGACAGTAAGTCCACAAATTGGGCAACCACATCAAAGAGCAGTTGGGTATGAAGGGCACTTCAGCTATGAAGCTCCTACCCCCACCACCACACGTTTTTCTGGCCAGTCCATTGAACCAGCAACACTTTGGGCCCAAACCCATTTACCCATTAGGCCACAGCCGTCCCCTCACTTAAGCATTTGCCAAAACACTTAATCCTACTAGAGCTTGGTACCTGTCTCAGCATATACTGGGTGAAGCCAGGGTACATCCTAAACAACTCACCAAACCATCACAGGGAAATTCCGCACAGGAACACCTTCACCAAGCCCGAGAATCACACCCAGGACCTTCTTGCTGTGAGGCAGATGTGCCACCATGCTGCCCCAATATGCTCTCTCTCTCTCTCTCTCTCTCTCTCTCTCTCTCTCTGTCTCTCTCTCTCTCTCTCCCTTTTTTAATTTTAATATACTATAAAAATCTATAATGATCCCACAGCGGAAATGTGGCTCTGCGTTTGAACACAGAGGCTAACCATCATGCCACCATAATATACAGTATAGTGTAATTAAATATAATCAGTATAATTATATATACAGTATATACAGTATATATATATATATATATATATATATATATATATATATATATATATATATATATATATACACATACACACACACACACACACACACACACACACACACACACACACACACACACAGACTATGCTGAATCCAGAGCTAGTTCATCTTGTCAGAAAATAATTTTCCATGCTATCCAGTCCATCTGGTCCTTTAGCCTAATCCACATCCTTTCTTATTCTCCTAGTCAGGAAATACCGTGTTTCCCTGAAAATAAGACCTAACCACAAAATAAGACCTAGCGTGATTTTACAAGATTTTAATATAGGCCCTCCCCTTAAAATAAGCCCTAGTTGAGAGCGGCAGCAATTCATTGGCCTGTTACTCGCTCCATCTAGGGCTCTAGGCAAAGTGCTGACTCATCTAGTATTAGACAGCTTTACCTAAGGTACGCTGTCAAAGCATCAATCCTTGCGCGTTGAGGCTCAGTCGATGATGTCAGCGACTGCTTTAAAACGAGGACATACACTTGCGTCCATAAAAATCGCTAAAATCTTTTGATTCGGCTCTGGTTACAATTCTTTCCCATGGTTTTAACATTCCACGACACGACATATTTCTATGTGGTCGTCATAGCGAACGATCAAACGTCAATCAAACTTATTTCAAACTTGGTAGCGCGCTTCGTTCCCAGGGTTTATCGAACGATATTTGACCCTAAATCTCGTTCCGCTTTGATTTCACCCTTACGAGAATAGACAAGATGAGCACAAGAAAGAGTTATTCAATAGAGTACAAGAAAGGAATTGTGGCGGAATCATTGGGCAAGAACCTTATTGTTTTCTGTAAAGAAAAGAATTTGGATCTCCGAATGGTTCTAAAATGGCGATCATCACCTAAAAATAAGCCCTAGTATCATATTTCGGTATGAAAATTATTATAAGCCCTGTCTTATTTTCGCGGAAACATGCTAATAGATAAGTAGTTAACTTCTCATTCCCTGTCATTGTCTCAGTACAAGGTCCTAGATTATAGGTGAGTTGAGAGCAAGGAAAACACTAAGATGTGCCGTTCAGGGGGTCCTCCGGGATTGGGTTAGGGAATCCTTGTTCTAGATGACCTTTCACATTTGAAAAAAATTACGTTACAACAGCAGTGGTTAGCATGTCTGCGTCATACCAAGGAGATCTTGGGTTCAAGTCCCAGGCTCAATGAAGGTGTTTCTGTGTGGAGTTTGCATGTTCTCTTTGTGCTTGTGTTTCCTTCTGGTACTTTAATTTTCTTCCACAACCCTAGGCTAACTGCCTGTTCCAAATTACCCCTAGGAGTGAGTGCAAATGGTTGTGTGTGTGTTTTTCCCTATAAGGGTCTGGTGAACTGTTCAGGATGTACCCTGCCTTTTGCCCCGTGTCAAGTGAGCTCCAGTCTCATTATGACCCTAATAAAATAAACTGATGTGGCAAATTGAGTGAGTAAATGAATATGCAGTGCCCAAACTGCATATTTTTAAGGTTCACCTTGAATTTATTTTAAAAAATGCCTTTTATCAAATGAAAAATATCTTAAACACCTGCAATGGCGAGCTGTCCAGGGTGCACTCTTCCCTCACTCAGAGTCAGCTGAGGTTGGCACAAGCATCCCCGTGACCATAATTATGACTAAGCGGTTAAGAAAATAAATGAATGAATAAACATAAAAGAGTTATTATTGAATAAATCTTGTTTGTATTATTATTAAAGAGGTCTGTAAGCATAATGCAGTGCTTAGCGTGTCTGCCTGAAGTAAGAAGATCCTTCCATTGGTCATTCCAACTTTGTTCATGTTTGTGTGAACTGTGTTCATGTTTGTGTGTCATTCCAACTGTATTTTATGGCTCAGGCTTTTAACCTTGCATAAACATTTGTAAGATTATAACTCTGCTAAGAAGACATGGTCAACACACGCACGCGCACGCACACACACACACACACACACACACACACACACACACACACACACACATACACACACAGACACACACACACACACACACGCACGCGTGTGACTCCCAGTGAAAGTGATTCCCGGTGCCATGGTCATTGTACAATTATAACTCTGCTAAGAAGACATGGTCAACACACGCACGCGCGCGCACACACACACACACACACACACACACACACACACATACACACACAGACACACGCGTGTGACTCCCGGTGAAAGTGATTCCGGTGCCATGGTCATTGTACAATTATAACTCTGCTAAGAAGACATGGTCAACACGAAGTACCTTAAAAGCTATGCTTTTATAATTTTTAAAGGGTAGTCTTGGGAGCCTTGGAACGAATCACACGTTTTACATGTAAAATGCGCCTCTATTTACAAAAAATCTAGATTCCGAAAAAAGCGCTGGAACGGATCAATTTTGTTGGAAGAGGGCCGACTGTATTAACATCAATGGATTCAAGAAACAAGGAATAAAGAAACTGTAATTAAATTTATTATCAGTCTTACAGAAAGTCTTACTTTCCATGACTGTGAATACACGACTCTACGGAGCATTGTCTCTCTCAAATCGGCCTTCCAGAAAACAGGAAGTGTAAAATCCTGAGAACTTCCTGTGAAGTGTTTTGCATATACAATGCTGTGTTTTGGGAAGGCAACATGGCCGCTCCGTCAAACCGACAAAACTTTCCAGCAGCTTCCTTCCTCGCCTGAATCTGAGCAGCATCGTGGGAAAGTCAGAAAGGCATTACTATACTGGGCTGTTCCCAATGCATTGTACTCAGTCATTCAGCACCACCGAACCCCTGAGCCCTAACAAATACAACTAGAACAGTTATAGCACATGACATTGTTTCTGTTTGTGTGGGTGTGTGTGACAAGTGTCTGAGTGTGTGTGTGTGTGTGTGTGTGTGTGTGTGTGTGTGTGTGTGCAGCACACAGAAAACTTAGGTAATTTGCTTATTTTTGGTTTTTGCTTCCTTAAACTTTCAGCCATTCTTTTGCGTGTGTGGGGGAGAGAGAGAGAGAGAGAGAGAGAGAGAGAGAGAGAGAGAGAGAAAATGAATATTTGCTTTGCTTTCCCGAGATGACAGATTAAAGAAACATGGCCTTCTTTCTCCATTGTGTTTCCTATCAGTGCCAATCTGAGTTTTTCTGGCATAAAATGTCTTCAGAACCTGATCCTGAGGTTATATGGATGGAGTCGCCAACAAGGAGCCTTATTTCCTTTCTTCTATGGGAACATTTCTGCTCCTTTGGCTTTTAAATAAGAATTTGTAGACGTTTGTGAAAGAAATCCGAGTCAGTGTCAGGAAAGTCATCTTCCACGGAGACCTCAGACCTCCTTGGCAGGTCCGATACATCAAAATGATCAAAAAAAAAAAGAGGAAGGTGTGGAGGTCAAGTTCACGAGGTTGTATAAGGATTCCCTCACTTCCTTCTCCCTCATGTAAAAGTGTACAGATGGGTCTCTCAGCTGCTTCCTGTTTATTATGAAGGAAAGCTTCTGCACTCTCTTGAAAAAGATGGAAACAAGCTTCCTGTAAAGCTTCCATGTACGTAGGGGATGTAGTCGTTCCGCTTGTTCATATCCGCCAGTAAAGTCTTGCCTCTGAATCTGAGAAAGGATGTCAGATGAATAAGATTTTCTGCGAAAGCAAACATTTAGCTGTTGTCATATGGGTTGGTTCTGATGACGGTTCAACATGGTCGCCATTCAAACATGGCGAGAACATCCAAATTTCAAACAAAAACAGCCTCACCCAGCCTGTGACTCGAACCCAGAGCCTTCCTGCTGTACGACAGATATGCTAATCACTCAACTGCCCTAATCGCGGCTAATGGCAAAAATAATTAAAAAAAACAAATGCTATTTGGGATAGCATGGTGCCGTACATGTGGATGTGAGTTTTCTAGGATGTGTGTTGGACCTGTGATAGACTGATAATCTGTTCAGGGTGTACCCTTCCTTCGTTCACTGCTGGAGATAGGCTCCAGCTTACTCGCAACCCTAATGGGATGAAACGGATCGGAAAATGAGTGAATGAGATGACAAATGTTTTTGAAAGACGGTCAAAATGTTTATTTCTTCATCTCCTCTTTCATGTCCAGTAAGGAAGTGATGACACTAGAGGTGTGACAGAAAAGTGACTGATGTGAATGGAAACGCTGTCACTTTTCATTCTCAAATTTGTCACACAACATCTGTGGCATCACATTTTGGATGCCTGGTCTGTAAACTCACCGCAAAAAAAATTCCGAATATGTTTAAAATTTCCACGGATGTTACAAAACAAGGCTCGGACACAAAGTAATCTCAAACGCCTCACAACAGTCTGCACATGTAAGAAAGTCGCAAAGTTCATTCCTCTTCATTCATTCATTTTCTGAACCGATTAATCTTAATTAAGGTCACGGGAAGGCTGGCACCCATCTCAAAGTAAGCCCTGGACACCTCGCCAGGCCAAAATCGCAAAATTGTCAAAATTATTCAGTTTTTGTTCTCAAGGAAAAGCTTGGGAAAAAAAAGCTCCACTTCCTCGACCTCGGCCACGACTAGAATCAGTGCAGCCAAGAGACACGCTACGAAAAGAGAATAGACGATTGGGAATAAATTTATACAATTTAATGGAACAAATACAAGAATTTAGGTTGCAAATGTAGGTCAGTGCTTCTGATAGTGTTTAGGTCAGCAGAGAAAGCTTTGCTGACCCTGAAGTGCACCAGTGATATATATATATATATATATATATATATATATATATATATATATATACAGGGATCCCTCGCTACTTCGTGCTTCAGTGTATCGTGGTTTTTTTAAATACCGTATGCATCGAATTAAAAAATAAAGAAATTAAGGAAGAATAGGGGGAAAAGTTAAAGAAAGCGCAGCAAAACAAGGCCAATTATGCAATAAAAAACCCAAACAAAAATAAAAAAAACAACCCAAAACCCCCCATCAAAACTATTTACATTTTTATGTGAGGTGCGCATCTGAGTGCGCGTGTGTGTCTGTAGGTATGTATTTATATTTTATTTACATCTTATGCATTATTTTTGAATGTGTAATTGTTATTATAAGCATTTTTATCATTGAATATGTATTTATTGATATTATATACACATATACATGTATGTATATGTCAGTCGGGGGGATTGAGTCTACTTCGCGGAATTCAGCAGTCATGGGGGATCTCGGTCCCAATTAACCGCGGAAAGTGAGGGATCCCTGTATATGTACAGGAATCCCTCGCTACTTTGCGCTTCAATTCATGCAGCTTCAGTGCATCACGGGTTTTTTTTTTAAATATTCATCAAAATAAAAAATAAGGAAATTAAAGCAAAATGGGGGGGAAAAGTTAAGGAAAATGCCGCAAAACAAGGCCAATTATGAAAAAAATAAATAAATAAACAAACAAAAACAAAAAAATAACCCAAAACCCCCCATCAAAACTATTTACATTTTTATGTGAGGTGCGCATCTGTGTATGCACACACGCGTTTGTATGTGTGTGTATTTATATTTTATTTAAATCTTATGCATTATTTTTGAATGTTTAATTGTTATTATAAGCATTTATAGCATTGAATATGTATTTATTGATATTATATACACATATATATCTATGTATACGTCAGTCAGGAGAAGTTGATCCTACTTCGGGAATTTGGTGGTCGCGGCGGGATCTTGATCCCACTTAACCGCGGAAAGTCAGGGATCCCTGTATATATATATATATATATATATATATATATATATATATATATATATATATATATATATATATATATAAAGTTAAAAAATCAATTCACCTCCCTAACTGCTTTATCCTCGTCAGTGTCATGACAGACCCCAGGAGCACCGATTCAAGCTAGAAATACATCCTGGATCAGATACCATGAATACCAGGAGCAAACCAGAGAACCCAGAACAAACCCACAATATATAAAACTTTTCAAGACAGAAACTTCAGCACTAACCAGGGACCCTAGAAGTTTTAGGTGCTGTTCCAGTCCATCTTGTTGAAAAAATGTCTTGTCATCATGAACGTCAGTTCGGATTACAAACGTGTATAAAATATCAGTTAAAAGATTGTGGGAATACTCGGGCCTGATATCTATTCTGTTTAAACAATAACATGGCTTTAAAAATCTGTCTTATCTTACAATCAGAAAGCTGGACATTGTGGTTTATTTGGTCCTGGATTTGGATCAAGAATAACTTTACAGCAGCGATAAGTCTCAAAGCTGGCAAGTCTCTCCACAGGGCGAGGGCTTGTTTAAATACAGTAGGGAACTTGGGGTCAGTTTGTTTATGGATTCTGTAAACACTGAATGTTTAATTATTATTATTTTAAGGTAGCACATGTACTCTTAATCAGTGATGTTTCTATCACCTGATACTATCTCAGGATTTGTCTGTAGACTAAGGGCCGGCCATCATCAGTAGGAACCTCATGGAGCCAAACAACCCTTTGTGAACCCTTAAACTCGAAGTGTTTGCCCCTGTTGAGTCTGAAGCATAAATAGTTTCACTGTTTGCCAGAAGCCCAACAACGTGGAACATATTAAACATTTATATGACAGCTTTGACGAATTCTCAAATCTAATGAGAATGGGGGGGGGGGGGGTGTGGTTTTATTCACAGCAGTTTCTCAGACAGTGCTCACCTCACTCATTCACTCATTTGCTGAACCTCTGAATACTATTAGGGCCATGGGAGGCTGGAGCCACACCAGACCATCTCAAAGCAAACACACAAACATTCACACTCACACCTAGCGGCAATTTGGAAGAGCCAGTTAGCATAATGTGCATGTTGTTGGATTATGGAATGAAACCAGAGTATGTAAAGAAAACCCACGCAAGCACAGGGAGAACATGGAAACTCCACACAGAAACGCACTCACTGAGTCCGGAACTTGAACCCAGAATCTCCTTCTTGCTATCCACTACACCACCGTGCCACCCACTGCTAACATTTCCCCAAATTCCATGTAAGTCCATCAAGTCTCTGCCATTTTCCATCAGATATCAATCAGAAAGTTCAAGTATGATGCATTCGGTAGCTCCGATTGGTTGAATTAAATTCTTGATGAAACACTGGAATGAAAACTGTTTTTTTATTTAAAACAAACTAGCTTATTTATTTTAAGTAAAACAACTACAGGGTGGGGTTTTTTGTTTGTTTTTTTTTAGCAATCTTACAATCAATTCTGCTGTTTTAGTCGTGGACCGAAATGAGAAAATCCATCACTTCACCAAGCTCGATGTGGAGAAGGCCAAGTCCGTTAACCACAACATGAGACCTTCTTGCTGTGAGAGGAAAGTGCTAACTACTACTTCTTCTTTTCCTTTTGGCTTTTTCCCTTTTTCAGGGATCGCCACAGCGAATCATTTGATTTGCTTGTTTGATTTGGCATAGATTTTTTTTTGTCGGATGCCTGTCCTGACACAACCCTTTAGCAAGGGACAGAAACACGCTGGCAGCTTTGCAGCTACTCTTGTCAAAAGTCAGCAATGGTTCTTTTACATGAACCTCTCACCATAGACAGTGAGAGACATGGCTGGCCTTTGATAACCCAGTTAGCTGCACTGGGGGGGGACAGTGACAACCTTGTGGAGAGTGGAACTCGAACCCCCAACCTTAGGATCAGCGATCCAGCGCCCTTTACCACCAGGCCACCACTGCCTGAAAGTGCTAACTACTACACACCAGATTAAACATGTTGGACAATTAAAGAACAGAATTTGTATTATTGTTGAATTTGTAAAAACATTTATTGTACATTTATGGAAGGTGCCACTGCTTTGTAACAAGAAGTTTATTAGCAATGTCTTCTGAAGAGGGACTCGGGTTTTTCTAAAGCATGACAATCAAAAATCAGGAGTAGCGTGAATGTTTAGGTTGTGTATTGTGATTAATAACAGTAGTTGACCTGTGTCTGGGACATCTCATATCATTTAATATTATATTACTCATCTGCCTGGAACATACAAAGTCCTCACAGTAACTCCCTTCCAAGCCCGGGACTCAAAACCAGGGCCATCTTGCGGTGAGAACGAAATACTAGCCACTACACCACCATGTTGCCTCCCAGAGGAACAAACAAAAGGTAGATGAAAGTCGTCAACCAAGAATTAACAGGGCCTTTCTGCCATTTGAATGAAATGGTCGATGAGGTTATCAATTCTCAGTTGACAAAGTTTATTTTCTATAGGGTGCTGGATTGCTGATCTTAAGGTTGGGGGTTCAAGTCCCACCCTCCACAAAGTTGTCACTGTAACCTCCAAATGCTGCTAACTGGATTATCAAAGGCCGGCCATGTCTCTCACTGTCTATGGTGTGAGGTTCATGTAAAAAAAAAAAAAAAAACATTGCTGACTTTCATAAAGAGGAGCTGCAAAGCCGTCAGAGTGTTTCTGTCCCTTGCTAAAGGGTTGTGTCAGGAAGGGCATCCGACATAAAAACCTATGCCAAATCAAACGTGCGAATCATTCGCCTTGGCGACCCCTGATAAAGGGAAAAGGCCGAAAGGAAATCTCTCATTCATTCACTCACTTATGTGTTGAACCGCTTAATCCTGACAGGATCTGTACAGCACTGTATAGCATTAGAGATATTTTACTAAGAAACATGTTCATACTAAGATTTACATAATTCAAGAGAAGCTACTTTAGGATGTAACTAAAGGAACACCCCCTGACGCCAAATAAAGCAATGCATCAGCACGAGTGATCCGAAATACATACATGCACGCTCACATTTCTGTACAGTACCCGAGCATGATCATTAACAGAGCGTGCGAGGGACAACGTGATACGGTTGAGCTCACATGGCAAGGTTTCTTAAAAAAATAGTTCAAGGTAGGTATGACAATACGAATGCACCCAGTGGCAAGAAGAAATGAAAGGAAGTGGACTGCGAGGTGAACAATTGGAGGTATAAAATCTCAATCACCGCCAGTGCAGCTAACTGGGTTATCAAAGGCCGGCCATGTCTCTCACTGTCTATGGTGTGAGGTTAATATAAAAGAACCATTGCTGATTTTCGACAAGAGTAGGCTGCAAAGCCGTCGGTGTGTTTCCGCCCTGCGATGGCCTGGTGAGCTGTCCAGGGTGTACTCTGCCCTCGCCCAGAGTTGGCTGGTATGGGTGCCAGCCTCCCAGCCAACCTAATTAGGATTAAGCGGTTATAGAAAGTGAATTAAAAATCTCCATCAAACACTTTCATGAAGTAACAAACACGTTACCCAGACGGAATTTCTGCCAGCGATAACACCTTAGAAATTTGGGACGTGTGTGCAGCTTTGGGAACTGTGCACTATAGAATCGAATATTGTTTTAGGTTAGAAATTCAAGGAAAGTAAGGATTAATATAGCGGCAAAGTGCTGGAACTGAAATTTATGATGGACAAAACAGCCACGATACAACTAGTGGATGTAAGAATAATTCCATAAGGAGCACCCCAAGGCCAGTGATGTATCCCTGATGATAATGATAATGATGATGATGATGATGATGATGATTATGATGATGATTATGATGAACAAAAATTACAATCAGTGTTAAACCCATGACATTATATGTTTCAGTGTAAATCAGTGTAATCGTGACGTGACGACTGATGGCACGCTCATGACAGTCATTTTTGATGGAACTGTATGCATTACAGTACTCTTTGATGCAGAACTGGACCATCCTTGACATTCTCACCAGAAATGAAACTGATCCTAGTCTTAAATCTTCTTCTTCTTTTCCTTTCGGCTTTTCCCTTCAGGGGTCGCCACAGCGAATCATCTGCCTCCATCTCACCCTATCCTTTGCATCTTCTTCTCTTACACCAATGACCTTCATGTCCTCCTTCACCACATCCATGAATCGTCTCTTTGGTCTTCCTCTAGGCCTTTTGCCTGGTAGTTCCAGCCTCAGCATCCTATTACCAATATACTCACTATCCCTCCTCTGTACATGTCCAAACCATCTCAATCTAGCCTCTCTGACTTTGTCTCCAAAACGTCTTACATGTGCTGTCCCTCTGATGTGCTCATTCCTAATCCTATCCATCCTCGTTACTCCCAAAGAGAACCTCAACATTTTCATCTCTGCTACCTCCAGCTCTGCCTCCTGTCTTTTCCCCAGAGCCACTGTTTCTAACCCATACAACATCGTTGGCCTCAACACCGTCTTGTACACTTTTCCTTTCATTCTTGCCGATACCCTCCTATCACACCTCACACCGGACACTTTTCTCCAACCATTCCAACCTGCCTGCACACGCTTCTTCACCTCTTTTCCACACTCTCCATTGCTCTGGATTGTTGAGCCTAAGTACTTAAAATCCTCCACCTTTCTTATCTCTGCTCCTTGTAACCTCACCGTTCCTCTTGGGTCCTTGTCATTCATGCACATGTAAATCTATCCTAGTCTTAAATACACACTTAAACAAGTGAGGGGAATAAATAATCCATGAGAGCTGAAATCTGAGAGGACGGCAGCTATAGCTGTTTTAATCCATCTTTGCCGTCCGTGCCTATTTTCCAGAATGGCAGATCTTTATTAAATGTTATAATAATATCCAGTGGTCTGGGAAAACCATCCCCCATGTCAGAGCCTGTTTTATAATAAAATACGCTGCAGTCATGCTTTACTTATAGGAGAAAAATGAAAGAAAAACCTTGCACATGTGGGTTTGGAACAATGAAAATGTGTTTCCTTTTATAAAAAAAAAAAAGAGTGAAAGTAATTTCTTATTGTTGAACAATGTGAGAATATTTCGCACGTGTAAAAATAAAAATGTTTCTCACTTAAGACAGGGAAGCAGACGGACACACAGAAAGATAGATCCAGAGACCTGCTGCCTCTCTCTTTTCCGTGCTTTACACAGAGCCGTCATTCATCACTCTCCACCAAAGTAAAGAAGAAAAAAAAAGAGGAAAAAAGACATGGGTGAAAGTGCACACTCTCAGAGATCAGTCGATGTATTTCTCATTACTCCACACAGATCGCTCTTGGATGGAAAAGCAAGGTGGCGTAATATTGGGGAGATCTGCTGGAGCACTTAGAGGTCGACCAGCTGTCCACATCACAGGGCTACTGATTTTGCGGGGTCTGTAATTATCATGCAGTGGACTATTTCTGTGATATTCAGCTCCGGATTATTCTCAAGAACACCCAGACTCTTTCCATGGCAAAGTTGGAAACTCGCTGGAGAAAAATAACAAACAGAAGGAACTCAGTCGAGATTGAACCTGACTTTTTGGGCAGAGCAGACATTTAAAATACTTCAGTGAGTAGAAAAGAAGCAGAAAAATGGGTGAGATTGAATAGAGTATATTTTGTGAATATGTCCTGTGGCAGACCAAACTATAGGAACCGTTCTTTTGAAAACAAATTGTCATTCAAAATTGATTGATTTCTGAAATAAATGTTATTTCTGTGCAATGTATTAAAAAACTTTTGAGTTCTGGTTTTGGTGAGTGCACTTCTTAGTGGAGTTTGCATGTTCTCCCCGTGCTTATGTATCGACTCTGGTCTCCTCCTACAGTCCAAAGACATGCAGGACATGAAGCTAACTGGCTGTTCCAAATTGTTCCTAGATGTAAGTTTAAGTGTGAATACGAATAGTTGTGTGTGTGTGTGTGTTACGCTTTGTTAGACTAATAAATTGTTGGTGTTCTACCCCACCTTCACCCAGAGTCAGCCGAGATAGGTTCCAGCCTCCCTGTGACCTGACTAGTATTAAGTGGTTCAGCAACTAAATAAATTAATAAAATTCAGAAGTTTATAGAAAACCTCACAATGATCCCCCCCCCAAAAAAAACATGCAGAATTCAGTACCAATTTCTATGCAACAGAAACAGAAACAAAATCCAGAACATCGATCAAACTCAAGATTCAAAAACAAGAAAAAGGGAAAATTCAATTAGCACACAGATGCAGATAAAAAAAAAACTATAAACAGAATGCAAACAGCGTGCATAAAATAAGGCTGGTAACGTCAGTGCATATCTGAATGATGCACTTTTTCATTTATTGTGATTTTTTTTGTAATAATTTCCAGAATTTTATGATTAAATAAAAAAGGAACAATACCATTCATCCTTACCAGAGTGTGAATTAGTGAGGTTATGTTCCAGTGACGTATGACGTTCATACTGTACTATACATCCATAAATACTATTACTGTATCTCATAAAACACCACTAAATCAATTATTATAAACATAACATTGTAAAATAATATCAAATATATCAAATAATATCAACATTAATTTCAAATAGATAAATTTTAATCCAATTCACCCATCAAATATCAAATACAGTATCAAATATAACCTTTAACATTCTCTATGATGCGATCTTTCTGCTTGTAAATGGTTCCGATGGTCGATGGATGGTCACTTTACATGAAGCTTAAAACAGCCAATCAACGCTTACAATATGTGAGGCGCTCAACACCAAAAGTAGTTTACTTGCTTGTGTTTGACACAAAACGCGTGTTATACGAACATCGTGTTATATGAACGTAAGTCGAGGAGCATCTGTAATAATAATAATAATAATAATAATAATGAACAACTTTGGCTTCTTTTTTTCAGAAGGACACAAAGAAGTGGGTGGCATGGTGGTGTAGTGCTTTGCACAGCTGCTTCCCAGCAAGAATTTCCTTAGTTTTGGTCCCAAGTTTGGGTGTTTCTGTGTGGAGTTTTCCTTTCCTCCCCATACTTGCATGATTTTCCTTGGGGTACTCTGGTTTCATCCCACAGTCCAATGACAGGCACACTAGTCGAACTGGATGCTTCAAATCGCCCCTAGGTGTGAGTATGAATAGTTGTGTGTTGGCTCAGCAGTGATCTGCTGAGCTGTCCAGTGTGGACCCACCTTCAGCCAATGTTGGCTGAGATATATTCCGGGCTCGCTGCAGCCCAGACAGGATTAAACAGTTCAGCAAATTACTTCGGCATAACACTGAATCATATGTTCATTTAATGAAGCAGCAGTTTTATATATGCATTCAGAGAAGATGAATGTGATACAATTGTTCGAAGAAGTGGACCTGAGACAGTACTGGTTTTGAAAAGGAATGTGAAGGACACCCATCATTAAAAAGGTCGCTTGACCAAGATCAGTGGTTGGGAGGAGAATGTATGTAATGTAAGCCATATTGTAAAAGGCATTACTCTTTTGATATGAGGTTGATTCATTAAAACAATGTGTAAGAGGCCGTGGCCAAATGCTAGCCTTGAGCTGTCACAGCTTGGCACAATTATTTTCATGTGGCACAGCATGTCTGGGGGTTGGAAAGAGGCATTCAAATGCACCTTGATGTCTTGTCTGAGAAAAAAAAAGCAGGAAACTGTTTGATATGTTACAGAACTTCTTAAAGGTGTTACTATTTAGCTGTATACTCATACACCTTTGTAATCAAATATGGGCAGCATATGCATGGAGGGTGTAGTGACATGATTTTTCATAGTGTTTATAAATACAGTGCTTTTAACAACCAGAAGAAAATCTGCTGCTGTGTTATTAAGAAACATTTAATGATTATAGTAAGATGATTGAAGTTCACTAACAAGAGCATGTTTTCATTTATTCTTCTGCAGAACCATGTAATCATATTAGGGTTGCGAGGAGGCTGAAGCCTATCGCAGTTGACTCTGGAGAACATGTCTGAATAGCTGGCCAGCCCATCCTGGGGCCAGCACACACATAGCCAGAGCTGTTTCTTGGATCCTTGGGGGTTCTAGCAAAAGAATGACAGGGGGACTTCTTCTTCTCATCGTTATTATTATTATTATTATTATTATTATTCAGTTCATTTTCTGTAACCGCTTAATCCTAATTAGGGTCGCGAGGAGGCTGGCGCTCATCCATCCCAGCCGATTCTGGGGGAGGGCAGCTACTCTTGTCGAAAGTCAGCAATGGTTCTTTTACATGAACCTCACACCATAGACAGTGAGAGACACGGCCGGCCTTTGATAACCCAGTTAGCTGCACTGGGGGGACATTGACAACCTTGTGGAGAGTGGGACTCGAACCCCCCTCAGCGATCCAGCACCCTATACCACTAGGTCACCACTGCCCTATTATTATTATTATTCTGACCCCTTTAATTTTTAAACATTTTGTCATGTCACAACCATAGATATAAATGTATTTATTGGGATTTTAGGTTATAGACCAACACAAAGTGGTGCATAATTGTGAAGTAGAAGGAAAGTGATTCATGGTATTCAACATTATTTACAAATAAAAACCTGAAAGGTATTCAGTCCCCTTTACTATGGTTCTCCTGAATAAATCCAGTGCAACCAACTACTTTCAGAAGTCTCCTAATTATGGAAGAGAGTCGACCGGTGTGTAGTCTAAATCTCAATATAAATACAGCTGCTCTGTGAAGGACTCAGAAGTTTGAAACAGAACATTAGTGAACAGGGAACTCACCAGACAGGTCATGGATAAAGTTGTGGAGAAGGTTAAAGCAGGGTTAGGCTTTAAATAATATCTCAGGCTTTGAATATATCACAGAGTACTGGTTAATCCATCATCCAAAAATGGAAAGAGTATGGCACAACTGCAAGCATACCATGACATGGCTGTCCACCTAAATTTACAGAAGGGGCAAAAGAACCATTGATCAGAGAGGCAGTCAAAATGCCCATGGCACTGCTGGAGTAGCCGCAGAGATCCGGACAGCTTAGGGAGAGAATTTGACCATATAATTATAATTACTATTGGTGCACTCCACATATCTGGCATTTTTGGAAGAGAAACGAGAAGAAAGCAATTGAAAGAAAATCTTAGGAAGTTCTGTGAAGTTTCTCACAAGCCATGTGGAGTACATGGCAAACAGGTGGAAGAGCATGTTCTGGTTAGATGAAATCAAAATGTAACTTTCTGGCATAAATGCAAAATGCTATCTGTGGTGGAAAGCTAACACTTTGATCACATCTATTAATCTAACGCTGTAAAAATGAAGGGACACCAGACAGCACTAACATCATCACTATGTACTTGTTGACCCCCCACCCCCATATTTTATGTTTGACGCACAGATCATCCAGTGTTTGCTTCATGAAATCAGGCTTACTGTGACTGTAGATAAATTTTAATCAAATTCACTCATCAAATATCAAATACAGTATCAAATATAACCTTTAACGTTTAACGATGAGATCTTTCTGCTTGTAAATGGTTCCGATGGTCGATGGAGCCATTTGGAAGAAACGTGCAACAGTCACGTTTTTCTTGATAATAGCCATCTTCGTTTCTAACGACATGGCTTGCCGCTTTTTCTGATTATCACTATCAATTAGTAGGCTTACGCTTCTGACCAACCATATTTGCTTAGGGTTACAAAAGTCCACAAAACAGTGTAAACACAAAGATCACAGAGACGACATCTTAACACAAGGGTAACACGCGGTGAACTGGGAAGGAGGGGAACGTTCACTCTGTTGTTTGTAAACAATGGACACAGCGTCATGTGTAAGTAGGTTATTACATCAGCGTACTACATAGGTACGTCTCTTACTACCAAGAGCAAGCTAAACACAAAATTTGACTTTTTTTTTAAAAACGTAAATCAAAAAATACGTAAAACGAATGAACGTAAAGCGAGGAGCGTCTGTAAGCTATAATGTGTCTTCAGTGCTATTATTGGTTGGGTTTTAAATCAGCAGTTTTTCTTTATTAATATAAATTAATGTTAAATGAACCCAATGTAAACTTCTTTTCTTTCATCAGCCATACTTTTATATGACATCCCAGCTCAAAAGAGAGCAGACCATGCGTAGGATCAAATTTATATCAAAGGCAATTTTATTATAAAAAAGGAAATCAAATAAACCAGAAGAATTGTCGGTGTAAATACTGGTGATGTAAGCAAGGTCAGTCTCAAAAAAATGTTCTAAGCCTTACCCAGCAAGTCTCAAAATAAGAAAGGATTTAGTATTACTATACTATGTCTTCAGAAAGGGAGTTTAGGACACAGGCAATGGTCATGCAGTGCCAGGTCTGATAAGTAAAGGGCGTGAGGAAGCAATTCAAAAGCACAGTTAGCTTTTTCAGCTGTTGCTACCTGAGTCATGTAGACAGGTACATTTTCCCGGTGCAACACCTTGTACAGGTTTCCTTACATGTACAGGTCCTTCTAAAAAAAATTAGCATATTGTGATAAAGTTCATTATTTTCTGTAATGTACTGATAGACATTAGACTTTCATATATTTTAGATTTATTACACACAACTAAAGTAGTTCAAGCCTTTTATTGTTTTAATATTGATAATTTTGGCAAAAAAGTAAAGAAAAACCAAAAATCCCTATCTCAAAAAATTAGCATATTTCATCCGACCAATAAAAAAGTGCTTTTAATACAAAAAAGTCAACCTTCAAATAATTATTTTCGTTATGCACTCAATACTTGGTCGGGAATCCTTTAGCAGAAATGACTGCTTCAATGCGGCGTGGCATGGAGGCAATCAGCTTGTGGCACTGCTGAGGTGTTATGGAGGCCCAGGATGCTTCGATAGCGGCGTTAAGCTCATCCACAGTGTTGGGTCTGGTGTCTCTCAACTTTCTCTTCACAATATCCCACAGATTCTCTATGGGCTTCAGGTCAGGAGAGTTGGCAGGCCAATTGAGCACAGTAATACCATGGTCAGTAAACCATTTAGCAGTGGTTTTGGCACTGTGAGCAGGTGCCGGGTCGTGCTGAAATATGAAAGTCTTCATCTCCATAAAGATTTTCAGCAGATGGAAGCATGAAGTGCTCCAAAATCTCCTGAAAGCTAGCTGCATTGACCCTGCCCTTGATAAAACACAGTGGACCAACACCAGCAGCTGACATGGCACCCCAGACCATCACTGACTGTGGCTACTTGACACTGGACTTCAAGCATTTTGGCATTTCCTTCTCCCCAGTCTTCCTCCAGACTCTGGCACCTTGATTTCTGAATGACATGCAAAATTTGCTTTCATCCAAAAAAAGTACTTTGGACCACTGAGCAACAGTCCAGTGCTGCTTCTCTGTAGCCCAGGTCAGGCGCTTCTGCCACTGTTTCTGTTTCAAAAGTGGCTTGACTGAGGAATGCGGCACCTGTAGCCCATTTCCTGCACACGCCTGTGCACGGTGGCTCTGGATGTTTCTACTCCAGACTCAGTCCACTGCTTCCACAGGTCCCCCAAGGTCTGGAATCGGCCCTTCTTTCACTTTTTCCTTCCCACAGACGTCCCACTGAGGTGCCTTGATACAGCACTCTGGGAACAGCCTATTCGCTCAGAGATTTCTTTCTGTCTTACCCTCTTGCTTGAGGGTGTCAATGATGGCCTTCTGGACAGCAGTCAGGTTCGCAGTCTTACCCATGATTGCGGTTTTGAGTAATGAACCAGGCTGGGAGTTTTAAAAAGCCTCAGGAATCTTTTGCAGGTGTTTAGAGTTAATTGGTTGATTCAGATGATTATGTTAATAGCTCGTTTAGACTACCTGAACATGATATGCTAATTTTTTGAGATAGGAATTTTGGGTTTTCATGAGCTGTATGCCAAAATCATCAGTATTAAAACAATAAAAGACCTGAAATATTTCAGTTGGACTGCAATGAATCTAAAATATATGAAAGTTCAATTTTTATCAGTACATTACAGAAAATAATGAACTTCATCACAATATGCTAATTTTTTTAGAAGGACCTGTACAAATATCTATATAAATAAACTGCTTGTCATCAGATACAGACAAAATCCATCCCCGATTACCTGCTGTTCACCCTGACAAGTCTCAATCCACAGCTCACACTCAGCTACTCTACCTTCTGCAACACAGCATGATTATTTAATCATTAATTCATATTCCAAACTACTTTGTCCTGTTATGGTCACAGGGAGGCTGGAGCCTATACCTGGTGGAGGTAGGGTACATTCCAAGCAACTTGCCAGCCACACACACACACACACACACACACACACACACACACACACACACACACACACACACACTATTTGCATTCACAGTCACACCTCGGGGAAATTTAGATCCTTCAATTATCCTACTCTGCATATCTTTGGACTGAGGGAGGAAACCGGAATACCTGGAGGAAACCCATGCCGGCACAGGAAGCACACACAAACTCCACATAGAAACGCTCCTTCCTAGGCCCGGGACTTGAACCCAAGACCTTGTTGCTGTAAGGCAGACGGGCCAAGCAATACTCTGCCATGCCGCCACGAACATAATTATTAGTATCCCGGTTGATCTCTGTATCCGAGGCACCACAATATCACAGTGAGTTTTTTTCCATCTTGGGATTGAAAGTGGTGCATGTGGCCTGTGATGTGGCATTCTGTTTTATGACGAGAGGAAGTTAAATTCTGTTAGTTCAGGGAGAGATTGGAGGGATTTTGCATGGAGAAAGATGAAGGTTTGTATTAACATACATTTGTGTGATCCAGCAGTCAGTATACGAGTGATAATATACAGTACTTTTACTGGAAATAAAATTGATAATGTGGTGTAATCTTGTGGTTTAACAGAGCTATTTAAAGAGTGTCTCTAGTGGAGATATGGGTAAAAGGGTAAAAGTAAAACTGTGTGGTGTGTCAGCGTGACCGTGTGGCCTTGTGTGTAAGAATGGGGGAATTTGGTTCTGCCCAAGGAGTGGCTTGAAAAAAATAAAGAAAGGTCTCTATACTGGAGCCAGAGATGTTCAGTGTACTGTTAAAAAGGATCTATGGTTTACAACCTTAATTTCAAAATTGTTTTGAATATACAAACTACAGTAGGCCCTCGACATTTGCGGGCGTTCGGTTCCGAGCCCTCCCGCGAATCGAGATAATCTGCGTGTTCTGTACCCGGAAGTAAAACCCCCATGTATGACGTCACATGCGCCAATGAGCAGCCGTAAGTAAAATACTATGTATCTATTACATGCACTAAAATATGCTTCTTAAACACATTCTATAGACAGTCTTACTCATTAATACAGTATTAATTTAGTAAAATATAGTAATGATTAAGAAAAACTTTTAAAATTTTACTCTTATTTTTATTGATGACAAAATATATAAACATTATACAGCATATACTGTTGTAAAGCACTTGTTTTAAAGTCCTTTTCAATTATTATTCCAGTGCAGTACCTAAGTAAATTCTGAGAATGTTTGTGCGTGAGATTTTATGTTCTGTAGCATGTTTAACAAACGATACCAAAAGGATAAACTTTATTACGCTTCATGTCCTTTTACATTGAACTTGGAGTGACGTCTCCAAGATGGCGCTGCCCAGAGGGCAACATCGCGGAGTTCTCAGAGTCAAATTGTTCGTTTTAATTTGTTTTATTTGTTTGTTCATGTTTTGCACTATGCTCGTCTATGATTGGTCAACCCTACTACAGCTATGAGCAGCTTCAGCTTCGGGCAACTAAGCACGCAACAACTTATATCGTGAGCTAATATGCTATGCTATGGGAGCTCAATGCTAACCGCTAATATGCTCACATGGGAGCTCAATGCTAACCGAACTCTGTTTAACAATAAGCCCAGGCGGATTTCTCAGTCTCTGGCGCTTGGTTAGCACTTCCGGCCATACTGCTTGAAGATGTTCAGTCCCTGCGAAACAAGGTGGACGAGATTCATGCTCAGATGGCAGCGCAGAGGGATCTACAGGACCGTGTTTCGGTGAAACATGGCTCAAGGCGATTGCACCAGTCGGCTACACGGCCTTCATCCCCTGCAATCCCAAGCGCCGTCATTAGTCGTCATTTGGCCCCTTCCCGTCTGGGCTTCGTGTCAGCTGGGGTGCGGCTCGCATTGAGCTGCCTACCATAGCATATTAGCTCTGCTAGCCACAGCCCGGCTAACCAGCCCAGTTGAGCGTGCTTAGTTATACACGTCCGAAGATACTCCGATCTTATAGCTGTAGTAGAGTCGACCGGAAGTAGACGAGCACAGTGCAAAAGATGAACAAACAAAACAACAAATTAAAATGAACAAAGAAACAATTTGACTGAGAACTCCGCAACGTCGCCCTCTAGGCAGCGCCATCTTGGAGACATCACTCCAAGACGTCACTCCAAGTTCAATGTAAAAGGACATGAAGAGTACTGTAATAAAGTTTATCCTTTTGGTATCGTTTGTTAAACATGCGACAGAACATAAAATCTCACGCATAAACGTGAACTTAGGTACTGTACTGGAATAATAATGGAAAAAGATTTTAATACAACAGTTCAGAGAAAACCGTCGTTTCTCAGGAGAAAGTCTTATTTCTTCAGAAGAGGCATCCAACGTTTTCTATTGTTTAGCCAGAGAAGACACACAGCGTTTGAGTGGTATCATAGAGCTGAACTGGTAATTAAAACACACACAAAAAAGAGGCTCATTGACAACTTGTGTGCGAATGAGGAAAAAGGGGCAGGACATCAGCTCAACCATTCAGGAGAAAGGAGGACAGCCATTGGCTGAATTTGAATCACGTGCCGGTTGCTCGGCAGCCAGCGAATACTCAAACCGTGGGTGCAAAACCGCGAATAGTCAAGGGCCTACTGTATACTGGACTAAAAGTGGGTGTAGTGAGGTGGAGTGCGGGTAATGAATCCCAGGCTGCATTAGCAGTGCCACTATATAAGCAGAGTTGCTTCTCGTATAGTGGATGTATTGTCTGTTTTGTTTTCCTGTAGTTAGCCTCTCTCCGTCCCACCAATCCTTCCTCTACCAATTTCTGGAATTCTTTCCTCCACATCAGGGGTGTCAAACTCATCTGTACAGAGGGTCACATAACTAAATTTCTCGGTTATTGAGGGCCACATAGTCACAGAACATCATTCAAAGATTGTGTGACATTGCTTGAATTCTCTCTCTCTCTCTCTCTCTCTCTGCCACATAAAATAGATTTGCCTGAATAATGGGAAAGTTTACACTCAGGCCCAATCTTGATGGCTTTTTTAAAGGTAAGGTTTGTGCTTTTTCAAGGTTTACGCTCCGGAATATTTCTGTAAGTAGGGCTCTCATTACATAAATAGTAAAGCAGACATCAAAAATCATTATTATTTTCGGCAAGGTCATTATTATTTCTGCCTCACAGCAAGAAGGTCCTGAGTTTCAAACCCGGGCTCAGTTTCTGAGTGGAGTTTGTATGTTCTCACAGTGTTTCTGTACGTTTCCTTCAGACACTCCAAATTGCCCCTAGGTGTGAAGATGAATGCTTGTGTGTGTATTGACCCTGTGGTGGACTGGTGAGCCGTTCAGGTTATACCCCACCTTCTCCCAGTGTTGGCAGAGATAGACTCCAACCTTCCTGTGACCCTAATAGGCTTAAGTGGCTTGACATATCAATGAATGAATGAATGAAGTGCAGATTCTGATCTGATCATTTTATATCCAGGAAAAAGTCACACGGGAAAAGGACTTCAGTCAGTTCCCCCTGGTCCTGTATTACACTAACTCCTCTCTGTTTACAACATTTTGGTATGGATCTTTATTCGGACTACTAATTTTACATTCTGTGTTTATCAGACTGTTTTGGAAGGTTTTTCCAAACTTCAGCATCTTGTCTTTATCATGCTATGGTTTGTTCTGTGAATAGTAACAGACCTGAAATTGCACACAAATTTACTACTAATAAAGCAAAGCAATGAAATGATGTCATGATTTTCCCCATAATGGTGTCCAAAGTGCAGAATTTTGCAAGGAAGCTGTTAAATAAAAAGAGCATGACTTCTGAAGCTGACAAATCTTGGGTTTCATCTTTCTTTAAGTCAAGGTTCATGTGTGTCTACAGGGTTTTTTGTGCTTCTTCAGTTGGTGTTATTAACAGGTCTGCTTCATATCTACACTTCTAGATTGTACCACTGAGTTATTCTGCTACATTTCAAAAGATCACAGGATATTAGGAGCCGTGTCCTAGTGGCTGGAGGACACATGGAATAACTATTATAAAGTAGTGATTCAGCCACTAAGGACAAATCTCTCGATATTCCTAAGGGAAAGCAAGGATCTGGCAGTAATTTGGAGGCCTCCTGCCTCGAAGACTTTGGTATCAAGAACGGAGCGGTTTACCAAAGCATAGAAATGGAATCTGTCATAAAAAGAAGCTTGTATATTAATGACTCATTTCCCTTTTTAATATGAGAACGTTTACAATTATTATACAGTATAATATATGGGAATGGTGAAATCTGATTGGCTGATATGTAAACAATAAGTACAGTCGGCCCCCTACTTACGAAATTAATCCGTTCCAGTGCCTTTTTCGTAGCCTGGAGTTTTCGTAAGTAGGGGCACATTTTACATGTAAAACACGTGATTCGTTCCAAGGCTCCGAAGACTACCCCATAAAGCCTTTAAAAATGATAAAAGTACACCAATTTTGTATGAAATATGTGTTAAAAGTAAAAGAAAATTATTTACCTTTTTTTTTTAGGTTTTTTTCGTATACAGAGGGAGAAAATTTCGGAAAATGTTTTTCGTAACCTGGATTTTTCGTATTCAGAGGTTTTCGTAAGTAGAGGGCCAACTGTACATGTGTGTTGGATGCCACTAAATATGGCAACAGGACTACAGGGATCCCTCACTTTTCACAGTGAATGGAGACTGAGACCGCCCCCGACTGCCAATTTCTGTGAAGTATGATCGACCCCCCCCGACTGACGTATACGTACATGTATATGTTTATATAACATCAATAAATACACATTCAATGCTATAAATGCTTATAATAACAATTAAACATTCAAAAATAATGCATAAGGCATAAATAAAATATAAATACACACACACACACACATACAGACGCGCACGTGCACACACTCAGATGCGCACCTCACATAAAAATGTAAGTAGTTTTGTTGGGGGGTAAAAACATTTTAGCTTAATCATTATTTACTACACTATTACTGTATTAATGAGTAAGACTGTCTATAGAATGTGTTTAAGATTCATATTTTAGCGTATGCAATATCATACATAGGGTTTTAAAACCGCATCAATAATTCGTGGATTTTCAGGATCCACGGAACGGGGCGGAACGCAACCATTGTGAATAACAGGGACCTACTGTAGTTTATATTTGTGAATTTTAACAAGCTGCTATCCCATCAATGACGTTCAAACATCCCGCCCCGCTGGCATCCCATTGGCTAGGAGGGATGATGCAGCTCCCTCTTATTGACTATTATGGAGTTGCATCTACCATGATGCTTTTCGTGTAAAGGACAGAGCTACTGTTGTTTCATGCTTTATTTCTTGACTCAGGCTTTTAACCTTCCATAAACTTTTGTAAGATTATAACTCTGCTAAGAAGACATGGCCAACACACGCGCGAGCACACACACACACACACACACACACACACACACACACACACACACGCACACGCGCACGCACACACACACGCACACACACGTGCGGGTGTGATTTCCGGTGCGAGTGAGAAGAAGAAACGGGCTGAAGTGATATTGCAAAGGAATATGGCAAAACCCGTCTACCATCGGTAAGATATTGAAGCAGAAGGAGGACTTAAAAGGTATGCTTTTGTAATTTTTAAAGGGTTTAGGGGGTAGTATTGGGGGCCTTGGAACGAATCACACGTTTTACATGTAAAATGCGGTTCAATTTACAAAAAATCCAGGTGAAGAAAAAGACTCTGGAAGGATTAATTTCGTAAAGTGAGGTACCACTGTAATCTCATACAGAGATTACAACATACTGTATATACAACATAGAGGCCAAGTGTTTTCAATGTCAAGCATTTAAGAGACGTTTTCAGAGGATATCATCCAAAATCGTGGGGGTCCGATTTTAATGAAAAAATTTTTCAGGATGGACAATTTATTTCTAGTATGTTCTGTTATGAATAATTTCTACTCATGAAAAAGTACCAAGGTTATGTTTTTCACATTGAATTATGCACATATTTTGTTGGGTAATCAAGGTAAAACATCCTTGGTACTTTTATAGTTAGGAAATGTTATACCTAAAAATTGATGGAAAATGAATTTAAAATTTAATAACTTTTATTCTCTTTCAAATAATTGAATTGTTTTTGCGGTACTTTATCATGGGTCAGAGCTATTTGCGATTTAAATTCCAATAAAACAACAATGAAAAAAAAAAAGTTGATGTTAGGGGTCTGTAACTCAAGGGCAGAGTTGGATCCAATATTTTAGATTATCCTCACTGGTACCAAGGTCAAGCATTATGAAAAGTTTCATTAAAATTTGAGTCATGCTTTTAAGTGGGAAGGATAATTTTCTCAGAAAATGCCTCTTCATCACTGAACGCTAACATGATGCTCTGTTTAAGAAGTTATCGTTCAGGATTGGGCTTATTTCCTTATTAAACTCCTCCTTACAGTTTGCTGCCTTGGAATAAACCCATTTGTTTACATTGCAGTTCTCTGTTAAAGCTTTTTTACGAATGCTTCTGACATTCAGCAGATCGACTGAGACCAGGAGTCCATCAGGAACCTATCAGAGCTCACAGATGCAAAGTCATTCCTGGTAAATATCTTAAAACACACTGTTCTTATGCAGTGTTGATAGAAGAAGGGGGAGATGATGGAGGTGTAATAGCGTGCTACAGAACAGGAGCGTGGTCGGACAAACTGCAGATGGATGTGGTGAGAATCATAAGGTAAAATGGAACCAGTCTGATTAGTGCTGCAGTGTTCCAAGAGCCAGGATATGGATGCGGATCCAAAGGCCTCATCATGACAATCGTTTCAGAAATACTGGATTTTTGTACAGAACGAAAACAAAAGAAAGAAAAAAAATCATTGGAGATTAATCTTTTGTTGATGCTGGATTGTTAGTATTGCAGCAATCATACCAACCACGTTGACTGGCTCTGTTTGTGGAATCAGGATCGGCTGGGTAAACATAGGAAGACCTGACAGAAGTGGGTGTACGAAGGGGTGTGGCGGGATTTCCAGATTCATCCAAGAGCCAGCTGATGGAAATGAAGAAAAGAACAATACAGACATGGTAATAAAGCTTCTTCATGAAGTCTCTCATGACTTTCAGTGCATGATTTAGTGGTTAATGCTTGCCTGCTTCATTGAGTGCGGGAAAATGAACGAAAAGACTGTACAAGCTGGGCTGCATCTGCACACAGATATAGCGAACTACCAAGACTGCTTATGTGTGAATGGCAAGAACATTGAAATTGTGGAAAGTTTTTGTATGCCTAGGTTCCATGCTCAAGAACAACTACGACGATTCAAAGGATATAAGAAGGCATCGCAAGGAATGGTATCCCTCAGCAACAAGGAAGGACAAGGCAACTATGAAAATGCTACTGCAATCTCCAGTCTTCTTCATCGCCATCTATGCTTCAGAATGCTATGTGTTCAAATCCTCTGACAAGAAAATGATAGTAGCATTCGAGCTTTGTTGCCTCACATGACTACTGAGGATAAGTTGGACCGAAAAGAAAACCAATGACTGGGTACTGGAAAAGATCAAGTGCAACAAGGGATTCCTGTCAGCTATCAACAAGAGAAAAAAAATGTCATTTATAGGCCAGATTTGTAAAAGTGATCTCCTGGAAAAGGAATCGCTGGTGGGATCAGTATACAGAAAAAGGAGGAAAGGATGACCCAACTAAGTGACAACATCAAAGAGATCAGTGGGAAGAGTTTCTGTAGAAATGTATTGACTGACACAGGATGGAGCAAAACAGAGAGCTACGGAAGTTCAACTATGAAGTCTCCATTTTTGACGATGATTGTCCGCATTATAAATACACTCAAGGTCCAGAAAATCTTTCAGTAACTGATTATTCCAGTGATGGGGACCTTAGATGAGGGAATTGGATTCAGTCCACCTGGAAGAATTAGCAGCATAAGAGCAAAGGAAGCACTTAGGTTCACGGGGAGGCTGGTACCCATCTCAGCCGACTCTGGGCGAGGGCAGAGTACACCCTGGAAAGCTCATCAGGCCATCACGGGGCAGAAACACGCTGATGGCTATGCAGCTACTCTTGACAAAGGTCAGCAATGGTTCTTTTACATGCCTCTCACCATAGGCAGTGAGAGACATGGCCGGCCTTTGATAACCCAGTTAGCTGCACTGGGGTGGAGAGCAGTGACAACTGTTAACAGTGAGGCTTGAACCCCCAACCTTAAGATCGGTAAAACAGCACCTTACCACTGGGTCATCACTGCCTCATCAGTGTATTATTATTATTATTATCAATATTGTTATTATTATTACACTACTAGAAATAAACATTCAGTTACTTACTTGCCGAATCCTCTAATAATAGAATCATGAGGAGACTGAAGAATATCTCACCCGACTCTGGCAGGGACACCCTGAACAGATCAAAAGACCACAGTAGAGCCAACACACTGACAAACAGTAATATTCTCTCACACCATAGGGAAATTTGAAGCAGCCAATTAGCATAATGATTTATGTTTTTTGGTTGTTGGAGAAAAACAGAATTCCCAGAGGAACCCCACAGAGGCATATGGAGAACTTGCAAACTCCATAAAGACCAGCCTTTGCTATGCAAGAGTCTAGGTGCTATAGAAATTAATTTATTATTATTATTATTATTATTATTATTATGCCCGGGACTCAAACCCAGGACCTTCATGTTGTGAGGCGAATGTGCTAACCACTACACCACTGCGCCGCCCTCAAAAAGAAACAAAAGACCGAAAAGAACCAGCATGAAAGATATGTAGCATTGAGGTCATAGAGAGCAGGCGTGGAGAAGAGGAAATGTGTCAGTGTTTCATCTCCTTCACCATGAAAAGAGGATGGAGGTTATTATTACTATCAGAGTGAATGAACTGTGGTGGTTCTGGAGCGGTTCCCAAGATGACTTGCCGTGCTTTTCGGATTACAGAAGGGCGTGTCTGCTGTTTTTCTAATTTGGACTCAGTGCAGGTCAGAGAAGGAGGAAGGCCACAACACTCTGACTTCCTATTGAACAAAGTGTGTTTGGTTATACCCTCAGAGCAGCTGCAGTAGATCACATGGGCACAGAATCATGAATGGAAATAGCCTGGCTCGCCGCGGTGTGGGGATTTCTAAGCAGGGTGTATTGTTTGGTTTGCCTGTCAGCCGAGGTCATCATCTTCAGTCGACCAATTGTTATACATTGAGGTTACTTCAAAGTTAATGAGCGAGCACTGCAGAAGATCAGGAGAACATACAAATCTGATGTGACTGTTTGTTAGTGTGTACACGTGTTACGTATTCTAACCGCACAATGTTTGTCTCTAATGAGATGCTTGTGTGGTCAAATATGTGATTTTCCTATTGTTTTGAACTGGGTTGTGAAAGCACTGAAAAGCAAAGCAAGGACATGTGAGATGGTTTATCTGATGCCTAAAGTTCAATGTTATAAATATCCCATAGGGCAGCCATGACCTAATGGTTGCAGAAGTGAGTTTTGGATTGAAAGGTTGCTGGTTCAATTCCTGAACGGCTTCCTTTTTCGCCTGAACAAGACACCCAACTCCCAAGTGCTCTCCGGCCGCAATGCTCACTGCTCAGGCCGTGTGAGTGTGTGTGTGTGTCCTCACTTAGGATTTACTTTGCTGGATTAATACAATATATACTCATTTCTCATGACTCACTGGCTGAAACATTCACAATTACACCTAGGGGCAATTTGGAATATCCAATTAACCTAATGTGGACTTTGGGAGGAAACCATAGTACCCATGTAAACACAGGGAGAACATGTAAACTCCACATATAAATGCCTTCACCAAGCTCCGGACTCAAACCCAGAACCTTTTTGCTGTGAGACAGACATGGTAACCACTACCCCACCGTGCCCCCCTAATACAGTACATAGAAGAATAAAAAAAGTTGCAAGAGAGCATGGGGCTTTGAGGATTGCTCAATACTAAACAATTATGCCTCTGAACCAGTGAGTCATGAGTGTTTGTGGTGAATTTCGGTAATGTATCGTACGAATTGCCTCAGTTTTATTTTTAAAAATGTTAAAATCCTAAACTAAGTAATTCAGGTTGGATCAGGTTTTGTGACTGCTAAAGCTCAGAATTCTGTAAACATACACTCCAACATAACGAGAAAGTGACATTAGTATTAACCAATCATATTTTGACTTATCAATGGGTGGGCCTGTTTCATGTCACTCCAAACCTTCTAAATGGCCAAGTATAACAATGTCGGCGGTAGACCGCTCAAAATCACAGCAGACACACAACAAGATCGCATATAAGTCTGTTATTCAGACTCATGCTTGTGGAATGGTCGGCAGTAAGAGAAAACTTTTCATAACAAATAACATGCCAGCATTCCTGACCAATCACTATGCTCTGCTTTGCTCATAGCCCCACACACACATACACACACACACACACACACACACACACACACACACACACACACACACGTTAAACCACTCTGTGAGAGAGAAAGAAAAGAAGTGAAACTAATGTAGGGGGGGGAAGACATGGTTCAGGTACACCACATCAGTTAGCACCCCTGTAGCTCATCTGCTAGACAGTCCCAGTAACCTAAGTGTTACATTTATTCTAAACATATCTTCAAATACCTTCATACTTCATACTGACATACAGGGGGTGCTGGTTAGATATGACATCTCACACCAACAGCGTCCAGAGTTCATGTCCCAGGCTCAGCTTGGACTTTGTTGAGTTTGCATGTTCATTAGTTCATTTTCTGTAACCGCTTAATCCTAATTAGGGTCGCGGGGAGACTAGCGCCCATCCCAGCCGACTCCGGGCGAGGGCAGAGCATACCCTGGACAGCTCGCCAGGCCATCGCAGGGCGGAAACACACTGACAATTTTGCAACTACTCTTGTCAAAAGTGAGCAATGGTTATTTTACATGAACCTCACACCATAGACAGTGAGAGACATGGCCGGCCTTTGATAATCCAGTTAGCTGCAAAGGGGGGGGTGGGGGGTTGGGCAAGTGACAACCTGTGGTGAGTGAGGCTTGAACCCCCAACCTTAGGATCAGTGATCCAGCACCTATACCACTAGACCACCACTGCCCCATTGAGTTTGCATGTTCTCCTTATTATTCCACGGGTTTCCTCCAGGTAGTGTGTGGTTTTTTCCCCAAAGTCTAGAGACGCACACTTTTGGAAAAATCGACTGTTCTAAATTACTCCAGTTGTGAATGTAAATGGTTGCTTGTCTTGGCCCACGATGGTCTGGTGAGATGTTCAGGGTGCACTCTGCCTCACCTGGCGCTGGCTCTACATCCCTATTTGGATAAAACCTTTCAGACACAAATTATTGAATACAGTATATCAGACATATAAATGAATAAAGAACATTCCAATACACCAGTTATTCCTTCTCATCCACACTCAGATTATATAATGACTGAATGGATTAAACGTACTGTAGATAATCAAGCAAGCTATATATTAAAAAGGGTGATATAAATAGTTTTAAAATTACAGCGAATCTGAGTCCTGCTGCACTTTAAAATATTAAGTCAAGTGACTTGCATTTGCCTGCAATCTTCTTTACTCCCAATGACACATCCTTGACCCATATGGAGCAGGAAGAGAATCACACAGCTGCATAAGATGTTGTACTGTTAAATTACTCTCGGACATGAAAAGGCATGAAGGCTCCCCTGAAATAGTGTCACGGGTGGAAAGAAGTGATCTGAAACAGAATCCGACTTCAGAAGACATGATATCCATTTGGTAATGTTATCACTGCTCCCACCTGCTCGCACCCTCTTGTGCTCTTATGAAGTGACCATCACTGTTCTAAACATTACAGCTTCATTTCATCACATGTCCAAGTGGGAGACAGCAAGAAGCCATTAGACGATAAAGGCTGTCTGCATCTCAAGGCCATACAAAATGAGTTCATTTTCAACACATTACCAATATTACTACCACCCAACGAGTTCTTTTTCAGCAGCTTACCAACCATTACCACAATGACTAATATACACGGAGGTCATTTTCAGTGAGAAAAACAGAACTCAGGCACGCACATACTCTTTATAGTTAAAAACATTTATTTGAAAAACAAGACATGTGCTGGCCCCCAGTGCGGATAACTGGGTTATCAAAGGCCGGCCATGTCTCTCACTGTCTGTGGTGTGAGGTTCATGTAAAAGAACCATTGCTGACTTTTGACAAAAGTAGCTGCAAAGTTATCAGCATGTTTACGCCCTGCGATGGCCTGGTGAGATGTCCAGGGTGTATTCTTCCCTCGCCCAGAGTTGGCTGGGATGAGCACCAGCCTACCCATGATCCTAATTAGGAGCAACCAATTACAGAACATGAATGAATGAATGAATGACATGTGCTGGGAGATTGCTGATACAAAGTTGGGGGTTCAAGCCCCATTATCAACGGTTGTCACTTCTGTACCCCCAGTGTAGTTAACGGGGTTATCAAAGGCCGGCCATGTCTCTCACGGTCTCTGGTGAGAGGTTCATGTGAAAGAACCATTGCTGATCTTTGTCAAGAGTAGCTGCATGGCTATCAGCATTTTTCTGCCCCGCGATGGTCTGGCAAGCTGTCCAGGGTGTACTCTGCCCTTGCCCCAAGTTCGTTGAGATGGGTGCCAGCTCCCTGTGACCCTATTTAGAATTAAGCAGTTCAGAAAATGAATGAATCAGAATCAGAATACGTTATTGATACCGGAGGAAATTGTGTACACAGTTACTCCAGAAAAGTAAGAATGAGATTAAGACTCCATAAAGAAAATTTAACAAATATACATATATACACACACACACACACACACATATATATAAAATATACCTATATGTAAGTCTGAAATTAGATGAGAAATGACCTTAACTCCTTAGAAAATAGAGACGGACCTAGCCCTTTTGTAATGAATGGGGTGCTGGGACAAGGTCAGCAAAAACATTTCAGGGAATATATTTTAGTTTATTTTTAGTTGTATTGTGTATTTTGTAATATATTAAAGTGACCTGTTCTAGGTGGTTAGCAAAGTGGTTAGCATGCACACCTCACCGCAAGAAGATCCTGGGTTCAAGTCCTGGGGTCAGCACAGAAATTTCACAGATGTCTGCATGTTCTTCTAGTGCTTGCCTGGGAATCCTTCCACAGTCCAAAGACATGCAGATGAAGTGAATTGGCAATTCCAAATTTCCCTCGAGGTGTCGATGTGAGTGTGAATGGTTGCGTATGTGTGTTGGCCATGCGATGTTCTGCCGAGCTGTTTAAGGTGTACCCCACTTTACTCAGCATCAGCTGAGATAGGCTGCAGCCTCCCTGCAATGTTTATAGCACGATTAAACATTTCAACAGTTGAGTGAATCTATCCTGATAGTGATGTTTAGGCTATATGAAATATTTGATGCTTATAAAATAAGTACTGTATAAGAAACTAATTGTGCTTTTAACCCATTGCTAATGCCCTTTTCTCACTGACACAACTTGACCAGCGAAAGTTCACAGAAATGCCTCCTCAGAACACTGCAGAGCAAATTGTGACTGTTGTCGCATGCATCGCAACATCGCCACAGGGAACAATCAACACTGCAGCCTTCTGAAGCTACTTGTGGTAAATTCTAACAAGTTTGATTTTTCCACCACATGGACAAAAAAAAAATGTCATTTTCATGTGACATCATGACACCACCCCCACCGTAGTATGATCACCGAGAAAAACACGTGAACATAGCTAACACAGGTGGTGCCATGCAGTGCTCACTGTGATTTTTCCATGATATAAAAGACTGTCAATCTTCATCTCAGCTATTGTTGCAGAATCATAACTTCAGCGGAAAGAGGACGAGGAAAAAATACTGTTTTCCACATCTACACCGCCGAATGTTTCTCCTCGCGATACCGTGGGTATCCACATGAAAGTTGTTCAGTGAAAAAGTGGTATTATACAATATATATATATATATATATATATATATATATATATATATATATATACACACACACACACACACACACACACACAGGGATCCCCTCACTTTCCACGGTTAATGGGGACAGAGACCCCCCGCGACCACTGATTTCCACGAAGTAGGATCGACCCCCCCTGACTGACGTATATGTACATGTGTATATCAATAAATACATATTTAACGCCATAAATACTTATAATAACAATTAAACATTCAAAAATAATCCATCACATGTAAATAAAATATAAATACACATACATACATACACGCGCGCTCACAGATGTGCACCTCACATAAAAATGTAATTAGTTTTGTTGGGTTGTATTTTTTTGTTTGTTTGTGGGGGTTTTCATAATTGGCCTTGTTTTGCAGCATTTTCCTTAACTTTTCCCTTAACTTTTTAAATATTTTTGAAAAACCTGCGATGCACTTGAAGCCGCAGAAACTGAAGCACGAAGTAGCGAGGGATCACTGTATATATAAAATATGAAACCTTATAAAGCCATGCTAGACATCAGATAACAACACTTATTCTTTCATTGATAAATTCACATGTTCATTCATTCATGTAATCCTGCTATGCTTGGGGTGAGGCTGGAGCTTATCTCAGCCGACTCTAAGTGAAGGCCATCTCGAGAATAAAAAGCAAATTAAATGAGTTAACCATTACACGTCAACTGAGACTTGCCGACTTTCAACAGGGCTAAGCATTTTGTAGCTAAAAACATATTTTTACACTTATTTAGCAATTTTAGTATACAGGTCCATCTCAAAAATTAGCATATTGTGATAAAGTTCATTATTTTCTGTAATGTCCTGATAAACATTCAACTTTCATATATTTTAGATTCCTTACACACAACTGAAGTAGTTCAAGTCTTTTGTTGTTTTAATATTGATAATTTTGGCAAAAAAGTAAAGAAAAAACAAAAATCCTATCTCAAAAAATTAGCATATTTCAAACGTGTTTTTAACACAAAAAAAAGTCAACCTTCAAATAATTTTGTTCAGTTATGCCCTCAATACTTGGTCGGGAATCCTTTAGCAGAAATGACTGCTTCAATGCGGCGTGGCATGGAGGCAATCAGCCTTTGGCACTGCTGAGGTGTTACGGAGGCCAAGGATGCTTTGATAGCGGCCTTAAGCTCATCCACAGTGTTGGGTCTGGTGTCTCTCAACTTTCTCTTCACAATATCCCACAGATTGGATTGACTTGGGAGACACTGGACTTCAGGCATTTTGGAATTTCCTTCTCCCCAGTCTTCCTCTAGACTCTGGCACCTTGATTTCCGAATGACATGCAAAATTTGCTTTCATCCAAAAAAAGTGGCTTGACCTGGGGAATGCGGCACTTGTAGCCCATTTCCTGCACACGCCTGTGCACGGTGGCTCTGGATGTTTCTACTCCAGACTCAGTCCACTGCTTCCACAGGTCTCCCAAGGTCTGGAATCGGCCCTTCTCCACAATCTTCCTCAAGGTCCGGTCACCTCTTCTGGTTGTGCAGCGTTTTCTGCCACACTTTTTCCTTCCCACAGACGTCCCACTGAGGTGTCTTGATACGGCACTCTGGGAGCAGCCTATACGCTCAGAGATTTCTTTCTGTGTCTTACCTTCTTGCTTGAGGATGGCCTTCTGGACAGCAGTCAGGTCAGCAGTCTTACCCATGATTGCGGTTTTGAGTAATGAACCAGGCTGGGAGTTTTTAAAAGCCTCAGGAATCTTTTGCAGGTGTTTAGAGTTAATTGGTTGATTCAGATGATTAGCTTAATAGCTCGTTTAGAGTATCTGAACATGATATGCTAATTTTTTGAGATAGGAATTTTGGGTTTTCATGAGCTGTATGCCAAAATCATCAGTATTAAAACAATAAAAGACCTGAAATATTTCAGTTGGTGTGCAATGAATCTAAAATACATGAAAGTTAAATTTTTATCAGTACATTACAGAAAATAATGAACTTCATCACAATATGCTAATTTTTTTAGAAGGACCTGTATACTTACAAAAATATAAATAAACACAAACTAAAATAGAATAAATAAAATATTTTTTTATAGTTCAGATCAGCTGAGCTGTGTGTGGTCCCTATTGCTGTATAGATAATGACTTGTTTTTATAATAATTCAGTGCTTTTGCTACTTAAATAAAATCCTAAATAAATCAGACTCAGTTATGGTGTATTTTTAGAATCACTCACTATTTTGGTACATACTATGGGAAAACACACACACACACACACACACACACACACACTAACGTTTTTAGAGTTTATTTTTCCATCTTTTAAAAGTATAACAATGATGACACTGCTGAATGACCTTGAGAAACTGTGAGTCTCCATCATTTTAATTCAAGCACGCGGATTATATACTCGGGATAATTTTTTAAAATCCCCAGACAGAGGAGTATTTGTTATCTTGCCATTCCCAAGCAAAATATACTAACGTCATTTGTCTTTTCTTTATCCATTTATCACTGTACATTTTCTTTTTTTTCTTTTTGCTGGTGGAATGGAAATAGGCCCAGTGGATATTTTCACTTATTCACTCATTTGCTGAGCTGCTTAATCGTATTATGATCATGGGAAGATACACCATGAACATCTCCCCAGACCATCATAGAGCCAACACACACAACCATTCACACTCACACCTACAGGGAATTTGGTACAGCCAGTTAGCCTAATTTTTATGTCTTTGGACTGTAGGAAGAAACCACAATACCCGGAGGAAACCTACACAAGCACTGAGCTAGAACATGAAAAGTACACACAAAAACACCCTCACTGAATCCAGGACTCAAATCCAGGACCTTCTTTCTGTGAGGTGGATGTACTAACCACGACACCACCCATACTTTGAATCAGTCTATGAAAAATTGTATTTTATTGGTACAAATTTGTTATAACATTAATCATAATAATGCCTTGGAATTAAATTTGTGGCATTCATATGAACCATTAACCACTACTGTCAAGCGTGACATCATATATTAATGGATGTCAATTAAAATTTGTATTAATTTTATATATACTTTGATTTACTCAATTTGCCTGGTGGTAAGGTGCTGGATTACTCGGTTGGGGGGTTCAAGCCCCATTGTCAACAGATGTCACTTCTGACCCTGCTGTCTGGGCGCCAGCCTCCTGCTACCCTAATTAGGATTAAGCAGTTCAGAAAATGAATGAATGGATTAATACTGCACAGGAAATTATTGCCTCTGTATTTAAACAATCAAAGTGAGCACACACACATGTAAACAGTGAACACACACACACACACACACACACACACACACACACACACACACACACACACACACACACACACACTAGAGAAACTGAACTAGAGTCATTTATTAAACAGGGCACCCGGACAGCAGTTTGGTTTCGATCCTTGCTCAAGGGCACTTCATCCATGAAGGTGAAGGAAAGGAAAGTGCAGCTCACTCACCGACCTCCACACATTTTTCTTTCAGGTTTGGGAATTGAACTAGCAACCTTATGGTCCCAATGTCAGTCCCAAAGTTCTCTAATCATTAGGCTACACACACACACACACACACACATATATATACATATACACACACACACACACACACACACACACATTGGGGTGCGCTTATTGGAGCAGGACGCTTATTACGTCAAATACGATTATATAGATATATATATATATATATATATATATATATATATATATATAGAGAGAGAGAGAGAGAGAGAAAGGCCCTGCAATGGCCTGGGGTATACCCTGCCCTTGCCTGAAGTTGGCTGAGAGAGGCGCCAGCCTTACCGCGACCCGACTTAGGATTAAGCAGTTTAGAAATTGAATGAATGAATATATATACAGGAATCCCTCACTGCTTCGCGCTTCAATTCATGTGGCTTCAGTGCATCGCGGTTGTTGTTTTTTTAATATTCATCGAATTAAAAAATAAAAAATTAAGGAAGAATAGGGGGAAAGGTTCAGGAAAATGCTGCAAAAACAAGGCCAATTATGCAAAAAAAACAAACAAACAAAAATAAAAAGGTTCAGTTCCGTGTTTAAATGTCACTGTGAGCCTTGAAATCATGACTTCCAAATACCCAACCTTTACTTGAAACGGTTTGTTTAACTTCAGTAAGCTAGCCTGATGTGCAGTGTAAGTTTTGACGGATGAAAACTAAAACTAAGGCTGAAATATTTATTTATTGATCAGTTCATGGATCTTTCTGTGAGTTTCAGTTCAGAGGACGTGGTGTTCATTTTAAACATGACTCAGAATCCTATAATTAGGACTGGACTGGAGTGATGTGCCTCAAAGAGAGGCTACTGGTACGAATCCAATTAGGCATGAGCAGTAGACGTATCATTACAGCATGTGTGTGAATAGACGCTGGAGTTGATGTCCTTTTCATTTTTCAGCACTAACTCAAACATACTGCATAGTTACTGTATTAACAGACTCTTCTTCTTTTGGACTCTGACTGATATCAAAGTATTGCAGTCGTAGTTTATTCATCAGTTCAGATTCAGGTTTCAGAGGGATTAACCATGATTGGTAGTGTATATAAACCTTTCTGATGACCCTTGAAATCAAACTCTGTCATCACAAAAGTGTTTTTCTTTCATCACTATAAAAAGCAAAATCGACAACAACACCAGAAATATATACACATACACACACACACACACACACACACACACACACACACACACACACACACACACACACACACACACACACACACACACATCCAGAGCTGAAATCCCACCCAGGAGCTCCAGTCCTTCTGATTTTCTCATGCCTTGGATGTTGTGCAGTCTGACAGGTGTCAGTTAAAGTGGGACTGTGGTTTGAAACACCAAACATCAATCTATATCTGAAGTTTTAATCAAAGGTTTGTCAATTTGCCAAGAAACATGGTTAAGGAGGAGGAAGAAGGCTTGTGTGTGGGGGAGATGATATAATTACAATCCATCAATTAGTACACTGACATCTAAATGGCACAGCACCTTCCATATTCATTGTCACCCCTTGCAAAGATTACCTAAAGGATAAAAACCCCCACCGAAAAAAATATTTAAAGTCCCTCTGTCAGCATATAAGTATCTCACTGATATTTGAATATATTCCGTATACATATTCTACATAAACAAGAAAACTGGTCACCATCAGACGAGTGAAAAGGCATTTATATAGTTATATAACTATGCTTTTTAAACCTTAGTATTCTCATTATTCCCACTTTAACAGAATCTTTCCTAGAAAGTAAGAAGCCAGGCCGCCATGGCTGATGACGTATTTGAGGGGAATTGCCACGTGCAGACAGATATATGACAAGTGCGGAACTTGAATGCTGTGATAGTTGCAACCAAAATGGAATAAAGTGGTGTTGAACTGGGAACATTTTTCACTCTCAGACTCTTATTCAGGACGAACAGAGAATTCAAGCAAAATTTAAACTCCCTCTGAGGGAAACATGCAGCCAAACCAATATGAACAACAAACATCAGATTCAGACTCTGAATAAACACTGAGGATAAACCAGACACGCAATCGGAGAGAAACTGAACACAGACTGATAGGCCATCAATATCTGTTAATACAGTATTATCCCTCAAACAGATTTACGTGTAACTTAAATGTGTGTGTGTGTGTGTGTGTGTGTGTGTGTGTGTGTGTGTGTGTGTGTGTGTGTGTGTGTGTGTGTCTGTCTGTGTTCTTGCTTCTACGAGTACCTAAAACAACTGTAAAGTTAATAGAGATGAAAGCAGCGCACGTTATTTACAGGGCTCCTTCACTTTCAGCGGTTAATGGGGACCGAGACACACCACCACCATCACCCTCGCGACCACCTATTTCCACGTAGAGAATCGACCCCCCTGACTGATGTATACGTACAGTGGTACCTCACCTTACAAAATTAACCCATTCCAGAGTCTTTTTCGTAACCTGGATTTTTTTATAAGTAGCACCGCATTTTACATGTAAAACACATGATTCGTTCCAAGGCCCCCAATACTACCCTTTAAAAATTATAAAAGCATACCTTTTAAAGTATGACCATCACCTTCGTGTTGACCATGTCTTCTTAGCAGAGTTATAATCTTAAAAAGGTTTATGCAAGGTTAAAAGCCTGAGCCAAAAAATATAGTTGCAATGAACACACTTGAAAAACTCATGAAACAAGCTGCTGCTTAAGGGAGCTTCGTCATTTCTCCTAACCAATGGGAGGCCAGCGGGGCAGGTGTTGGAAGATAGCAAATGAGAGGGAGCTGCGTCATCCCTCCGAGCCAATGAGAGACTAGCGGGGCGGGATGTTGGGAGATCGCCAATGGGAGGCCAGCGGGGCGGGATGTTGAAAGAGAGTCAATGAGAGAGCAGCTCGTGCATTGTTTGAATGTTTGAATGACGTGTTTGAATGTTTGAATGGCGCGTTCAAAGCGTTTCGTAAGGAGAACTTGTTTCGTATGCAGAAACAAAAAATTTTGGAAAATGTTTTCCGTAACCTGGATTTTTTGTTTGCTGGGACGATCATAAGGTGAGGTACCACCACTGTACATGTATATGTGTAAATGTGTATAATATCAATAAATACATATTCAATGCTATAAATACTTATAATAACAAACATTCAAACACCATCGATAGAGGCATGTTAGCAACACAATACAAGAAATTAAAATTGATAAAGCTCCTTTGTTTGGTACAATTCTATTAAATAGGGTGAAATATATCAATGCCTTATTCACTGGGTAATTACAGACAAAAGACAGCATTTTAATGTATTTGTTTTGTTTAAGGCCCCTCCCACAGCCCACCCAGTACCATTTCTTTTGCCTCACTGCATGACACTGTGTGAAGTGTAATGCATCTTGTCTCATTTTGTGATTACTACTTCCAGGTTTGTTGTAGTGGGGGCCAGTGGCGTAGTGGTTAGGGTGCTGTGCTCATGATCAGGAGGTTGTCTGTTTGAATCCCAGTTAGCCCCCCCCCCCCCCCACTGTGCTAAGACCCCTGGGCAAGGCCTCAACCACAAGTGTACCTCTGTTCAACCAGCTGTATAAATGGGTACCAGTAAAAATATCCTGGGAAGGTAACCTGTGATGGACTAGCGTCCCATCCAGGACGAGTTGTACTCCCAGTCACTTCACGCTATGGAAACCGGGGATAAGCACCAGTCCAATGAGCCACGATGGCTCGGGTGTAAAAAGCCCAACAGACTTTTACTTCCAGGTTTGTAGAGTCAGAACTCCAATTCCCAATATGCGCAGCACGGCCATGCAGGCACCATGTATCCGGCACAGCAGAGCTTCATCCCGGCACTAATCATTCAGTATATGAGGACTCAGTCTCCGTTTATACTACAAAACATGCCAAGTACTTATCACCCCCTTTAGATATAGAATGTGTGTTTGGACCTCTTCCTTCGAGATTTTGAATTCGTCTCTAATATTACTTATACTGTACTGTATTGTCCACTGTCTGTCTTGTTCCTAATGAACTATTTACCTGATTGGTTTGGACTCTGTCTCTTTCTTGACTTTGCCATTTGGATCCTGTTTGTAATTATATCCTAGAAACATTTAATAAACAACTTAAGCAATGCTTGCATCCAGACAACCCTCCCTGCAAATCTCTCTCTCTGTCTCACTCTGTGTGTGTGTGTGTGTGTGTGTGTGTGTGTGTGTGTGTGTGTGTGTGTGTGTGTGTGTGTGTGTACAGAGTAATGGTGGATTCAGTAGTCCAATATGCATTTAGAAATGTTTTTTCCTCTGTAGCCAAACCACAGTAGCTCTATAATTACCACACTGAGCTACAACGTGATTTCACTCTGCTTCTGCATCACCTACATACACAAAACACGTCTGCAAGAAATATAGAAGAGAAGATATAGAAGGCACATATAATATAGTACTAATTGGGGAATATACAAGGGGCAGTGGTGGTCTATTGGTATAGGGCGCTGGATCGCTGATCCAAAGGTTGGCGGTTCGAGTCCCACTCTCCACAAGGTTGTCACTGTCCCCCCCAGTGCGGCTAACTGAGTTACCAAAGGCGGGCCATGTCTCTTACTGTCTATGGTGTGAGGCATGTAAAAGAACCATTGCTGACTTTCGTAAAGAGTAGGCTGCAAAGCCGTCAGTGTGTTTCTGTCCCTTGCTAAAAGGGTTGTGACAGGAAGGGCATCCGACGTAAAAACCTCTGCCAAATCAAATGTGCGAATCAGATGACTCGCTGTGGCGACTCCCAAGTAAAAGGGAAAAAGCCGAAAGGAAGACAGACAGACAGACAAGGTAAAGGAAGCTCATTCATAAAAAAGGTAAAGAATGGTTGTCTGTAGAACTCAAACACCAACAAGTTGCTTTCAAACTAAAGTGCCTGGGCTGTATAATTTTCTGTCAAATGAAGAAGCATGGCATTGCTGGAACAGATGAGGCCTACAAACAGGATGATGGAATTATAATGAGACTTTTATCCTACAATTTAATATCATATAACTTTTATAACATTCATTCATTTTCTGTAACCACTTAATCCTAATTAGGGTCACGGGGAGGCTGGCGCCCATACTGACCGACTCCAGGCAATAGCAGAGTACACTCCGGACAGCTTGCCAGGCCATCGCAGGGCAGAAACATGCTGATGGCTATGCAGCCTACTCTTGTCCAAAGTCAGCAATGGTTCTTTTACATGAACCTCACACCACACACACAGACAGTAAGACACATGGCCAGCCTTTGATAACCCAGATAGGTGCACGGGGATTGGCGGGGGGAGGGGGCGCCACTGACGACCTGTTAAAAGTGGGGCTTGAACCCCCAAGCTTAGGATCAGTGATTCAGCACCGCCTTCACCACCACTGCCCGCACTTTTATAACATATTTCTGTAAATAAAAAGAAAAAACACATGATACATTTGTCTATTCGCACTCCGGACACTGTAATGGAGCATATCACAGACTCCAGTTCTCTATGGAATGTTCGTCATCCAGCAATGTCCGACATGATTCCTACACCCATCACAAGGTTGGGGTCCTGCTCGCCATCAAATGAAGTCGGTTCACCTCTCTCCTGTCACTCATCATGCTAAAGTCTTGTTAGTCTGTTATTTAATTTTTCCTTTAATTTGGCTCTGACCCAGTGCTTCTCAAATAGTGGGGCGCGGTATGATGCTGGGGTGGGGGTACGTATGACCCTGGGAAACATATTTTCCTGGAACAGTGTATGAGATTTAATTGTAATTGCACCTCCACGCCAGTAGTTGGCATTGGCGTTCTCATTTTCTTGTTTTTCGCACGAGCAAACGATATGAAGTGCCGTAAACAACCCCTCAAGGAACAACACGGAAAATTTTCTAACAGGAACGTGAGAACGGTTGAGGGAGAGATCTTCTTCTTCTTCTTTTACTTTCGGCTGCTCCCTTCAGGGGTCGCCACAGCAAATCATCCGCCTCCACCTCACCCTGTCCTCCGCATCTTCTTTTCTGACTCCAACAACCTTCATGTCTTCCTTCACCACATCCATAAATCTCTTCTTCGGTCTTCCTCGAGGCCTTCTGCCTGGTAGTTCCAACCTCAGCATCCTACTGCCAATATACTCACTATCCCTCCTCTGTACATGTCCAAACCATCTCAATCTAGCCTCTCTGACTTTGTCTCCAAAACATCTTACGTGGGCTGTCCCTCTGATATACTCATTTCTGATCCTATCCATCCTCGTTTCTCCCAGGGAGAACCTCAACATTTTCATCTCCGCTACCTCCAGCTCTGCCTCCTGCCTTTTCCTCAGTGCCACTGTTTCTAAGCCATACAACATCGCTGGCCTCACCACCATCTTGTACACTTTTCCCTTCATTCTTGCTGACACTCTCCTATCGCACATCACAACGGATACTTTTCTCCAACCATTCCAGCCTGCCTGCACACGCTTCTTCACCTCTTTTCCACACTCTCCATTGCTCTGGATTGTTGAGCCTAAGTACTTAAAATCCTCCACCTTCGTTATCTCTGCTCCCTGTAACATCACCGTTCCTCTTGGGTCCTTCTCATTCACACACATGTATTCTGATTTTCTGAGGCTAACCTTCATTCCTCTCCTTTCCAGGGCATACCTCCACCTCTCGAGATTTTCCTGCACTTGTTCTCTGCTCTCACTACAGATCACAATGTCATCTGCAAACATCATAGTCCATGGAGATTCTTGTCTCACCTCGTCTGTCAGCCTGTCCATCACCATAGCAAACAAGAAGGGGCTCAGAGCTGACCCTTGATGCAGTCCCACCTCCACCTTGAATTCGTCGGTCACACCGACAGCACACCTCACCACTGTCTTACATCTCTCATACATGTCCTGCACCACTCTAACATACTTCTCTGCCACTCCAGACTTCCTCATGCAATACCACAGTTCTTCTCTTGGCACCCTGTCATATGCTTTTTCCAGATCCACAAAGGCACAATGTAGCTCCCTCTGACCTTCTCTGTACTTCTCTATTAACATCCTCAAGGCAAACATTGCATCTGTGGTGCTCTTTCTTGGCATGAAACCAAACTGTTGTTCACAAATGCTGACCTCTGCCCTTAGTCTAGCTTCCACTATTCTTTCCCATAACTTCATCGTATGGCTCATCAACTTTATCCCTCTGTAGTTGCTGCAACTCTGCACGTCTCCCTTGTTCTTAAAAATGGGCACCAGCACACTTCTCCTCCACTCCTCCGGCATCTGCTCACTCTCTAGTACCGTGTTGAATGTTCTTGTCAGAAAATCTACTGCTACCTCTCCTAGACACTTCCATACCTCCACAGGTATATCATCAGGACCAACTGCCTTTCCATTCTTCATCCTCTTCAATGCCCTTCTCACTTCACCCTTACTGATCTTTGCTACATCCTGCCCCTCAATGGTTACCTCTTCTACTCTTTTTCTCTCTCATTTTCCTCATTCATCAGCTCTTCAAAGTACTCTTTCCATCTTCCCAGCACACTTCTGTCATCAGTCAATAGAGTTCCCTCTCTGTCCTTTATCAATCTAACTTGCTGCACGTCCTTTCCATCTCTATTTCTCTGCTGTGCCAACCTGTATAGATCATTTTCTCCCTCTTTACTATCCAACCTATCATACAAGTCATCATATGCCCTCTGTTTGGCCTTAGCCACTGCTACTTTCGCCTTACGCTGTGTCTCCCTGTACTCCTGTTTACTCCCTTCGGTCCTCTCAATGTCCCACTTCTTCTTGGCTAACCTCTTCCTTTGTACACACTCCTGCACTTCCTCATTCCACCACCAAGTCTCCTTATCTACTTTCCTTCCAGAGGACACATCAAATACTCTCCTACCTGTGTCCCTGATCACATTTGCTGTGGTTGTCCAGTCATTTGGAAGCACTTCCTGGCCACCCAAAGCCTGTTTCAACTCCTCCTTGAAGACAACACGACACTCTTCCTTTTTCAGCTTCCACCACTTTGTCTTCTGCTCTGCCTTTGCCTTTTTCACCTTTCTCACCATCAGAGTCATCCTGCACACCACCATCCTATGCTGTTTGGCAACGCTCACCCACGATGACTTTGCAGTCACTGACTTCCTTCAAATTACATCGCCTACACAAGATGTAGTCTACCTGTGTGCGCCTACCTCCGCTTTCATAAGTCACCCTATGCTCCTGTTTCTTCTCAAAGAAAGTATTCACCACAGCCATTTCCATCCTTTTTGCAAAATCTATCAACATCTCTCCTTCTGCGTTCCTGTCCTCGATACCAAACCTGCCCATCACTTCCTCGTCCCCTCTGTTGCCTGCCCCAACATGTCCATTGAAGTCTGCACCTATGACCACTCTTTCACCTCTGGGGGTACTCTGCATCACTTCATCTAAGTCACTCCAGAATCTCTCCTTCTCTTCTAGCTCACATCCTGCCTGTGGGGCATAAGCACTAACAACATTGAGCATTACACCTTCAATTTCTAACTTGAGATTCATCACTCTGTCTGACACTCTTTTCACTTTTAGAACATTCCTGACAAACTCCTCCTTCAAGATGACTCCGACTCCATTTCTCTTCCCATCCACACCGTGATAAAATAGCTTAAACCCTGCTCCTAAGCTTTTAGCTTTGCTACCTTTCCACCTGGTCTCCTGAACACACAGTATGTCCACCTTCCTCCTCTGCATCATGTCAACCAGCTCTCTACCTTTTCTGTGCATAGTTCCAACATTCAAAGTCCCCACTCTCAGTCCTAGACTCATGCCTTTCCTCTTCTCTCTCTGCCTACGGACACGCCTCCCACCTCTCCTTCTTCGACGTCTTCGACCAACAGTAGTCCAATTTCCATCAGCACCCTGTTGATTGACAGCACTGATGGCGGTCGTTGTTAACCCGGGCCTCGACCGATCCGGTATGGAGGTAATACTTTTGATTTGCATTTTAAGTAATTGGCATTGGTTTTACGTCGGATGCCCTTCCTGACACAACCCTCTGCATTTCTCCGGGCTTGGGACCGGCATGAGGGGGAGAGACACTGGTTAGTGCCCCCCCACCTCATAAGTTGAATGAGTTTAAATAAGGTTGTTGTTCTTTTCAGGCACATTGGTGCACTTTCCATCTTTTGTGTTACAGATTAAAAAACAATTACTGTAATGAAGTTTTTCTTTATGGTAAGTTGAACTATATTTCTTTCTTTTTTGTTTTTAATGTGAATAAAGATACAATGTTATACAGCGGTGTACTAATAACAATTTTATAGACAAATAATACTACTGTATTTATAGTCTAGCAGGGTGGTGGGGGCATGAAATGTTTTTTCTTCTTCCTAGAGGGGGGCGCCACAGAAAATAATTGAGAAGCACTGCTCTGACCAAGTGCTTGCTTCAGTTCTCTCGATTATCCCTTCCAGCATTCAAGCATTTTAGATAATCCAAAATTGCAATCCTCTTATCAGATGAAGATGCACCACTGATGCATGAGCATGACTCCACTACACAGGGGCAGTGGAAGGTTGGAATGGGGTAGGGAGGCTGCATTAAACTGAAAGCATCCTGCTTTACAGCTGCACAAATGTGGAATTAGACATGCAGAGCTCAGACTGAATGAAAAATCTTCTACAGATCCATATGCTTCATAAGGATCATATTTTCAGTTTGAAACATTCAGAACTCTGGATTAATCCAAGGCAGTGGTGGCCCTTGGTCAGTGGTAAGGTGTTGGATTACCGATCCCAAGGCTGGGGGTTCAAACCCACTGTCAGTGGATGTCACTGCTGTCCCCCAAGTGCAACTAACTAGGTTATCAAAGGTTTGTCTCTCAATATCTGCGGTGAGAGGCATGTAAAAGAACCATTGCTGACTTTCAAGAGAAGGCTGCATAGCCGTCAATATAGTTTCTGCCCTGCAATGACCTGGCAAGCTGTCCAGGGTGTACTCTGCCCTCGCCCAGAGTCAACTGAGATGGGCACCAACCTCCGCATGACCCTAATTAGGATTAAGCCATTAAGAAAATAAATGGATGAATGAAACAAATTGATTAATCCAGAGGTATCTACTCATCCTGCTAATCTTCTGGGCTTTTGCACACACAATACAGTCGGCCCTCTACTTACGAAATTAATCTGTTCCAGAGCCTTTTACATAACCTGGAGTTTTCGTAAGTAGAAGTGCATTTTACATGTAAAACACGTGATTCGTTCCAAGGCTCCCAAGACTACCCCATAAACACTTTTAAAATTATAAAAGTACACCAATTTTGTATGAAATAATTATGAAATATGTGTTTAAAGTAAAAGAAAATTATTTACCTTTTTTAAATCTCTCAAACCACCCATGCGACGCTTTAAAGTCCGGGGGTTGCTGGTTTGAAGAACCCTCACCCCCACCCTCCTTCATGAGGACCTTAAATATGGCGGTTGCTTTTTCCAAAATAATCGCCTCCGTCACTGTATTTCCGCTTTCACGGTCTCCTTCTGCTTAAATATCGTCCCGATTGTAGAGGGGTTTCGGCCATACTCCTTTGCAATTTCACTCAACCGCATCCCACTTTTGTATTTTTTTATCTCCTCCTGCTTCACTTCGATTGATAACGGAGACCGCTTCTTCTTTTCGGTGTCACCGGGAATCACTTTCTTGGGGTCCATGATGGATAATGAAATACAACGCTGCAATGATCAGTCTCAAAAAACTCATGAGTCAACAGTCCTGTTCAACTCTCCTTCACACGTGTGACAAACAGGAAGTATGGCTACACGAAGTTTGGCTACAGTTCAGCTCCCTCCTGGCCAATGGGAGGCCAGCAGGGCGGGATGTTGGGAGACAGCCAATGAGAGAGCAACTCGCGCATTGTTTGAATTTTTTGAATGGCGCGTTTGGCGCTTTTCGTAAGAAGAGGTTGTTTCGTGTGCAGAGGGCTAAAATTAAGAAAAATGTTTTTCGTAACCTGGATTTTTCGTGTTCAGAGGTTTTCGTAAGTAGAGGGCTGACTGTAATCTAGTTTACATTGTACTCAAAAAACAGATATCACCCCATTTTTCTTTTCTGACACTAGTGAAGCACCACAGTATGATTCCTAATAAAAAAAAATCCTAGTTTTTCAGGAAGTTGCTTTCCCACCTCCCCCTATAATTCACATTTTGAGAGCATGTGCTGGATGGCCTGTTTTGGCTTCCTCCTCCTATTTATCGTCTTTCCGAACTCTGTGCCTACTCTGGTTTGATTGGTAACCTTAAATATGTACTAACCTTATTATTTAACACCCTGGCATAGCCCTATCTTCTCTTAAAGGAAACTTAAGTATATGAACATCATTAAAGTTTTAAGTTTCAGTTTCTTTTGGTCAACCGTTCAGTAGCAGAATGTGTGAGCTTTTTACATGATTCTTAAACAACATCAACAACTATCTTAAAGGGTTTGGAGGGGTTCCATCAACATTAAACCCAGTAGGCTACGCAGCACCATCGTCAGCAGCACTGAGTGATTTTCAAATAAGTGAAGCTCTAAGATGAAGCTGTTCCATCAGATCCAGAGGGTCTGAGTCAGGATTACTGGAATCTCCAGAGTAGCGTGTTGCTCAACAGTGAGCAAGAGAACATCACACCCCTGACCAAGATCAAGCAGCTATCGACGAGATATAAATGAATGAATGAATAATCTCTTGTAAATTTTAATTGTTTAAACTTAGTGTAAACATGGCATGACCCAAGCCCATGAGAAACCAGTATTAATATATATCGTGTCGGCAGTCGGGAACAGCTGTACCCTGTTTAATGACAGTCCCACTGTTCTGGGCCTGTCTGCTATTAATGCCGCCAGGGTGGTGTGTGTGTGTGTGTGTGTGTGTGTGTGTGTGTGTGTGTGTGTGGGTGGGTGAGTGTGAAACCTATCTGGCAAATGAGAGAGAGCTTACCACAAGCAGAGAGTGTGTGAGTGAGCTAGTAAATGAGAATGGTAGAGTGAAAGTGTACTTGAAAGAAAGAACGTGCAGGAACAAAGCAGTCTCCCGCAGCGCCGTGGTGCCAAGTCAGCTACGAGGTGGAAAACAAAGGAGCCCACCATCCTCTGATCCAAATCCTCCATACCCCAAACTCTCAGGCAACTCCATGTATTCATGTATTACTGCTTCCAAAGGGGAGGCTGGGAATGACACAACAAAGGGCCCTGGTTTCAGACAGTAATCATGCATCACACCAAATCAACTTAAAGTAAAAGAAAGCACATGGCTCAGTGCAACCTCCCAAAGCAGAAAAATACTATTTTTTTTTTTTTTTTTTAACTGAGTGAACATCAAAATAACTGGTGGTAGGACCGACATTATGATGACTGCCATAAAATAACCTCACTATAATTTCAGCAAATCAAAAACTTAGAAATACTGGGTGGGCCTGTCTGTGTCTGCAACCAACTATTATCAGCTGATCCACTCTAAATAAATGTGGACTGTACCATTCATATTTTTTCTACATCATCAGTTCACAAATGTGTGGCCTGGTGGTAAAGGTGCTGGATCACTGCTCCTAAGGTTGTAGGTTCAAGCCCCATTATCAACAGGTTGTCACTGCCCCCCCAGTGCAGCCAACTGGGTTATCAGAGGCCGGCCATGTCTCTTACGGTCTATGGTGTGAGGTTCATGTAAAAGAACCACTGCTGACTTTTGAAAAGGGTAGCTGCATTGCCATCACCGTGTTTCTGACCTGCGATGGCCAGGGTGTATTCTGCCCTCGGCCGGAGTTGGCTGGGATGGGCACCAACCTCCCCGCGACCCTAATTAGGACACATCCCTTTAGCAAGGGGCAGAACCATGCTGACAGCTTTCCAGCCTACTCTTGTTGAAAGTTAGCAATGCTTCTTTAACATGAACCTCACACCATACACAGTGAGAGACATGGCCGGCCTTCGATAACCCAGTTAGTTGCACTGGGGGGACAGTGACAACCTTGTGGAGAGTGGGACTCAACCCCCCATCCAACCTTTGAATCAGCGATCCAGCGCCCTATACCACTAGGCCACCACTGCCTTGCCCATAGGTGCGAGTGTGAACGGTTATGTGTTCGTTGGCCCTCGGATGGACTGGCAAACTGTCAAACTGAAATAGTGATACTGAACCATGTCTTAACTTTTCCTTTCATAGGGCTGATCTTATCCTTACAGGCAATAAAATCCACTCATTCATTCATTCATTCAGTCACCAAACCTCTTTATGCTATTCGGGCTGTAGGGCGAATTAAGTCTATCACACCCGACACTGGGTGCAGGCAGGGTACACACTGAACAGCTCGCCAGACCGTTGCAGGGCAACACACACAACTATTCACACTCACACCTAGGAGCACTCTAGAGCAGCCTAATGTGCAGGTCTTTGGCCTATATGATGAAATCTGAGTATAGGGAGGAGGTCCACACAAGAACAGTGAGAACCTGCAAACTCCAGATGGAAACACAAAACACAAAGGCAGTGCCTTCTTCATGTGAGGTGGGCATATTAACTTCTACACCAACATGACCTCAATACAGTACAATTCAGAATACTCTTAACTCCTGTATTAGATTTTTTTTTTTTTTTTTTGAAGGCATGAGTGAAATTTTATATGTTATATTTCTCTGGTAAACATTAGGGGATATGACATCAGACCCGGATCATGTGCGTTGTTTTGTTCGTTTCAGTAGAAGTGTATAAATGAGATAAGCCATAGTCATGCAGTGACTCTTAGTATATTGTGGTGATGCTGAAGGAACCTTTTGTTCTGATACACCAAAAAATCTGGAACACATTACCCAAAACATGTCACACTCCATTCTTCGTTTAGATTAAACAGCTCATAATTAACATTTATTTCCCTTGCTTTAGATGCATGTAACTTTATTTTAATGCTAGAATGTGGTTTAATTTTTATACTTTTTAAATATTTTTAATAATTAATTTATCTTGTTCTGTAATATTATTCTTAATGGGCAGCACAGTGGTGTAGTGGTTAGCACGTCCACAGCAAGATGGTCCTGAGTTCAAGTCCGAGCCTCAGTGAGGGCATTTCTGTGTAGAGTTTGCATGTTCTCCCCATGCTCGAGTGGACTTCCTCTGAGTACTCAGGTTTCTTTCCACAGTCCAAAAACATGCATATTTGGGTACTTGGTTATTCCAAATTGCCCCTAGGTGTGAGTGTGTTTGATGTCCTGTGGTGGTCTGATGAGCTGTTCAGGGTGTCCTCTGCCTTCATCCCGAGTCAGCTGAGATAGGCTCCAGCCTCCCCTTGACCATGATATGATTAAGCAGTTCAGCCAATGAGAGACTGAGAGACAGAGAGAGAGCAAGTAGGAGATTCATCATTCATTTTCTGTAACCGCTTAATCCTAATTAGGGTGGCGGGTAGGCTGGCGCCCATACCAGCCAGCTCTGGGCCATCGCAGAGTACACCCTGGACAGCTCGCCAGGCCATCGCAGTGCGTAAACACCATGACGGCTTTGTAGCTACTCTTGCTGAAAGTCAGCAATGGTTCTTTTACATGAACCCTTTTTACATGAATGAGTTGTTCCCTTCTTTTCTTTTGTTTATTAATTTATACTATTTATGTATCGATTTATTTATTTATATAATATATATGTATGTGTGTATGTTTGTATTTGTATCTATTTTTGCATACCCCCCATGGTACCTCAAGAGCCTGTAACAGTGAATTTCTCCATTGTGAGATTAATAAAGCTGTATCTTATCTTATCTTAACCTCTCACCATAGACAGTGAGAGACATGGCCGGCCTTTGACAACGCAGTTAGCTGCGCTGGGGGGGGACAGTGACAACCCATGGAGAGTGGGGCTCGAACCCCCAACCTTAAAATCAGTGATCCAGCACCTTACCACCAGGCCACCACTGCCAGAGTAGGAAATTGAGAGAATGAAAGAGAGAGTAGGACAGAGAGAGAGAGTGATAGCGAAAGCGTGAGAGCGTGTGTGAGAGAGAGAGAGAGAGAGAGAGAGAGAGAGAGCGAGAAGAATGTAACCTTCAAAATCAGGTTCCTGTAAACTCCATAAGATAAAATCAACTTTTTTAATGAAACGCACCCACAGCCAATTTTTTTTCCCCTTATCTCAGGCCACACCGTACCGTTTGAAAGACAGTGAATTGGACATGCTTTGGATTGAGCATGCACCAGAGTGAGAGGAAAGTGTGAATTTAAATAATAATTATTACCAGACGTAGGGAAAGCAGTTTCCAGTTTTTATGCGAACCGTGATGATTAAGTGATACCAGGTCACATGGTTCATAATGCGCTGGGGCACTCATACACCGGCTTCAAGTTTCTATCCAAAATACTGTCTACAATAAAGCAAACATTTATATTCAGTGACAAAAACACACTGTATACATTTATATTCCTTATAAGGTAATTTTTTTATAATTATAGAACACCACAAATCAGGGTTGATGATTCCTCACCTTGCACCATGTAAAATTCGGGAAGGGTCATATGGTCATATCAGATATTTCAAAAAAACTTGAAGCACAGTACACTGTTCTGAGTGCAGATATTACAAATGTTTACTGTATTGTTGTACGTCTTTCAAACAGTAAACATTTTCATATTCATTTATTCATCTTCTAAAGCCACTTAATTCTAATTAGAGTCACGAAGAAGCTGGCACCCACCTCAGACGACTGTTGGCGAAGGCAGGGTACCTCCCAGACAGCTCACCAGGCCATCGTAAGGCCAACACTAACTCAACCATTCACACTGAATATCACACCGAGGAGTGATTTGGAACAGCCAACTAGCCTCGAGTGTATGTTTTTGGACTGGGTGGGGAAACTGGAGTACCCTGATGAAACCCACACAAACATGAGGAGAGCATGCAAACCTCCACACTGAAATGTCTGAGCTGAGAATTGAGCCCAGGCCCTCTTACTGTGAGGTGGACGTGATAACCACTAGTTCACCATGCCATCCAGCATTGTCATATTTATTACAAATTTTTTTTTTTTTTTTTGGTCGTACTGCCCACCCTTGTTTAAAATCACAGCAGCAGAATCTCTCTCTCTCTTTGATTCTATCATTGATAGAACCGCTCAATCCTCCTAGTAATTAAGCTGGGGTCTATCTCAGCCGACAATGGGCGAGGGTCAACACACACACACACACACACACTCAGATTTAGGAGCCATTTGGAACAGCCGATTCGTCACATGTGCATGCCTAACCCAGTGCTTCTCAATTATTTTCTGTGGCGCCCCCTGTAGGAAGAAAAAACATCTCAACTAAACACCCCCCCCCCCCCCTCACAGGCGATTATAAATATTATTTCTAAGACATTATTTGTCTATAAAATTATTAGTTCACCTCTGCATTAACGTTGTATCTTTATTAACATTAAAAACAAACAAAAAAAAATCGAGTTCCACTTCCGGTAAAGAAAAACTTCATTAGCATTGTTTTTAATCTGTAACAGAAAAAGATTGAAAGTGCACCAATGTGACTGAAATTAAAAAAAAAAAATCTAATTCAACTTATTTGTGTCTTAATATTTCCGTCTCTCTCCGTTCCTGTCAGAAAATTTTCCGTGTTGTTTCTTGAGGGGTTGTTTACTGTCCTGCGTTTCATATCGTTTGCTCGTGCGGAAAACCACTACGTCATAGCGCGACAATGAGAGCGCTACTGCCAACTACTGGAGTTGAGGTGCAATTACACTTAATTCTCGTCCACAATTCACCCCCACTGTTTGAGAAGCACTGGCTTAATCCATACAAGCACAGGTGGACAACATGCAAACCCCACACAGAAACTCCCCCACCTTGCCCAGGACTCAAACCCAGGACCTTCTTGCTGTGAGGTGGATATGCAAACTGCTACACCATCCACATTTTCAATTGGTCAAAGAAATTGGTGATTTTATTGCTACAGATGATTTATAACATTAAACAGGATAAAGCTTATACAGTAAATACATGTGAAGAAATGGAGTGGACTGTGGGAGGAAACCAGAGTACCCTGAGGAAACACATACAAGCATGGGGAGGACGTAAAAACCCAACACAGAAACACCCTTGCTCAGGAATTGTACCCAGAGCCTTCATACATAAACCAGAAGGCCAGAAAGTCATTTTAATGTGTTTAACAGGCGACCGTTAGAATGTCATGATATGACCTGATTTTTTTTTTTTTTTTTTTTCCTTGCATGTCAGTTTAGTTTCAGTGTTTTAAAATGAATAAATAAATAAATAAATACCTCAGGCCAAAAATGATACAGATATATTTTTTAATTTCTGTAAAAATTACAGCATTTTATTGAAAAGTAATCCTGAATATAAAAGTGTCAAAGTCAATAACAAATCTGACACTAACATTATAGATTCCATGAGCCGGACCACAAAAATCCAATTACTGGACCAACAACACATCAATCACAGCATTTAACATTTATTGGAAAAGTATACATATTCTGAATACACAAAGGCCATAACCTGTATCACCTACCAAAGCAGCCCAAATTTTGGTTTCACCATGAATGCATACAGCTCCTCGCATAAGTATTTCGAGTCCCTGAAATGAACCTAACTGAGATCTGACACTAAATAGATTTTAAAAGCACACACACACACACACACACACACACACACAAAATCAGTCACACAGCCAATTAGCCTAATGTGCATTTTGTGGAGGAAACCAGAGGACCCAGAGAAATCCACAAAAGCATGGGGACGACATGTAAACACCACACAGAAACGCTCTTGCTAAGCATGGGATTTGAACCCGGAACCTTCTTGCTGTGAGGCGGCCTAACCACTGATGGCTCTGTTCTTCGAATTTGAAGATTGTGAAGAGTTATTTCTCCTCGCCTGTGCTGAGTATTTTTGTATAGCGAGAGACAGTTCGCACTGGCTGATCCCCACTCTCCAGGCCCTAGGTCCCTTCCACGGTGGCTCAGTTGGCTGAGACAGCTGTGGTGGTTCCTAGACTGACAGAAACACGCTGACGGCTTTGCAGCCTACTCTTTTTACGAAAGTCAGCAATGGTTCTTTTACATGCCTCTCACCATAGACAGTGAGAGACATGGCCCGCCTTTGATAACCCAGTTAGCTGCACTGGGGGGACAGTGACAACCCTATGGGGACTCGAACCCGCAACCTTAGGATCAGCAATCCTGCGCCCTATCCACTAGACCACCACTGCCCGGCCTAACCACTACACCACTATGATTGTGATTATATCCTGAATTTGATGCTCTTTTGCCCCCTAGTGGCATCACAGAGATACATTTCTGTTTGTTTTTGCTTCAAGTTCAGCCACAATCCACAAGATGAGTATAATATTAAATATTTTAATATGGCATCTTGATTTAGTGAACCCTTTGGTGCTCTGCACTTCTACCCTAATGTCTAATTTTGACCTACTGAAACAAAACCACACAACCTGTGAAAAGAAAAGCAGCACATACAGATCCAGCATGAAGTCAAGATTGGAATCTCACAGGTCTAAGTCAATAAACAGTAAAATAAAATAATCCTGACATGACCTCATGACCTCTCACCCAGAGCCAGAATGAGAAACCCTGCATCAATTCATTTTATACTCTTAAAACACTTACACCTGACTAAATAAACAAGTTGAAAAAATAAAATCTTATTTGAATTTAAGGTTAAAGCTCTTATTTAACTTCTATAGTTCCCTGAATTAATAAACAAACTCAGTATTGCATATTTTACACACAGATAAAATCCTTCTGCAAACAAAGCTTGCAAATACATTTCCTCAGAAATGCCAAGTAACCCAAAAAAAAAAAAAAATCTCTCACACATTTCAAATACAAAAACAATGTTAAAGAATCTCGAACTATGATCTTCACACATGATGGTGCAGAATAGGCGGTGCTGAGGCGTGATGGAGGAGCAACTACAACTTGAATCCCTCGATGTTGAAGAAGTGGACGGGTGGTTTCAGTAAGATGGAGTCCTGGCACACACAGCTGGAAGATCATTGGAAGTGCTGGGAGAAATGTTTCCTCAGGTGCTCTTATCGCGTGGTCATGTCAGATGGCACAAAGTTCCCCTGACCCCACCCGTGGTGGGGTTTTTTGGTTCTACCATAAAACACAAGTGTCCACTCATGCATCCCGAACTCTTGAAGCTGTTAAGGTTGCTATTCAGATTGTTGCTGTTCCACCCGGAATGAACCTTCACGCCATGGCAGCCTCCAGGAATCACGTCCAAGAGCGTATAGACGACACAACATTTCGACGATCATCTTTAAATCAAGATGAATAAAAACTTATTGAATGAAGTTTCATCTCATTTTACGTACATTAGAAATGTGGGAGGTTTTATTGGGTCACTCTGCAAATCATAACTTTAAGTTCCCTTAATAAGTTTATTTATATCGACCTTCTCAGCATTTGTTTTTGTACATTCCTGTACATTTTATCTTCAATATCTTCTGAAATATATAAAGTGCAAGAAGTAGCACAGGTTTAAAATAAACTGTTCCCAACTCTGAAATATAATCAGGTAACTCAAGAGTGGTGAGAGCGTTTCTTTTTTTTTTCTTTTCTCTTTTTTAGGCAACAGGTGTGTTGTCTGTTTCTTGAGTTCCCTCTTCTGGTAAGAGACTCTCGGTTTCACTGGTATTTTCCAACGCAAAGAATCGAAGAATGCTGAAAAAAAGGTGAAGTGAAAAATTAGTGAAACTTACAATATCAAATTAAAAGCAGGCTTTTATTATTATTATTATTAAACATGTTATTTCTATTCGTTTTATTTTAAATGGTTAAATATTTCACAAATCATTCATTCATGTTCTAAATCGCTTAATTCTAATTAGGCTCACAGGGACGCTGGAGCCCTTTTCAGCCTACTCTGGGAGACTCTGGCAGAGTACACCCTCGACAGCTTGCCAGGCCATCGCAGGGCGGAAACACACTGATGCAGCTTTGCAGCTACTCTGGTTGAAAGTCAGCAATGGTTCTTTCACAGCCTCACACCATAGACCGTGAGAGACATGGCCGGCCTTTGATAACCCAGTTAGCTGCACTGGGTGGACAGTGACAACCCGTGGAGAGTGGGGCTTGAACCCCCAACCTTAGGATGAGTGATCCAGCACCTTTACCACCAGGCTACCACTGTTCTCACCAGGCCATCGCAGGGCTAACACTCACACAACCATTCACGCTCACACTCACGCCTAGGAGAGATTTGGAATAGCCAATTAGCTTACTGTGCTACACACTACTGTGTGTTTTGTCTATTGGCGGAAACTGGAGTACCCGGAGGAAACCCACACAAGCACGAGGAGGACACGCAAACCACACACACAGAAACCTCCAAGCTGGGAATCAAACCCAGGCCTTCTTGCTGTGAGGCACTACACCAAATCAAACAGCTTAACTCAACCTCATGCAACATGCTTCAAGTACAACCAGCGGTGCACTCAGAGAGTGTAAGGTACCTTCACCAGGCACAAATGAATTATTATAACTCAACGTAGCAACATGGCTGTAACGGAATGTCTCCCCCTAGTGTACATGAACCTTCAAATCATTCATTCCACTTTATTTTATCAGGGTTACAGGGAGGCTGAAGTCCATCTCAGCCAACTCTGGGCAAAATTGCAGTACATTCTGAACAGTTCACCAGTCCAATTCAGGATTAATACACACACAACCAGCCATAGGGGCAGCCAGGGTCTAATGGTAGGAGAGGCAGCTTTGGGACTGAGCGGTTGGTTTGATTCTCGAGCAGGCAGGAGAGCTGTGTTTTGTGGCAGAGTAAGTGAGCAGCACTTTTCATACCCCCACCACCACCACCACCACCACCACCACCACCACCCTTCACATTTATGGCTAGGGTGCCCTTGAGTGGGGAGCCTCATCCCCACCTACTCTCCAGACACTGCAATATGTGCGAAGTGTCTTTGTGCTCACTGTTTATGTGTGTGCTCACATTGGATGGGTAGAATACAGAAGTCAAAATTTCCCTTGCAGAGTTCATATGGTATTAAAAATAAATAAATAAAAATAAAAACCACATTGGGTAATTTTTAATCAGCCTAATGTACACGTATGTGGTCTGTGGGGGGAAACCTACGCAAACACAGGAAGAATATGAAAACTCCACACAGAAACTCCCTTGTCAAGCCTGGGACTCGAACATGAACAATAGATATATTGGTATATGGTATAAAATGGCATCTTGAGGAATTTGCATTTGTAGTGGTGACTCAATGGTTTTTGTCTGGCTCACAGGTCCAAAGGTCAAGTGTTCCATCCCAATACCACCAAGCTGCCACTGTTCAGCCCTTGAGCAAGGCTTTTAACCCTCGACTGCTCAGTTATATAAAATGATAAATGTAAGTCACTCTGGATAAGGGTGTCTGCTAAGTGCCATAAAATGTTTGTTTATATAATAATATTTTTGTTTTTCAGCATGATCCCTTGTCTGGATCACCCAAAATTTAATGCTTTGTTACCTGTACCCATCCTACTCTCCAAAAATAGTCACAAACCATATATGACTCTGAGCTATGCAGCACACAAACAAACAAACCAACAAACAAACAAACAAACTATATAACACATGTGAAATCTCTACCGCCTGGTGAAGGTAATAATAAGTCTCGGCCTTCATACAGATCTGCCCATTGGTTGTGAGCCAAATCTAGTAATTATTATAAATGTTCTTTAAAGTGTACCTCTGGTGAATTTATATTATTAGCTCTTTAAAATGATCACGCATGACATCAGTGGGTCCATCAGGCAACATCAGTCCACACTTCTTGTTAAGTGCGCACGAGTGTTGCCACATTACTACTCCTACTTACTAGTAGTCATACACAGCGACATTCCTTCTTCATTGGCTGTTACAGTCCAGGTAGTGACGCTAATTCACTGTTCCAGTCCTATTGGCTGGGCCGTGTGCAGCAGTCACCAGTCTATCATAATACGTTATTGGCCGGTTCTGAACTGTGTTGCCAGGAAAATGGCGGATTGAAAAGCAAAAAGCTGCACGAACAAGTGCAGAAATAGCAGAAACATAACATGACATCGGCACAGGCTGTAGCCTGAAATGTTTTTCGTCCAGACACAATTTCGTATTTTGTGAAATCCACTTCTTTTAGCCATTTTTTATTACCACTAGAAATATAAAATTATAAATCTGGACTGTTTGCAAGCTGTCACTCTCACGATATAGAATCAGGCATGTGATTTGACCAAACCCAAAAAGACTGAAAATTGCCAGGGGTCTGGGGCGGAGCCATGGTGGGGGGACAGGGCGGGGGCAAAGTCCCCCGAGCTCCTGGATTTTCAGCATTTTGTCATGCAAAAATAACATTACACAAAACAGCAGTAAAGAATATTTCCTATTGATAAAGACAATATACACTGTATATAAAACTGGAGGAAATCCTTCCCCATTTGTTGCTATTGTGGTAGAACATGAAACTTACACTGCCTGGCTGAAAGAAAAACAGGTCCACACACTAATATAAATGGACCTCCTTTAGCCTTGATCACAGCATGTAATTTCTATGGCATTGTTTCCGGTCGAGGCTCAGCAACATTAATGCAGCATTAAAACAAATCAGCTGATAAGCTGAATGTACTGAATGAGGAGGTCATTACATCAACGGATTTTTTCTGTCCTGATGGCACGGATATAAAATGGGGACTCAAATAATGAAACAATAGTTCAGGGAGCATGAGGAACCATTGTCACATATGTGATACCATATATGGCACCACAGAGTTCTGACGTTAATCCTATTTAAAGTTTTTGGGATGTGTTGGAGAAGAATTTACAGAGTGGCTCAGTTTTTTTCTTCATCAATTCAAGATGTTATTGGGAAATGAACTCCACACTGGATGGAAATAAATGTGATGTTGCCTAACTTTGTTGGAACAATGCAATGATGATTCCCTTCTGTAATTAAGGCTAAAGGCAGATCACCAACATATGGGAGTGCATGACCTATATGATGGTGCCGTGTATATTATAATACTAAAATAACCATAATCTGTCATGAGCATACACACAGTCATGCGTATAGTGACATATGTATAACACGTTACCAGCAAAGGCTGTAGTAATATGATAAAGAAGGCGTTATGAAGAAATCCAAAACCAACATGCTAATTTCAGTTATAAGGAAGCAAAAAATGTAGAAATCCACAAAGCTTTTTTGCATTTTTCCTTCACCCCCACTCTGTATTTCATTATTTTTCATCCTCTTTGTTGGCCATTACATTATACAGTTCCAGGCAAAAGTTTAGACACACAATGAAAAATAAAAGACGTAATAAGGCGAGTCCAATATTTAGTCTGGACCTGCAAATTATCATTCATCGTTTATTTTCTGTAACCGCTTAATCCTAATTAGGGTCATGGGCAGGCTGGCGCCCACCCCAGCCGACTCCGGGCGAGGGCAGAGTACACCCTGGACAGCTTGCCAGGCCATCGCAGGGCGAAAACACTCTGATGGCTTTGCAGCTACTCTTGTCGAAAGTCAGCAAGGGTTCTTTGGTTCACCATAGACAGTGAGAGACATGGCCGGCCTTTGATAACCCAGTTAGCTGCACTGGAGGGGGGGAGACAGTGACAACCCGTGGAGAGTGGGGCTTGGACACCCAACCTTGGGATCAGTGATCCAGCACCTTTATCACTCGGCTTTATCACTAGGCTGACTTGATGAACAAAAGATGGTTTGGATTTTTGTCCAATGTCTCTGCCACCACAGGTACCGAAAAAGTCTGCAGGGTCACCAATAATGAACAGATTTAATGAAACGACGGTAAGGTAAAAGGGGCTTCTTACAACTGAGCCATGGCGGCTGGCTCATCAGGCCAATGCTGTGTATATATTTATAAACATATAAAAATATGTTTCCATAGCGTGAAGCGACTAGGAGTACCACTCCTCCTGGATGGGACGCTAGTCCATCACAGGTTACCGTCCCAGTATATTTTTTACTGGTACCCATTTATACTGCTGGGTGAACTGAGGCACACTTGTGGTTAAGACCTTGCCAGGGATCGTAGCACAGTGGAGGTCTAACTGGAATTTGAACACACAACCTCCCGATCATAAGCCCAGCACCCTAACCCCTACGCCAACGGCCCCACTGGTAATGAAACTAAAACTTAAAATAATAGAGGCTCATACACCACCACTCAGACTTGTACAGAATAAAAAACACAATTTAAGTCAGGTGGGCAAACTTCCAGATTTTTCCAGCAAAACAACATCAAACAGAAACACAGAATATGAACTCATTAAACGGATAATTAAACTAAGAGGTCAGATGATACAAATGAAAGCGAAAATCAGAAAATGAAAGGCGGTGAGGGGACCTTTCCTCCTTACACTCCAGTCAGGAAATGCAGGGTGGCGTTATTTATTTATTTGTGTACTTATTTCCTCAATGGCTAAAGCTGAGTAAGCCCTTGAAGGAGCCGCGCTACTCTTAGAAACACCAGCTTCGGACACCTATTAGTAGGGATATTTATCAGGAGCCTGATTTGAAGCGTGGTGCCGGTGGCATAGTGGTTAGGGTTCTACGCTCATGATCGGGAGGTTGTGAGTTCGAATCCCACTGAGACCCTCACTGTGCTAAGACCCCTGGGCAAGGTCTCAACCACAAGTGTGTCTCTGTTCACCCAGCAGTATAAATGGGTACCAGTAAAAATATATTGGGAAGGTAACCTGTGATGGACTAGCGTCCCATCCAGGGGGAGTTGAACTCCTCGTCGCGTCACGCTACGGAAACCAGGGATAAGCACCGGCCTGATGAGCCACAAGGCTCGGGTGTAAAAACCCAACAGACTTACCTATCTGATTCGAAGCAGTGAATAAATCTGTATACTAATAACTGAAAATTGTTTATACAAACTAGTTACAATTATCCGACATCTGATACATCAGCAGGCCTTTAACGGCACCTTTTTAAAATGCCAAACAATAAGGACCCTACTTGGTGTAACGGTACATTTTGTCCTGAAAAAGTGCTCAGTTGCGCTCTAGCGGCAGCCGGCTGAAAAAAAAACAACAAGACTGGCATTTGTTTACATTTGTATGACTGAGGGTTTCACTCTAGCGCAGCCAGTTGAAATAAAACAAGAACACAGGCATATGTTCATGTTTGTATGGGAATTGTGTGTGTGTGCATCAGAGGTCTATTATTTTGTGTTGGGGCTTCTTTTTATTCTGATATTATCATTTTCTAATTTATTACTATAATTGTTGTGCATAGTCTTGTTGTTTTTTTTTTAGTCTTCTGCTATTTTTGGTAAGTAATATGTACACCAGGGATCACCAACGTGGTACCATTGGGCACTAGGTAGCCTGCAAGGACGATATTAGTTGCCCGCAGACCTGTTCACTGCTATTTTTAAGACAGGCCCACGGCTCTATAGCGCCACTCTCCATTGAGTTGCATCTCATTTTTTTTTTTATATATTTTAAAATCAAATCAATATCTTCACATAGATGAATATAATTAATTATTAATAATCACATAATTAAATGTAAATTGAGCAAATTTGTAATTCCAGAGGTGTGTATCGACCTGGTAGCCCTTTGCAATAATTGGTACACAAGAAGTAGCTCTCAGTTTCAAAAAGGTTGGTGACCCCTGATGTACACCATTTCTTTATTCTTTTACTCTAAATTTAATTTTAATTTAATTTAAATGTATTTGTGGGAAGGTCCTGATACAGCAGCAAAATTGATTTTCCAGCACCTGCTTCGTCCCGAAGGTGTTGGATAATTGGAACCAGTCTGTATGAGGAAGTTCATTCTTTCAAAGGCACGTCAAATGAAAACAGCAGGGTTTTTCACTGAGAAAGTCGAATACGTTTACTCAACATGTTAAAATGAATAACAAAAATCCCTCATTCAGTGCAAAACAATGTCTGTCTTCCTTTCGGCATTTTCCCTTTTACTCGGGAGTCGCCACAGCGAATCATCTGATTCGCACGTTTGATTTGGCAGAGGGTTTTACGTCGGATGCCCTTCCTGTCACAACCCTTTTTTTTTTAGCAAGGGACAGAAACACGCCGACGAAAGTCAGCAATGGTTCTTTTACATGCCTCACACCATAGACAGTGAGAGACATGGCCCGCCTTTGATAACCCAGTTAGCTGCACTGGGGGATTCAGTGCAAAACAATCAGTTTCAGAAATCATGTTTTTGAAAGTTTAAATTCTTTCATTTTTCTATATTTTTTCATAAATGTGATATAAAAGAAAAAAATTTTGTTTGTCACACAAGTCCGAAAACTTCATATGGAGAACCCAAAACCAAATGAATGAAAAACATTACACTTGACTATTTATTTATTGAGATGAGACTTTAAACTTAGATCCTTCTTCCGTAAATGAAACAATGTGCCCACTTACACCTGATTGGTTATCCCATCGATTACTTAACTTTAATTTCACTGTCAAATTGCCTGCTAATACTAGAGGGTCACATACTTCACAGATATGTAATACTGGATCATTTTCCTAATAAATACATAAGTATAAATCATATTTATTTTCTCATTCGTTTAACCAGCTACTCTTTATCTAATTATGTTTTAATGTAGAAAACTCAAGGAGTTTTAAAATGTTTGTGTATCACAATCGTGTTGAATTCCCTAATTTGATTGGTCTGAAGTTTGAAAATATTATACTTGCAGCATAGTTCTGAAAAAATCCAGCTGTGAAATAACATATATATTTATATCAATACCCACTTTCTATAGTCACATCTCATTCACAGGTGCTGTGGCAGATGATCTGCATAACCACTTGCTAATAACAAGGTTTTAAAAACATGGTTTCAAAGAAAACTATAATAATCTTATACAAGTTTATAAAGTTTTATTTTCATTAGAATGTTTTCCCCTCAATCCTGGAAGGAGTCTTCAGTGTCAGCATTGTGTACCAGTTCTGGAAAAACTTTCAAAACAGAGCCCTTTGCCCTCTCCAGCTTATTGACTATATGACCTAGTAGAAAGTGCAAAGTTCTTAAAGCTACAGTATTTTTATAGCATAAGCGTCTATCACGAACTAATCACTGTTTGAGGTACCGCCCTCTGCCCTCTTCCCGCCGATACTGTTCTTATTGTTAGCGCAGTAACCCAATAATTTAAAATAAATGTCTCTTTTATACCATGAAATTGAGAATTTGATTGGGAGAACAGGCCGATTAATGTTGAATAGACAGAAGTGTTTTTATCTGTCTGCTCCAAGCCTGTGTCTGCTGTGCAGTAAGAGTGCATACATCAGCATGTAAAGAATATAAATTCAAAAGGCACTTGTTAAGGTGGTAAATGACCTACTGATGGCCTCCAGCCATGGCTGTGTATCCTTGCTTGACTTACTTGACCTTAATGCAGCACTTTGACACTACTGATCATACGATTCTTCTTGACAGGTTTGAAAATGTTGTTGGGAGTTAAGGCAACAGTCCTCTCCTGGTTTAAATCTTATTTAACTGACCGTTATCAGTTAGTAGATCTAAATGGTGAGTTCTTTGTACATTCTAATCTTAAGTTTGGTGTTCCGCAAGGTTCTGCCCTAGGCCTGTTTCTTTTCTCTCTTTATACATGCTCCATTTGGGTAATATTATTCCTGATCACAGTAATGCTTTCATTGCTATGCTGATGATACACAGTCATATATTTCAGCAAACCCAGATGAGGGACACCAACGTAATAAAGTTGAGAAATATCTGAAGGACATGAGACACTGAATGCTTATTAACTTCCTGATAAGACAGAAGTATTTGTACTCAGAACCCAGGCAGCTCGAAATAACTTTCTGATTATGTAGCAAGTTTTGATGGTGTTTTAGTCTCATCATGTATGTATATCAGTAAAGGACCTTGGAGTGATTATTGATCCTGGTCTTTCATTTGAAGCTCATGTAAATAATATTACGTGGGTAACGTTCTTTCATCTCAGGAATGTTGCTAAGAAATATGATGCCAGAACATGATGCAGGAAAAACCTGTTCATGCTTTTGTTGCTTCCAGATTAGGTTATTGTAATGCATTCCTGTCTGGTTGCTCTAATAGGTGCATAAACAAGCTGCAGTTAGTCCAGAATGCAACAGAAAGAGTCCATACTAGAACCAGAAGACACAAGCATACCACTTCGATATTATTTACACTACACTGGCAATAAAGTCTTCCATTTCCATTACCCTATTATGAGTGTACCTAACAACCTCTCTCTCTCTCTCTCTCTCTCTCTCTCTCTCTCTCTCTCTCAATTGTCTTCTTATTCTTCTTATAATAATTCACTATTCTGAATAATAATATTTCTATTCAGTTATATATATTGCTAGAGTTGTATTTTTAATACCATATGCTATATTCCTGTTGTTTTTGTGGGTACAGTCGGGTGAAGTGGATGTTGTCTGTTGGTTATAAATTCTGAATGTGTATTATATGGCTCACGTGGATTGATTATTACCATTTGGATGTAGATATGCTTTGGGCCTATAATATAGCACAGTGTACTTATGTTATTAAACATTTACAAAATATGCATGTCGAGGTTGTTGTCGTACTTTAATGTATCTGTAGATTTTATTGTGATTACTCATTTTACAGGCCATATTTCCTTCTGTAGGGTAGATCGATGTGGCTAGTCATTAGAAGTGTGGTGATGACCTATCATCAGTTTAGTTCATCACAACAGCCTTACAATGATTATGTAGGATGCACAAGAAGCACATTCATGTTCGCTTTGCAAATACGACACAGACATATACCTCACAGACATATACCTCCCAATGAAGATCAGGTGACCGGAATGAGCCAGTTTGGGAGTACCAGGTTTCACTCGTGTACTCCAAGATGACTACTTCCTCCATTCACCCAGAACACATGTTAACATTGTGTCTGAAGGAGGCATCTGAACAGTATAGAAACCACATAACCCCATGCTTACCCCAGCAGACTCATGGGAATGAGGCACAAACCACCGGCAAGGAGGAAGGAGAATCCAGGGAACCAGGACACTGTGGCGGCATAGATGCTGTTAAAAGATGCACTTGCCGCCATAGTTGTTAGGTTATCGATGGCAGTCACACAGGCAAAGAGTGCACCTTAAACAATCAGAGGAAAAGAAATATTAATCCCTCATTGTGATCAGTGCAGATTATTTAAAAGATTACTTCTTAAATGTACTAATGCCAGTGATGCAAATGGATCCGGTCCTGAGGGCATTGTACACTAACACAGACTGAAACACACAACTTGTAGCAAACTGTGTCACAGAGCTTTATACAGTATATATATACACATACACACACACACACACACACACACACACACACACACACACACTGTATGTACATATACATATGTATATATATCAGTTCATTTTCTGTAATCGCTTAATCCTAATTAGGGTCGTGGGGAGACTGGCGCCCATCCCAGCCGACTCCGAGTGTGGGCAGAGTACACCCTGGACAGCTCGCCAGGCCATTGCAGGGTGGAAACACGCCGACGGCTTTGCAGCCGACTCTCGTTGAAAGTCAGCAATGGTTCTTTTACATGCCTCACACCATACACAGTGAGTGACATGGCCGGCCTTGGATAACCTACTTGGTTGCACTTGGGGGTGGGGGGGCAGTAACAATCTTGTGGAGAGTGGGACTCGAACCCCCAACCTTTGGATCAGCAATCCAACGCCCTATACCACTAGGCCACCACTACCCCTACACACATACATACATATATATATATATATATATATACATACATACATATATATATATATATATATATATATATAAGTGTATACAGGGTTCCCTCACTTTCCCCAGTTGATGGGGACTGAGACCCCCCCCGACTGCTGATTTCCGCGAAGTAGGATCGACCCTCCTGACTGACGTATACATACATATATATATGTATATAATATCAATAAATACATATTCAACGCGAGAAATGCTTATGATAATTAAACATTCAAAAATAATGCATAAGATGTAAATAAAATATAAATACACACACATACATTTCGACATATACACAACTCACATGATCATAGTTCCAATTTGCCCTGGTTGTATTCTGATGTTACATCAGAAAACAACAGAGATCATTATAGAATTTCAGGGGAAACTTCAGGAAAGATGGAAATATTTTGGAAGTGTTGAAAAATTTGCTGAGATCTTTTTTGTGTGTTCAAAGTACATCAGGAGAATATCAGAAAAGTTTATACATTGATTCACATTGGAAGTGATCAGTGATTTTGAAAAAAATATGAGCAACACCAGGAGAGAACTGAAATGTTAGAAGAAGAAAAAACATTTTTGTGTCTAAATCTGAGGAGTAATGTTCGGTTCTGTTTAAGGAGTCCAACAGCATGAAAGTAAGATTGTATATGGTCGGGTAAATATACACTTATGACACAGATTCTTGGCTGAGTAAGAGCTTTTAGTTTCGAAACAGTGGTTTAGGTGCTTACACGTACCCTGCTCGGCCTTTGAAACCACCTTGGACATCATGGCACGCATGACAGGAAATGGCATGATTGCCAGGAGCATGGGAATCCTCACTAAAGAAAATCAAATCCACAAGTTATAGCAGCAAATTGTTTATAAAATTTACCATGTATAAATCTGCAGAAATCATAGAGGAGCACAATTAAAGTGTGTAAGAGGTGATCTTATTGAGCGAAACATTCACAGAAAGGTTTAGGTGTGATGCTGCTGATAATCTCCATCGTGCATCTCCCTGGAGCTCCCTAGAGCTCTCAATGATCCCTGTGTAGACCTTTTTGGGAATTACACCACTAGAATGAACACAAACAGCCTGAATAACATGAAGTGACAGTGAAATAACTACAGATGACCCAATAAAAACCTCCCAGATTAAAAAGTAATTTTAAAAAACCTTTGAAGATAATCTAACTATTATTTTCATACGTAGAACTGCAGCTCTGGTTCCAGTAGCTGTTCGTGTATTAAAAGTATTCTGGCAGTTTTCTCACAATACTGATGATTATTTGTATTAAAATTTAATATTTCAAAATAATTAGTTGTGTTGTCAATAATTTAATCCTTTAATATTAGAAAATTCAACAATACATAAGATATTATATACACTATACACACATCTACTGAACTTAAAAACACAAATCTAACTGATTCAACAACAGGTTTGTTTAATAATTTACTTGGACTTCAGGGAACCATTTTGCACAACCTGTGGGTCACGCAGCTCATTTTCAGCTGAACCAACTTTGGGTCACTAGAGTCATTTACCCGGGAACTATAAACCGGTTCCCCAAATCTTTGAAATGTCGAGGCCTGCATGGGTATATACCAAGGGTGCAATGAAAGAATTAGAGTGATCCACACAGAAAACTGACCTTAACTGGAATGAACATCTTTGGAATTAATTGTATCATCACCTACATGTCAGGGCCACCTCAGCTGACGTCATTACGAAATCTAAGCTTTTCCAGAAAAGTTGAGCATATTATTTTAGCAACAAAAAAACAAAAAAACAAAAAAAAAAAAAAAAAAGGGGGGGGGGTAACGTGCTACCTGATGATGCCCATTGATTTGGAAGGAACACACACTGGTGTGATTGAAAGGCGTCCACATACTTTTGGCTATAGTGCATATTTCATGTTTCAGGCTCAAGCTTAAATCCTGGATGGTTTGTAGGGTAATTTAAGCATGCAGGAACAGCACCTGACTCAAATCAATATGTAAATGGAAGCATATTTAAGAGAGAAAAAAACAAGCACACAAGACTTTGAGAGATAAAATTTTAAATCTATATGAGTTTCAAGCACGTTGACTGACCGCTGATAAGCATTTTACTCCTGTTTGACTATAAACTGAACCTAGCTGATTTTTTTCTGGTTCAAGAAGGAAGTGATGGAGAAAAATCAACAACGTAGAGATTAGTTATTTATTTAAATGGCATGGCAGTGTATTGATTAGGACATCTGCCTCACAAAAAAAAAAAAAAAAAAAAAGTCCCGTTTCAGTATGGTGTTTTCATCCAGGTACCCCGGTTTCCTCCCACAGTCCAAAGACATGCAATTTAAGACAACTGTCTATTCCAAATTTGCCCTAGGTGTGGATGTGAGTGTGAGTAGTTGTGTGTTGGCCCTGCAGTGGTCTGGCTAGCTGTTCAGGGTGTACCCTGCCTTCACCCAGTGACAGCTGAGATAGGCTCCAGCTTTCCTGAGACCCTAACAAGATTGAGCGGTTCAACAAATAAGTGAGAGTGAGTGATTTTTTTTTTTTTGAGTCACGTTATGCTTGTTGAGTTTGGGCAAGTTACTGTACAGATAAATTAATATTCATTTACACTCATACTTCTCTGCCTTCGCTTTCATTTTTCCAGATGTAAGAGGAAATTTATTCATATGCTGGTGTGCAGTTCTTCTGATAAGGCTTCTCTCGCGTATCTTCGAATGTACTCGACGTATTCTACACAAAGAAACTGAAATTCTATAATATAGGACAGGAATCCCTCACTTTCTGCGGTTAATTGGGACCGAGATCCCCACGCAACCATCAAAATCCGCGAAGTAGGATCACCACCAACACCATCACCAACCCTCACCACCCCGACTGACATACTGTATATGTGTATATAATATCAATAAATACATATTCAATGCTATAAATGCTTATAATAATTAAACATTCAAAAATAATGCATAAGATGTAAATATAATATAAATACACACATACAGACGCACGCACTCGTGCACACACACACACAGATGTGCACCTCTCAAAAATGTAACAAGTTTTGATATAAGATTTTCAGTTGTCTTTTTTGGTTTTGTTTGCATAATTGGCCTTGTTTTTGTGGCTTTTTTTTTTTACTTTTTCCCCTATTCTTATTTAATTTCCTTATTTTTTAATTCGCTGAATATTAACAAAAAAAAAAAATGCGATGCACTGAAGCCACATGAATTGAAGCACGAAGTAGCGAGAGATCCCTGGATTCGATCAATACATAGCATATAATATCATATTCGATCTTGAGAAGCACGGTAGCACAGGTGCACATTCATGGGAAGGTACATGTTCATCTCACAGCAAGAAGGTCCTAGGTTCGATTTCTGGGCTCGGGCATTTCTGTGTGGAGTCTGCATGTTCTCTCCATGTTTTGTTTGGGTTTCCTTTGTGGACTTCGGTTTCCTTCCACCATCCAAAAACATGTACAGTTTGTTTAAAAACTGCCTGTTTTTATTAGTGTGAATGTGAACAGTCGTGTAAGTGTTGGCCCTGCGATGGCCTGCGACCTCTTAAGGGTGTACCATGGTGATGGGGGCCAGCCACCCAGTGACCCTAATTAGGTTCAAGCATCTTAGAAAATGAATGAATGGATGAATACATATTGTGTTTCAGTCAGTCATTTACTTGCACCGAACCACATAATCCTATCAGTTGGGTCGTGGGGAGGCTGAAACCTATCTCAGCAGACACAGAGCAAAAGCGGGACCCGCCCTGACCAGTACGCCAGACTATCACAGGGAAACACACACAACCATTTGCATTCACACTAATTTGGAACAACCAGTTAGACAAATTGTCTGTTACACATCGTCCCAGGTGAGACTATCGATAGGAATGGCCGTGTACGTACTCCACTCTGATGACCTGGTAAGCTGTTCAGGGTACAACCCTCTTTTACCCAGAGTCAGCTATGACAGGCTCCACCTCACAAAATTGAATATGCGAATGATTCGCTGTGGCGACCCCTGAGAAAAAGGGAATAACCAAAAGGAAAGTGTGTGTGTGTGTGTGTGTGTGTGTGTGTGTGTGTGTGTGTGTGTGCGTTTGTCCACGGTCCATGGGTGTGTGTTCAGGATATAAGGAGATCATTACAAGCTCAACTTGTTCAAATTACACAGAGGGTGTGTGTGTGTGTCCAAAGACTCGGAAAAGAGAAGTTCTACAATTCAAAATTTCTACACAAATGATATAACAACTAACGCCATGATCATCATCATCATCATAATCACATCTTATTCCCATAGGGTAGTGTAGCAATTAGTCTCTTCTTGAGAAGATTAACCGGGACGCGACGGGAACGCTTGCTACTTGTCCCCAGAAACACGCTGACGGCTTTGCAGCCTACTCTTTACGAAAGTCAGCAATGGTTCTTTTACATGCCTCATAGACAGTAAGAGACATGGCTGCCTTTGATAACCCAGTTAGCTGCACTGGGGGGGGGGGGGGGGGGGGGGGACAGTCAAAACCCTGTGGGGACTCAAACCCAACCTTAGGATCAGCGATCCTGCGCCCTATCCACTAGACCACCACTGCCCAATGCCAATGCCATGATAGTAGTCATGTTATTAGTAGTATTACCGTAAACACAGCATTCAGGTAGCATCACATAGCCCAACATCACACCCTATTTTACAACAATTTATTTTCCTTTCAGCTTTTTCCCTTTATCAGGGGTTGCCGCAGCGAGTCATTTGATTCGCACGTTTGATTTGGGATAGGTTTTTACGTCGGATGCCCTTCCTGACACAACCCTTTAGCAAGGGACAGAAACACGCTGACGGCTATGCAGCTCCTCTTGTCAAAAGTCAGCAATGGTTCTTTTACATGAACCTCCCACCATAGACAGTGAGATACATGGCCCGCCTTTGATAACCCAGTTAGCGGCACTGGGCAGGGGGGACAAGCTTGTGAAGAGTGGGACTCGAACCTCCAACCTTAGGATCAGCAATCCAGTGCCCTTTACCACCAGGCCACCACTGCCCCTTGTATTATACAACAACAAGGATCTAATATTACACCAGCTGGTACCACGTCAAAGATCATTGAACACGTGACTTGTTTGTATAAATGTGTCTGCCAAAAAAATACATCTACAAAAAAAAAAAAAAAAAAAGTTTTTTTCTATTGTCACCCTGTTTAAAAGTGTGTAGGCATTAACAGATACTGTAATAAATTTACTGCAAAGTTTACCAAGAAACATCAGAAGCGTGGTCTTGATGAAGGTCATCATCACCAGACCTATTAAGACCGACAACATCCCAGTGAAGATGATGGTTGTGTCAGAGACGCAGCGTGACATCACGTACACACCAACAAAGCTGGTGACAAACACAGCTGTAGACAGTGCTGAGCCATAGCCAATGAGGATCTCGTTCCAGCACAGCGGTTCGTTCAGCTCATAAAGTGTGACCACACTCAGGCTTCCAAAGTTCACAAAGCTGAATGAGCAGAAGATTATGATCAAGAGTGTGACGAGGCAATTCCTTTGCCTGCTTCCCTTCGCAAAGAGCTGGTAGATCCCAAGGGTAAGTTTTTGTAATGAATTAGTGTTCGGCTCAGCATAAGCCACACTGTCAATCATCCTGCTCTCCTCCAAAATAAACACTGCGTAAACCAGATTAAGCAGATGGAACAGGGCGGCGGTGAAAAAGGGCCAATTAAATCCGGCAGCATGCATAAAGTAGCCACTGGAGATTAAGGCCACGCCGGAGAGAAGCCCAAGCATCATATCCAGCCCAGCCATGCGTAGCATCTTCTGCTGTCCATCTTCAAATAAGTCAGCCACATATGAGAAGCACCCACCCAGGAGAGTTCCAATTCCACCGAAGAAGGAGGTCACTATATTAGCTGCAATTAGCAGGTAGAGGTTGAGTTCAAAAATGGACACTGCGAGGAAGCACAAGCAGTAGAGCAGGGAGCCTATAAGAGGGAGAACGATGGCAATTTTACGTCCACGCTGATCACTATAAGCCACCAAAACAAGGGTCGCCAGGAGATTGGGAATCATGGAGAAAAGTTCTGAGTACATGGAGAAGAGCGAGGCTGCTTTCTGGACTTCCTGAGGAAATAAAAAAATAATAAAAATAAAAATACAGCAGATGAAAAACAAATAACAAAAAGGAAACTGCTAAAACCTTCCTGGGGGAAAATACACGAGATAGAAAGTGGTACAGCTGCAAACCAACCTCAAAGGTGTCAGAGCGCATGACGAAGAGAGCAAATGGAAAGAGGAAGAAAAAAAGAGAAGTTGGAAGAAGAGATAAATATAATTTGGCATAAGAACGATAATTTAATAAAGGTCACACCAAATCATTCTCTACACACACACACACACACACACACACAACTTTTTAAAGGAATAATCCCCAATGTATGATGTGAATAACAACTTTAATTAATGATTATAATTACAATAAAAGTGGATTTTCTTGTGCTTAAGATTTACACACAAATATGTTTGTGCAAGAGTTTTTTTTTTTTGCTGTCAATGAAACATGTTGCCAATTTAAAAACATTCACAACTACACTTTCTGTGTTATAATGAGGATTCACTGATTCTCAGACCAAACACAAACCTCAGCCTGGTTGGAATGGTTGCTGCTGTTGGTGTTGCACTGTGCTGAAGCGCCAGTTCCTAGGTAGGAAGTGTTGGTGATCTGCTGCCACAGACTGCGGTACACATACTGCTGTATCAGAGGATACACCAGAAAGCAGGCAAACGCATACACAGCCACCACCGGCTCCACCCAGTACAAACCCTTCATTCTGCAAAACACTGAAAAACAAAACAGCACACAGGATTATGTACATGCTGATGAACAAACCCACCTCATTTAAAAAAAAAAAAAAAAAAAAAAAAAAAAAAAAGTCCCGGGCTCAAATCCCAGCCTCAATGGTTTCTGTGTGAACTTTGCAAATTCTCCCAATGCATGTATGGGTTTTCTCCGGGTTCTCCTGTTTCCTCCCACTTTCCAAAATCATGCACAGCAAGCGACCTGACTGTTTGAAACTATCCTTGGATGTAAATGTGCATTTCAATGATTCTATGTGTTGGCCCCAGTGGTGGTCTAGTGGTTAGGGTGCTGGATTACTGATCCTAAGGTTGGGGGTTCGAGTCCCCAAAAGGTTGTCACTGTCTCCCCCCCCATGTGCAGCTAACTGGGTTATCAAATGCAGGCCATGTCTCTCACTGTCTATGGTAAGAGGCATGTAAAAGAACCATTGCTGACTTTCATAAAGAGTGGGCCGCAAAGCATGTTTCTACGACCTCCTCCAGGCCAAATCAGCCCAAGTCTCGCCATGAAGGCTCCCTAACGACATCCTCAGATGTTAAGGGATAAGTGAAGGAGAAGATGTGTTGTCCCTGTGTTAGTCTGGCGAGCTGTTCAGGGTGGACCCTGTAATAACCCAGTTTTGGCTGAGATAAGGCTCCCTCGACCCAAAACGAATTCAGCCTGTGAGTCAGTGAGTGGGTACATACAGAACATTATAGAAATAACATCAAAGTACAAAAGCCAGAAGCTGCAGATTACGATGCACATTCGATCTCAAATCCTCTGGTGGTGAATTATTAACACAACAGATTTAATCCCACAGTCGTCATCAAAGTATTTGTAGTATACAAGAACAGAACTTACCTCCCAATTCCGTTACAGGAAACACAGGAGACGGCAGACATCTGGAACAAACTCTTGAAAGCTGTGTGCGTTCCACAAGAACTCTTTGTTTTGGTTTCGTCCTGGCATCTGATTGGACAAATCTCTTAGATCCGCCCACATTCAGAGTCAGAACCTGACCATTCACACCGGTCGTGACGCTGATTGGCTCTTATGTACCACAACGGGATTGGCTTGAATGTACCAGGATGCAAATTAGATATGTGCGTCACAAGCATCGTTGCAACGTCATGATAACGCGGCAACTCGTTCGATTTTCATCAGAAACGTTCCATTTTATGTGTATAAATACCGAGCATCGACTCAGTCAGTCTCAATTTGTTCTCGAGCCGCCATAACGAGCACATCGCGTCTTCTCCTGCTACAGTCATTTATTCTCCACATGGAAACTGTGAGCGATCTCGCTGCACCTTCTCGTGCTCAACCCTCTCCAGTGAGTCCTTTCACTGCACTGAGCGGCGAGGTGTTCACGTGCAACAACACCCTTCCCGACCAGCCAACCAGCGTCGGAGCGGCTCCCGGGGGCGGGACCGTCACGGGGCTCTTCCCTTCAGAACGAGGTAGAATTTGATTTTGGGAATGTAGATGTTCATCATTTATTTGGAAATCGCTTCCCTGTAATAAATCAGAAAATATTTATACATGAAAAATATCATCAATATTATTACACTGAACTACGAAAGAAAGTTTTTGTGGTTTCTTTTCAAATGTAATTATATTGAGTATCTAGGAGAACATGCATTTCGAGCTTCGGGAGGCTAGTGCCCATTTCAGCCGAGGCCGGGCGATGGCAGGGTGCACCCTGAACAGCTCGCCATACCGCCGGCAGCCCAGGAGCCTCTTTCCCAACGACAGCAACGGTTCCTTTCCATCCCCAGAGATCCCGGACTTCCGCTATTTTTCCAGCTAAAGTGTTTTTAATCTTGTTTTTCCCTTCAAAACATATTTGGTTCCGAAAAAAAGAACAGCAGATAAGTTCTCATTCAGTGCATTGTTGAGTGAGGTGTTGGTCGAGTTAGTGTTTTTTTAACAGCTGTGTCGCGCCACTCTAGTGTTCCGTGAGATTCAGTACAGTGTATACAGTACTATAGTCAGGTGTGCCGTGGGAAATTATCCAATTTCACCTAATTGGTCTAAAATAATGTAATAAATACACTTCGCCTGTAGGGGGAAGCAGGTAGTTAGTTGCCTTTTACTTTGAAGTGGATGAGTGACGCTGGATGATGCAGGTGGTGGCAATGACGTGAGGAAAAACTTCTTTCACGTCATTGGGTGGTGACGATTAGCAACACACAACGGTGACCATGATGGAAAAGTTTTGGAAAAGTAAAAATACGAACTCCCAACTGGACTCCGGACAAAATTCGGACCCAGATGAAGGGCTTTGTATGAGTTTAGGTCAAAAGAAAGCAGAGACGGTGAAGCCGAGCAAAGCCTGGAGCGCGAGGCACACCGGAAGCTGTCTGTCATTTGGATTCACGTTTACCGGAGATGAAACTCCACTGGTACCGGTGTGTTTGGTGAAAGGCTATCTAACAGTGGTGTCGTACAAAGTAAGCTTTTCAAGCCTGACTTCCATGAAAACAAGAAACCGAGAGACTGAGGAAGGTCAGAGCTGTTGAGGAAGAGCTTGGTTGTGTGTCTTCGATTCCTGTCAGGATGTCAGCTCTGTTCATCCACACAGGCCCAGGATTTACACTGAGTGACGAGAAAAAGGAAAAAAAAGACATTTCTTTGTGTTTATTTGATTCTTGTTAAAGAAATTTCGACGAAATTTAACACCACCTCAAGATTTATTTCAAAGAAAAAGTGTAACTTGGCTCAAAAAAGGTTGGAAAATAATGGAGAAGAGAAAAGACGGCGCGGGCTCCAGACAAACTCCAGCTCGCGCTTTGCTTTCTAATGCACTGAACTCGAATATTTCATGAAAAAGACATCCTCCATAAAATGGCGAGCGGAACAATGTCGCCACTCTCGGTGTTTATTTTTCAAGATCAACATCCGGGGAATGCACTTTGGCGTCTTGGGGATGGTGAATTGATTAACTATGCGGGGGCGTGGCTTTCGCTGAAAAGGCACTGCAGAGTAAGGAAACATGGAGAGAGAGAAAAAGACAGAAAACAAAACTATAAAATGCATGGGAAGCTTTGAGGATAAAATCAGTGTTATATTATGCATATTTTTCTGATTGTTTTCCACTTTTTGTTATCATAAATTTTTTTACTTGTGAATATATAATATAAGAAATGCAGTCATTTAAACACTATTCATGATATGCTGGATAAATTATTTACAGTATTAGAATATGAACTTTCCCACCATGCCCAGATATGAGGTACAACATCAACTTTACATCAAATGTCTCCACAATAGAATTTCCATAGGACTGTGTCTACATATTCAAAATGACTGAATCACTGACTTGTATATACAGTTCATTCATGAAGAATGATGGTTTATATCACATGACATTTTTATGAAAGCTCAAAACTGAGATGAACTGTTCTAGATTTCAAAATATGACATCAAATGTGTTCTGCAGCATCTGTAATTGTTAAAATGTCAATAACTTGATGGTGCCTCGTCCCCTGAAACTTCACAAGAGGCCTGATTCCCATTGCAAACAAAAAAGAGATTCAAGACTTTTGGACAGTCTCCCTCTGTTCTGTTCAGGGTTTGATTGAAAACTCTTTGATAATAATTTTTTAACGTGATTTATAATGTTCATTTCTCACCCACAGATGAAGCAAACGAGACCCAGTGGAAGGGGAAGAAAGGCCGCATCAAGAGACCCATGAACGCCTTTCTAATTTGGTCAAGGATTCACAGGCCCATCCTGGCAAAGGCGAATCCGACGGCAAAGAGCTCCGACATCAGTGTGGAGCTGGGGAACGAGTGGAGGAAACTCACTGAAGACCAGAAGGAGCCCTATTACAAAGACGCCAAGAGGCTTGAAATCCTCCACAGAGAGAAGTTTCCTGGTAAGGAACATAGAATTCACAGATCATGAGGAAATTCTAGACACTAACAGATCCACCCTCAGACTGTTTGTGGTTGTTCAGTGTGTTGTTGAATTCACCTGTAAACCTTTCTTTCCTGTGATGTAGAATACAGCTTCAATCCACGTGGAGAGAAAAGGAAGCACTCTGATGGAGAGACACTTCAGGCCTCCACTGCCTCATCAGCTGTCGTGCAGAGAACCCAAAGGCGGTCTGCACCTGATAAGATCCCTGCAGCACCGCTGAGATCCTCCATCTCACAGGACTCTGCAGGACACACCAGTCTTACATCCTCCGGTACACAGCACTTTCATTCTTCTGCCGTCGTTCTTTTTCATCTTACTCATAAGAATAGTCTTTATTTTAATTATTATTTTATTATCTAAAAAGAAAATTATATTGTTTCAGATGTCTTCTCACATGAGCAGTGAGATAATTCATATCACTGTTTAATTTTAGGTACTTTACAGTGTGCTGCCTACCAGTGGACTCCAGTCCTACAGGCACACCACCCTGTGATGATGGACGGGTCAGGAGGAGTTAGACTGGTGTCTGAACCTCTTGGCCAATTCTTTGGCGATGGGAGCCTCTCACCTCAGCTCGTTTCTGGGCTAACAACGGCTCCAGTCGACCAGATCCGGTGAGTAATCTGCACTGGGTTGACTTCAGAAGATCAGTGATTCCAATAAAGTGTTTCTGCAGCGTCTCAGGTAGTCGCTGTAATAGACATCCGATTGCTTTTTCTTATGGATGCAAATTTCTGTTTTATAGCCCCTTGAGTTCTGACCAGCTGAGCAGTGTGGCTCACCCCATGGGCGGAGACGGTGGCTCTTTCTACGAGTACAGAGACATTTTCAAATTAATAGAAGTCAACAACCATGACGTGATCAACAGCATAGAGGACCTGAATTCCTCCCTAAATCATAATCTTTATGATCTTGAAAATATAATCAACAGCCTTTTAAATGCCAAGACGTGAGAACACAATGTATAATCTAATAAATATTTTATATTCACTTCAAAATATTTTATAAAAATTTTACTATTCATTAAAAATATGCTTTAAAAGTTAACGTGTGTTTATTCCAACCACAAATTAATTTTTATTCAGAAGAAAGGAGCAGATTCTATTTATTTCTTTAAACCATTGAAATCATCTTTAATCACGCACTCTTTTGCTTCTTCTTTTACTTTCGGCTGCTCCCTTCAGGGGTCGCCACAGCAAATCATCCGCCTCCATCTCACCCTGTCCTCTGCATCTTCTTTTCTGACTCCAACGACCTTCATGTCTTCCTTCACCACATCCATAAATCTCTTCTTTGGTCTTCCTCGAGGCCTTCTGCCTGGTAGTTCCAACCTCAGCATCCTACTACCAATATACTCACTATCCCTCCTCTGTATATGTCCAAACCATCTCAATCTAGCCTCTGACTTTGTCTCCAAAACATCTTACATGTGCTGTCCCTCTGATATACTCATTTCTGATCCTATCCATCCTCGTTACTCCCAGAGAGAACCTCAACATTTTCATCTCCGCTACCTCCAGCTCTGCCTCCTGCCTTTTCCTCAGCGCCACTGTTTCTAAGCCATACACTTGTACACTTTTCCCTTCATTCTTGCTGACACTTTCCTATCGCACATCACACCGGACACTTTTCTCCAACCATTCCAGCCTGCCTGCACACGCTTCTTCACCTCTTTTCCACACTCTCCATTGCTCTGGATTGTTGAGCCTAAGTACTTAAAATCCTCCACCTTCGTTATCTCTCTCATTTACACACATGTATTCTGATTTTCTGAGGCTAACCTTCATTCCTCTCCTTTCCAGGGCATACCTCCACCTCTCTAGATTTTCCTGCATTGTTCTCTGCTCTCACTACAGATCACAATGTCATCTACAAACATCATAGTCCATGGAGATTCTTGTCTCACCTCGTCTGTCAGCCTGTCCATCACCATAGCAAACAAGAAGGGGCTCAGAGCTGACCCTTGATGCAGTCCTACCTCCACCTTGAACTCTTCTGTCACACCGACAGCACACCTCACCACTGTCTTACATCTCTCATACATGTCCTGCACCACTCTATCATACTTCTCTGCCACTCCAGACTTCCTCATGCAATACCACAGTTCTTCTCTTGGCACCCTGTCATATGCTTTTGTCACTCACTCTTTTGCTGAACCACTTAATTTGACCAACATCACAAGGACCATCTCAAAGTCAAGGTTGGGAGAAGGGGAGGGTCATCCCCTGAACAACTTGCTCACCCCCCCCTAGACACCCACACACACACACCCACACACACACACATATATATATATATATATATATATATATATATATATATATATATAAAACCATTCACACTCATAGAGAATTATAGGAGGCATTTGCAACACTGCACTGCGTTTTTTCGATTTTACAAAATGATTTTCCAAAAAAAAAGTAACATTTTGAGTTTAGACGTACCTACGTATTAAGTGACGTAATGACGCAATGACGCAGCATTCACTGTTTACAAACTACAGACTGTGTGTGTGTGTGTGTTTTTGTTTGTAGATATATATATATATATATATATATATATATATATATATATATATATATATATATATATAATGTTATATAGCGTGTTACCCTTGTGTTAAGACGTCGTCTCTGTGATCTCTGTGTTTACACTGTTTTGCGGACTTTTGTAACCTACTAGCATGGGTGCAAGTCTCATACAGAGATGAATTAACTATCGCTCGGATCGTCACAATCTACCATGCATACTCAGCTCAGCAAAGAGTTGTAATATGAATAAAAACCCGAATCCACAAATTACAGAACAATTAAAGATATTTATTATCTTGTAAAAGAATCCCAAGAGTACATACTTATTTTTATATTAATATTTATTAGGATTTGTACTTGTTCTTTGAATGCATCTCTTCAATAAAGTTTACTTACTTACACAAAATAAAGAACTCTCTGCTTTGCTGGTATTCACATGACAGGCTGTGTTCTAAACGAGTTCAACGGCACCCTTGTGCACTTGAAAGACCGGAAGTCTGTATAACCCACAGCAAGTACACGACTTTCGAAAGTACACTACTTTGGGTATTGAGCGCTTCACATATTGTAAGCGTTGATTGACTGTTTTAAGCTTCATGTGACTTATTTCAAATTAATGTTGATATGATTTGATATATTTGATATTGTTTTACAATGTTATTTTTATAATAATTGATTCATGGGTGTTTTATGAGATACGGTTTTATGGCCATCCCTTGCCGCTTCGCGATTTGAGTGTCGCGCGCGGTCTTGGTGCATTGATTATTAAAAAAACAAAACAAAAAAATCATTAAAATTTAAAAAATTCGCGCCGAAACTCGCAGGGACCTCCCATTCGCAAGCTGATTGGCTTAGACGCGTGACGTTGCAGCCTCACACATTAATAAATCCTCGAGGGGAGGCAGAAGACGCCGATTTCTCTCAAGCTTTGTTGGATTTCTTATCGTTCCACAGTATTTCTGTACATTTTGTTCCTTACAATATTTTTATTTTATTTTATTTATCTAAAAAATGGCTCCTAAACGCCCTGCACCACCTGCGGCATCCAATGAGCTCAAGAAAAAGCGAAAGATGATGACCGTGAATGAGAAGGTGAAGTTGTTAGATATACTGGCTGCAGGCAAAACTTACGCCCACGTGGCTCGCCAGTACGGCCTCAACGAGTCCACCGTGAGGTACATCAAAAAAGACGAAGTGAACATTCGGAAAACGGCATCAATGTCCTTTTCCAAGGACACTAAGCGAGTGGTAAGCACCAGGGATAAAAACATTGTTAAAATGGAGAAGGTGCTATTGGTTTGGATCTCGGACTGTCGGAAGAAGAAGCTCAGTCTCGATAGCAACATGATTCGAACCAAAGCGAAGGCTTTGTATGATAGCTTGGCTCCAGACGATGAAGATGAATCTCAGCCTAGTACCAGTACCGCTGAGCCACAAGGAAAACGTAGTTTTGCTGCCAGCAAGGGCTGGTTTGAAAACTTTAAGAAGAGGTACGGCCTGCAGAGTGTTTCGCTGTATGGCGAGGCCTCCTCCGCAGACCACGTGGCAGCCAAACGGCACGTCGAGGTAGAGTTCCCGAAAATAATGGAAGAGAATGGTTATCTTCTGGAACAAGTGTTCAATATGGATGAGACTGGTCTGTTTTGGAAGAGGATGCCTTCCCGGACATTTTTGTTCAAAGATGAACTGAAAAGGTCAGAGTTCAAGGCGCATCAGGATCGCCTCAGGTTCAACATGTGTGGGAATGCTGCTGGCTCAGACATGACGACGGAGGACGTCAACACACTGCTCGAGTGCCACTCAACCCCCCTAACTGATGAGGACCTCATTGAAATGACCAAATCTGGGAGTGAGGAAGAAGAGGTAGAGGAGGCAGAGGACGACGATGAGGATGAAGAGCGTGGTCTAACTTTGAGAAATCTGCAAGAGATTTTCAAGATGGCACGCAGTTTGCAACAAAGGGTCCAGGAGATTGATGACAACATGGTCAGAGCCATCGAATTTGGCAATTGTCTTGACAGTGTCATGTCCTTTTACAAAAACATGTTTGTAAAAAAAAAGAAACAGCAGTCATAGCTCCCCATCACCATGTTCCTTGTGTGCTGAAAACCTCTCGCAGAAGCTTCTCCTGCTGCCTTGACACCTCCTCCTGCTCCTACCGTGCCTTTTGCCGCCCCTTCGACTTCCATCGATGATCCAACGCCTCTCGAATCTGACACGGCATTACCGGACTTGCAATAACCATCATCTTCATCATTTTCACTTCATCTTCACCTTCATCGTACTGCACAGGTCTCGTCATGTCTCGTCGGCACATATCAAGCGGAGAAGAGCTTCTCAGAGGTGAGGACAGTACTTCAAGTATTTATACTGTACAGTAAAACCTCCGCTGACGAACGCTTAAGCTCACGAACTTTTCGCCTCAAGAACATTAAATTTGCGAGCATATAGTCTCTGCTGACGAACTAGTTTTCGGCGGACGAATCAAACCACGCGGTCGAACAGCGCCACGTTGGCGGCCACGAAAAGCTGACGCACGCTCACGGCATCACAGTTCGCCACCCCCTTTCTTTGAGTGCGGAAGTGGTTTGTGTTTGCGAGACATTTTGGACCATATTGAGTGTACTTTTATGGGACCGAAAAAGACCCCACCACAGGCGGAGGTCATTGAAAAACACGACCGAGGTGTGCGTTTGTGTGACTCAGCGTCCCAGTACCAGTACGCTAAGTCTACCATTGCTCCCATCCTTAAGAACAAGGAAGCTATTAAGGGTGCATGTGTGGCGAAGGGTGTTTCCAAACAGTAGGCGTTTCCAAACGCTCCTTCCAAACAGTAAGTCCCTCCCTCCCTCCTCCTCCCACTCCATTCCATCAAGCCATCAACTACCATCACAAAGGTAAATAAAACGACTTTATTATACAGTACAGTTTATTTCTTTAATTACAATACAATAGACATTTATTATACATAAAATAAGGTATATTTTTGTGTAGTTTTAAGGCTTATTAAGGAGAAAATTATGCTCAGATGAAAAAGAACAGAGGCAGAAGAATGAAAGTGCTGTGTACCAGAGGATGTATGACTGGCATGTCCTGCAGAGTCCTGTGAGATGGAGGATCTCAGCGGTGCTGCAGGGATCTTATAAGGTGCAGACCTCCTTTGGGTTCTCTGCACGACAGCTGATGAGGCAGTGGAGGCCTGAAGTATCTCTCCATCAGAGTGCTTCCTTTTCTCTGCACGTGGATTGTAGCTGTATTCTACATCACAGAAAAGAAAGGTTCACAGGTGAATTCAACAACACACTGAACAACCACAAACCGTCTGAGGGTGGATCTGTTAGTCTCTATAATTTCCTCATGATCTGTGAATTCTGTGTTCCTTACCAGGAAACGTCTCTCTGTGGAGGATTTCAAGCCTCTTGGCCTCTTTGTAATAGGGCTCCTTCTGGTCTTCAGTGAGTTTCCTCCACTCGTTCCCCAGCTCCACACTGATGTCGGAGCTCTTTGCCGTCGGGTTCGCCTTTGCCAGGATGGGCCTGTGAATGCTCGACCAGATTAGAAAGGCGTTCATGGGTCTCTTGATGCGGCCTTTCTTCCCCTTCCACTGGGTCATTTTTGCTTCATCTGTGGGCGAGAAATGAACATTATAAATCAAGTTAAAAAATTATCAAAGAGAGTTCTAGATCAAACCCTGAACAGAACAGAGGGAGACTGTGCAAAAGTCTTGAAGCTCTTTTTTTGTTTGCAAGGGGGAGCAGTTGGTTGTGAGGTTTCAGGGGACGAAGCACCATCAAGTTATTGTCATTTTAACATTTACAAATACTACAGAACACCTAAAACCTTTTTTTTTAATGAATAGGAAAATTTTCTATAAAAACATTTTGAAGTGAAATTATACATATAGTGTTCTCACGTCTTGGAATTCAAAAGGCTGTTAATAATATTTTCAAGTTCATCAAGATTATGATCGAGGGAAGAATTCAGGTCCTCAATGCTGTCCATCCCGTCATTGTTGTCGAGTTCTTCTATTAATTCGTAAAGTTCCCTGTACTCGTAGAAAGAGCCACCGTCTCCGCCCATGGGGTGAGCCACACTGCTCAGCTGGTCAGAACTCAAGGGGCTATAAAACAGAAATTTGCATCCATAAGAAAAAGCAATCGGATGTCTATTACAGCGACTACCTGAGACGCTGCAGAAACACTTCATTGGAATCACTGATCTTCTGAAGTCAACCCAGTGCAGATTACTCACCGGATCTGGTGGACTGGAGCCATTGTTATCCCAGAAACGAGCTGAGGTGAGAGGATCTCGTAGCCAAAGAATTGGCCAAGAGGTTCAGACACCAGTCTAACTCCTCCTGACCCGTCCATCATCACAGGGTGGTGAGCCTGTAGGACTGGAGTCCACTGGTAGGCACCACACTGTAAAGTACCTAAAAAGAAACAGAGATATGAATTATCTCACTGCTCATGTGAGAAAACATCTGAAACAATATAATTTTCTTTTTATATAATAAAATAAGGACTATTCTTTGGCGTCAGATGAAAAAGAACGGCGGCAGAAGAATGAAAGTGCTGTGTACCAGAGGATGTATGACCGGCATGTCCTGCAGAGTCCTGTGAGATGGAGGATCTCAGCGGTGCTGCAGGGATCTTATAAGGTGCAGACCTCCTTTGGGTTCTCTGCACGACAGCTGATGAGGCAGTGGAGGCCTGAAGTGTCTCTCCATCAGAGTGCTTCCTTTTCTCTGCACGTGGATTGTAGCTGTATTCTACATCACAGGAAAGAAAGGTTTACAGGTGAATTCAACAACACACTGAACAACCACAAACCGTCTGAGGGTGGATCTGTTAGTCTCTAGAATTTCCTCATGATCTGTGAATTCTGTGTTCCTTACCAGGAAACCTCTCTCTGTGGAGGATTTCAAGCCTCTTGGCCTCTTTGTAATAGGGCTCCTTCTGGTCTTCAGGGAGTTTCCTCCACTCGTTCCCCAGCTCCACACTGATGTCGGAGCTCTTTGCCGTCGGATTCGCCTTTGCCAGGATGGGCCTGTGAATCCTCGACCAGATTAGAAAGGCGTTCATGGGTCTCTTGATGCGGCCTTTCTTCCCCTTCCACTGGGTCATTTTTGCTTCATCTGTGGGCGAGAAATGAACATTATAAATCAAGTTAAAAAATTACTCTCAAAGAGAGTTCTAGATCAAACCCTGAACAGAACAGAGGGAGACTGTGCAAAAGTCTTGAAGCTCTTTTTTTGTTTGCAAGGGGGAGCAGGTCTCTTGTGAGGTTTCAGGGGACGAAGCACCATCAAGTTATTGACATTTTAACATTTACAAATACTACACAACACATTTGAGGTCATATTTTGAAATCTAGAACATCATTGGTAGAAATAATAGTTGAATCATAATAAAATTACATCAAAATGTACCTCTGAAGAATATACTTGCCTAAGTATTCCACCAATTTTGTTTTATGAAATCATAGTTCATCTCAGTTTTTAGTTTTCAGAAAAATGTTATCTGATATAAACAATGTTCATTCTTCATAAAATCATGAAAATATGCAGAAGTCAGTGATTCAGTCATATTGAATATGTAGACAGTACTATGGAAAGTAAATAGTGAAGACATTTGATGGAAAGTTGATGTAGTACTTCATATCTGGGCGGGGTGGGAAGGTTCATATTCTAATAAATAATTTATCCAGCATATCATGAATAGTGTTTGAAAGATTTCTTTTTAAATTCTTCTTCACAATTTAAATTTTTTTGTCAGACATAACATAAAACAAAGTGGGCAATAATAATCAGAAACATAAGCATAATGTAATACATGCAACACTTTTTGATTTTATGATCAAAATAACTCATGGAGTTTTGTTTTCTGTCTTTTTCTCTCGCCATATTTGTTTCCCTTTTGCTTTTTCAGCGAAAGCCCCGCCCCCGCATAGTCAATCACTTCACCGTCGCAAAGACTCCAAAGTGCATTCCCCGGATGTTGATCTTGAAAAATAAACACCGAGAGTGGCGACAGTATTTAATGCTCTCCAACCCCGACACTGTTCCGCTATCTATTTTATGAAGGATGTTTTTTTCTCACTAAATATTCAAGTTGAGTTGATGAGAAAGTTCAGTGCATTAGAGAGCAAAGCGCGAGCGGGAGTTTGTCTGGAGCCCGCGCCGCCATATTGTTTTCTCTTCTCCAAAACACAACTCGAGCAACACCTCGCTCAACACAACATTGAATGAGAACTTATCCGCTCTTCTTATTTTTTAACAAAACAAGTTTTGAAGGGAAAAACAAGATTAAAAACACTTTGGCTGAAAAAGTAGCGGAAGTCCGGGATCTCTGGGGATGGAAAGGTTGCTGTCGTTGGGAAAGAGGCTCCTGGGCTGCCGGCCTTTTCAATGACAAATATTACATTTTCAAGGAATACTTTCATCAACGTGCATGCAATATCAATACAAACAAGATGTTGATAAGGATAGCGAACACATAATTCATGACATTTAAACAAAAATACTGAGAAACTGTATGTTAAATGTCATATTTAATCAGATTCGAGCTGATAACCTCTCTCACTCTCTCTCTCTCACACACACACACACACACACACACAGTACAGAGACGAGCCGTGCACGCATGCGCACACACGCACACCCCACGGTTTTTCAACACAACCGGCAGGTATATATTTATTTTTAGCCTGTGAAAGCTCAGTCGGGGTTTTTCTGTATAATTTAGTCCCAATCGGCCGTGTTCCCGCCAACAAATATATTTTTAAGGCTGGACTAAATAAAGATGGAATAATACAGTGGAATTTCTTCAAAATAAAATGGATAAGTTATTCCTCGGGTCACGTGGTTTTGTTATTGCCATTTGAAAAAGAGACAGTTCCAAAACAAAATGGAAAAAACCCCACTAAATTGGTTTTGACGCTGATTGGTTGTACCATGCAGTTGAAAAGGATGCACAACGACGTGGATTGGCTATATACCGGGATGCAAATTAGATATGTGCGTCGACTGCAACGTCACTCATGACGCGGCAACTCGTTCGATTTTCGTCAAAAACGTTCCATTTTATGTGTATAAAGACCGAGCATCCACTCAGTCAGTCTCAATTTGTTCTCGACCCCCATAACGAACACATCGCGTCTTCTCCTGCTCCAGTAATTTATTCTCCACATGGAAACTATGAGCGATCTCGCTGCACCTTCTCGTTCTCAACCCTCTTCGGCGAGTCCTTTCACGACATTGGACGTCGAGATGTTCACGTTCGGCACCGCCCTTCCCGACCAGCCAACCACCGTCGGAGCGGCTCCCGGAGGCGGGATCTTCACGCGTCTCCCTTCAGCACGAGGTCGGTTTCCCACCTGAAAACAGTCATTCTCGGTGGATAAACACACCCCAAGTGATTATCACATCTTTTACATTTACATACTCGGATTTATCTTTCGACTCTCAGGCTTTCGGGTTGTGGTTTCTTTTCAAATGTAATTATATTGAATATCTCGGAGAACATTCATTCATTTTCTGAACCTAATTCGAGATTCGGGAGGCGAGTGCCCATTTCAGCCGGCGTCGGGCGATGGCAGGGTACACCCTGAACAGCTCGCCACACCGCCGGCAGCCCAGGAGCCTCTTTCCCAACGACAGCAACCTTTCCATCCCCAGAGAAGAGAAAACAATATGGCGGCGCGGGCTCCAGACAAACTCCCGCTCGCGCTTTGCTCTCTAATGCATTGAACTTTCTCATCAACTCAACTTGAATATTTAGTGGGGGGAAAAACATCCTCCATAAAATAGATAGCAGAACAGTGTCGGGGTTGGAGAGCATTAAATACTGTCGCCACTCTCGGTGTTTATTTTTCAAGATCAACATCCGGGGAATGCACTTTGGAGTCTTTGCGACGGTGAAGTGATTGACTATGCGGGGGCGGGGCTTTCGCTGAAAAAGCTTTGCGAGGGAAACAAATATGGCGCGAGAAAAGACAGAAAACAAAACTACATGAGTTATTTTGATCATAAAATCATAAAGTGTTGCATGTATTATATTATGCCTATGTTTTTGATTATTATTTCCCACTTTGTTTTATGTTATGTCTGACAAAAAAAATTTAAATTGTGAAGAAGAATTTAAAAAGAAATCTTTCAAACACTATTCATGATATGCTGGATAAATTATTTATTAGAATATGAACCTTCCCACCCCGCCCAGATACGAAGTACTACATCAACTTTCCATCAAATGTCTTCACTATTTACTTTCCATAGTACTGTGTCTACATATTCAATATGACTGAATCACTGACTTCTGCATATTTTCATGATTTTATGAAGAATGAACATTGTTTATATCAGATAACATTTTTCTGAAAACTAAAAACTGAGATGAACTATGATTTCATAAAACAAAATTGGTGGAATACTTAGGCAAGTATATTCTTCAGAGGTACATTTTGATGTAATTTTATTATGATTCAACTATTATTTCTACCAATGATGTTCTAGATTTCAAAATATGACCTCAAATGTGTTCTGTAGTATTTGTAAATGTTAAAATGTCAATAACTTGATGGTGCTTCGTCCCCTGAAACCTCACAAGAGACCTGCTCCCCTTGCAAACAAAAAGAGCTTCAAGACTTTTGCACAGTCTCCCTCTGTTCTGTTCAGGGTTTGATCTAGAACTCTCTTAACTTGATTTATAATGTTCATTTCTCGCCCACAGATGAAGCAAAAATGACCCAGTGGAAGGGGAAGAAAGGCCGCATCAAGAGACCCATGAACGCCTTTCTAATCTGGTCGAGGATTCACAGGCCCATCTTGGCAAAGGCGAATCCGACGGCAAAGAGCTCCGACATCAGTGTGGAGCTGGGGAACGAGTGGAGGAAACTCGCCGAAGACCAGAAGGAGCCCTATTACAAAGACGCCAAGAGGCTTGAAATCCTCCACAGAGAGACGTTTCCTGGTAAGGAACACAGAATTCACAGATCATGAGGAAATTTATAGAGACTAACAGATCCACCCTCAGACTGTTTGTGGTTGTTCAGTGTGTTGTTGAATTCACCTGTGAACCTTTCTTTCCTGTGATGTAGAATACAGCTACAATCCACGTGCAGAGAAAAGGAAGCACTCTGATGGAGAGACACTTCAGGCCTCCACTGCCTCACCAGCTGTCGTGCAGAGAACCCAAAGGAGGTCTGCACCTTATAAGATCCCTGCAGCACCGCTGAGATCCTCCATCTCACAGGACTCTGCAGGACATGCCGGTCATACATCCTCCGGTACACAGCACTTTCATTCTTCTGCCTCTGTTCTTTTTCATCTTACTCATAAGAATAGCCTTTATTTTAATTATTATTTTATTATCTAAAAAGAAAATTATATTGTTTCAGATGTCTTCTCACATGAGCAGTGAAATAATTCATATCTCTGTTTCTTTTTAGGTACTTTACAGTGTGGTGCCTACCAGTGGACTCCAGTCCTACAGGCACACCACCCTGTGATGATGGACGGGTCAGGAGGAGTTAGACTGGTGTCTGAACCTCTTGGCCAATTCTTTGGCGACGAGATCCTCTCACCTCAGCTCGTTTCTGGGATAACAACGGCTCCAGTCGACCAGATCCGGTGAGTAATCTGCACTGGGTTGACTTCAGGAGATCAGTGATTCCAATAAAGTGTTTCTGCAGCGTCTCAGGTAGTCGCTGTAATAGACATCCGATTGCTTTTTCTTATGGATGCAAATTTCTGTTTTATAGCCCCTTGAGTTCTGACCAGCTGAGCAGTGTGGCTCACCCCATGGGCGGAGACGGTGGCTCTTTCTACGAGTACAGGGACATTTTTGAATTAATAGAAGACATCAACAACCATGACGTGATGGACAGCATTGAGGACCTGAATTCTTCCCTCGATCATAATCTTGATGAACTTGAAAATATTATTAACAGCCTTTTGAATTCCAAGACGTGAGAACACAATATATATCATTTCACTTCAAAATGTTTTATCTTTTGCATACTAAAAATGTTTTTATCGAAAATTTTACTTTTCATTAAAAAAGGTTTTAAAAGTTAACATGTGTATTTATTATAACCACAAATTCATTTTTATTCAAAAGAATTTTTATTTAAAACACTGAAATCATCTTTAATCGCCCACTCATTTGCTGATCCACTGAATGCTACCAACATCACAAGAACCCTATCAAAGCCAAGGTTGGGAGGATGGGCGGTCACCACCTGAACAACTTGCTCACCCCCTCAAACACAAACACACACACACACACATTCACACTCCTCGAGAATTATAGGAGACATTTGCAGCACTTGGTTCGCTGAATGTGTTTGAGGACACCAGACTACATGAAGAAAAATACATATAAGCACAAAGAGATCATTCAAACTCCACACAGTCACACCCACACCGAGCTCAGGAGATTCACTCATTATTTCAGTTTTTATGGGATATCACAGAATTTGGAATCATGTTCAAATCTGCATGGTGAGATTACGGATATAAACTTCCATAAAAATTTATAAATGCATCCTTATTTATTGTATTAATCCCACAAAGTCAATTATTTCCTCTGCATTTAACCCACCCAAAGTGAAAACCCAAACACACAAGGAACAGTGGGCTGTCACACACCTTGGGGGGGCTCGGGGATTCAAATAGAAGATATTTATTTCATTCTACTGTGTTTACAACATCACATACATAATATAGCATGATATATGAAAAAAATTCCCAATTAATCCCAATAACAACCATATAACCCTGTCCACCTGATCATCTAATCATCTGAAGAAATTGTGCACGGTATATTTTCTGGGCTCACCATTGAGAGGTTGTGGGTTGTGATATAAAAAGAAAATTATATTGTTTCAGATGTTTTCTTTTGCATAGTCTTCTCACATGAGCAGTGAGATAATTCATATCACTGTTTCTTTTTAGGTACTGATTCAAACCCACAACCTCTCGATGGTGAGCCCAGAAAATATACCGTGCACAACTTCTTCAGATGATTAGGTGATCAGGTGGACAGGGTTATGTGGTTATGATGGGTTTTTCAGGAAGATTGATCTCCAGGAAGAGGGACACCTTACTCCACCAGTACCTGAAGAGATTGTTGCAGCAGAGATTTTGACCAAACGGTTCGAAAAGTACAGATTTTAAGTAATTAACACCACCTTTACACTGAATTTCGTATTAAATGTCACACTCTGCAAAATCAGAGAAATTAAACGACTTCTGTTCAACACCACAGCGCACGACTCGGCTTCACACAGAAATTACAAAAGTTCCACATCTTTAAGGTTCCTATTCGGTTCCCAAGGATATTAATGCCAGGCTAAAACAATTCTTTGTTGGCAAGAACATGATTTAAAAAGATTCACCAGGGAGGGACGAAAAAAGTTTTGCATGTGCAGGCCACTCGGGATTCGCCAGGAAATTTTTTTCATATATCATGCTATATTATGTATGTGATGTTGTAAACACAGTAGAATGAAATAAATATCTTCTATTTGAAATCAACATCCCGAATATCAAAGTTTATTATTTTAATATTGTGATCAACAGAGTATCAAGGTTTCTTCATCATATCACAGTTCATGTCACATCAGAGTCACGAGGGCAGTGGTGGCCTGGTGGTATGGGTTCATTGGATCGCTGATCTGAAGGTTGGGGGTTCGAGTCCCACTCTCCACAAGGTTGTCACTGTGCCCCCCTCCAGTGCAGCGAACTGGGTTATCAAAGGCCGGCCATGTCTCTCACTGTCTATGGTGTGAGGCATGTAAAAAAAAAATAATAATAATAAATAAATCAAAAAACATTGCTGACTTTCATAAAAAGCAGCTCTAAAGCCGCCAGCGTGTTTCTGTCCCTTGTTAAAAAGTTGTGTCAGGAAGGACATCCGACATAAAAACCTACGCCAAATCAAAAGTGCGAAACATTCGCTGTGGCGACTCCTGATAAAGAGAAAAAGCCAAAAAGAAATCTCATCATGTTACATCAGAGTCAGCCATATCCCCTGGAAATTTTTACAAGACTCAAGACCTCTTTTACAGGGTTCACAGCCCAGGCCTGATAAATTTCAAGCACTTTTTACAGACTTTTCAATGACAAATATTACATTTTCAAGGAATACTTTCATCAACGTGCATGCAATATCAATACAAACAAGATGTTGGTAAAGAAAGCGAACACATAATTCATGACATTTAAACAAAAATACTGAGAAACTGTATGTTAAATGTCATATTTAATCAGATTCAAGCCGATAACCTGACTCTCTCTCTCTCTCTCTCTCACACACACACACACACACACACACACAGTACAGAGACGAGCCGTGCACGCATGCGCACACACGCACACCCCACGGTTTTTCAACACAACCGGCAGGTATATATTTATTTTTAGCCTGTGAAAGCTCAGTCGGGGTTTTTCTGTATAATTTAGTCCCAATCGGCCGTGTTCCCGCCAACAAATATATTTTTAAGGCTGGACTAAATACAGATGGAATAATACAGTGGAATTTCTTCAAAATAAAATGGAAAAGTTATTCCACGGGTCACGTGGTTTTGTTATTGCCATTTGAAAAAGAGACAGTTCCAAAACAAAATGGAAAAAAAAAACCACTAAATTGGTTTTGACGCTGATTGGTTGTACCATGCAGTTGAAAAGGATGCACAACGACGTGGATTGGCTATTACCGGGATGCAAATTAGATATGTGCGTCGACTGCAACGTCACTCATGACGCGGCAACTCGTTCGATTTTCGTCAAAAACGTTCCATTTTATGTGTATAAATACCGAGCATCCACTCAGTCAGTCTCAATTTGCTCTCGACCCCCATAACGAACACATCGCGTCTTCTCCTGCTCCAGTAATTTATTCTCCACATGGAAACTATGAGCGATCTCGCTGCACCTTCTCGTTCTCAACCCTCTTCGGCGAGTCCTTTCACGACATTGGACGTCGAGATGTTCACGTTCGGCACCGCCCTTCCCGACCAGCCAACCACCGTCGGAGCGGCTCCCGGAGGCGGGATCTTCACGCGGCTCCCTTCAGCACGAGGTCGGTTTCCCACCTGAAAACAGTCATTCTCGGTGGATAAACACACCCCAAGTGATTATCACATCTTTTACATTTACATACTCGGATTTATCTTTCGACTCTCAGGCTTTCGGGTTGTGGTTTCTTTTCAAATGTAATTATATTGAATATCTCGGAGACCATTCATTCATTTTCTGAACCGAATTCGAGTTTCGGGAGGCGAGTGCCCATTTCAGCCGGCGTCGGTCGATGGCAGGGTACACCCTGAACAGCTCGCCACACCGCCGGCAGCCCAGGAGCCTCTTTCCCAATGACAGCAACCTTTCCATCCCCAGAGAAGAGAAAACAATATGGCGGCGCGGGCTCCAGACAAACTCCCGCTCGCGCTTTGCTCTCGAATGCATTGAACTTTCTAATCAACTGAACTTGAATATTTAGTGAGAAAAAAAACATCCTCCATAAAATAGATAGCAGAACAGTGTCGGGGTTGGAGAGCATTAAATACTGTCGTCACTCTCGGTGTTTATTTTTCAAGATCAACATCCGGGGAATGCACTTTGGAGTCTTTGCGACGGTGAAGTGATTGACTATGCAAGGCGGGGCTTTCGCTGAAAAAGCTTTGAGGGAAACAAATATGGCGCGAGAAAAGACAGAAAACAAAACTCCATGAGTTATTTTGATCATAAAATCATAAAGTGTTGCATGTATTATATTATGCTTATGTTTTTGATTATTATTTCCCACTTTGTTTTATGTTATGTCTGACAAAAAAAATTTAAATTGTGAAGAAGAATTTAAAAAGAAATCTTTCAAACACTATTCATGATATGCTGGATAAATTATTTATTAGAATATGAACCTTCCCACCCCGCCCAGATACGAAGTACTACATCAACTTTCCATCAAATGTCTTCACTATTTACTTTCCATAGTACTGTGTCTACATATTCAATATGACTGAATCACTGACTTCTGCATATTTTCATGATTTTATGAAGAATGAACATTGTTTATATCAGATAACATTTTTCTGAAAACTAAAAACTGAGATGAACTATGATTTCATAAAACAAAATTGGTGGAATACTTAGGCAAGTATATTCTTCAGAGGTACATTTTGATGTAATTTTATTATGATTCAACTATTATTTCTACCAATTATGTTCTAGATTTCAAAATATGACCTCAAATGTGTTCTGTAGTATTTGTAAATGTTAAAATGTCAATAACTTGATGGTGCTTCGTCCCCTGAAACCTCACAAGAGACCTGCTCCCCCTTGCAAACAAAAAAAGAGCTTCAAGACTTTTGCACAGTCTCCCTCTGTTCTGTTCAGGGTTTGATCTAGAACTCTCTTAACTTGATTTATAATGTTCATTTCTCGCCCACAGATGAAGCAAAAATGACCCAGTGGAAGGGGAAGAAAGGCCGCATCAAGAGACCCATGAACGCCTTTCTAATCTGGTCGAGGATTCACAGGCCCATCTTGGCAAAGGCGAATCCGACGGCAAAGAGCTCCGACATCAGTGTGGAGCTGGGGAACGAGTGGAGGAAACTCGCCGAAGACCAGAAGGAGCCCTATTACAAAGAGGCCAAGAGGCTTGAAATCCTCCACAGAGAGACGTTTCCTGGTAAGGAACACAGAATTCACAGATCATGAGGAAATTATAGAGACTAACAGATCCACCCTCAGACGGTTTGTGGTTGTTCAGTGTGTTGTTGAATTCACCTGTGAACCTTTCTTTCCTGTGATGTAGAATACAGCTACAATCCACGTGCAGAGAAAAGGAAGCACTCTGATGGAGAGACACTTCAGGCCTCCACTGCCTCACCAGCTGTCGTGCAGAGAACCCAAAGGAGGTCTGCACCTTATAAGATCCCTGCAGCACCGCTGAGATCCTCCATCTCACAGGACTCTGCAGGACATGCCGGTCTTGCATCCTCCGGTACACAGCACTTTCATTCTTCTGCCTCTGTTGTTCTTCATCTGACGCCAAAGAATAGTCCTTATTTTATGATATAAAAAGAAAATTATATTGTTTCAGATGTTTTCTTTTGCCTAGTCTTTTCACATGAGCAGTGAGATAATTCATATCACTGTTTCTTTTTAGGTACTTTACAGTGTGGTGCCTACCAGTGGACTCCAGTCCTACAGGCACACCACCCTGTGATGATGGACGGGTCAGGAGGAGTTAGACTGGTGTCTGAACCTCTTGGCCAATTCTTTGGCTACGAGATCCTCTCACCTCAGCTCGTTTCTGGGATAACAACGGCTCCAGTCCACCAGATCCGGTGAGTAATCTGCACTGGGTTGACTTCAGGAGATCAGTGATTCCAATAAAGTGTTTCTGCAGCGTCTCAGGTAGTCGCTGTAATAGACATCCGATTGCTTTTTCTGATGGATGCAAATTTCTGTTTTATAGCCCCTTGAGTTCTGACCAGCTGAGCAGTGTGGCTCACCCCATGGGCGGAGACGGTGGCTCTTTCTACGAGTACAGGGACCTTTATGAATTAATAGAAGAACTCAACAACAATGACGGGATGGACAGAATTGAGGACCTGAATTCTTCCCTCGATCATAATCTTGATGAACTTGAAAATATTATTAACAGCCTTTTGAATTCCAAGACGTGAGAACACTATATGCATAATTTCACTTCAAAATGTTTTCTTTTGCATACTTAAAATGTTTTTATCGAAAATTTTCCTATTCAATAAAAAAGGTTTTAGGTGTTCTGTAGTATTTGTAAATGTTAAAGTGCCAATAACTTGATGGTGCCTCGTCCCCTGAAACCTCACAAGAGACCTGCTCCCTCTTGCAAACAAAAAAGAGCTGCAAGACTTTTGCACAGTCTCCCTCTGTTCTGTTCAGGGTTTGATCTCGAACCCTCTTTGATAATAATTTTTGAACTTGATTTATAATGTTCATTTCTCGCCCACAGATGAAGCAGAAATGACCCAGTGGAAGGGGAAGAAAGGCCGCATCAAGAGACCCATGAACGCCTTTCTAATCTGGTCGAGGATTCACAGGCCCATCCTGGCAAAGGCGAACCTGACGGCAAAGAGCTCCGACATCAGTGTGCAGCTGGGGAACGAGTGGAGGAAACTCACTGACGACCAGAAGGAGCCCTATTACAAAGACGCCAAGAGGCTTGAAATCCTCCACAGAGAGACGTTTCCTGGTAAGGAACACAGAATTCACAGATCATGAGGAAATTATAGAGACTAACAGATCCACCCTCAGACGGTTTGTGGTTGTTCAGTGTGTTGTTGAATTCACCTGTAAACCTTTCTTTCCTGTGATGTAGAATACAGCTACAATCCACGTGCAGAGAAAAGGAAGCACTCTGATGGAGAGACACTTCAGGCCTCCACTGCCTCATCAGCTGTCGTGCAGAGAACCCAAAGGAGGTCTGCACCTTATAAGATCCCTGCAGCACCGCTGAGATCCTCCATCTCACAGGACTCTGCAGGACATGCCGGTCATACATCCTCCGGTACACAGCACTTTCATTCTTCTGCCTCTGTTCTTTTTCATCTTACTCATAAGAATAGCCTTTATTTTAATTATTATTTTATTATCTAAAAAGAAAATTATATTGTTTCAGATGTCTTCTCACATGAGCAGTGAAATAATTCATATCACTGTTTCTTTTTAGGTACTTTACAGTGTGGCGCCTACCAGTGGACTCCAGTCCTACAGGCACACCACCCTGTGATGATGGACGGGTCAGGAGGAGTTAGACTGGTGTCTGAACCTCTTGGCCAATTCTTTGGCGACGAGATCCTCTCACCTCAGCTCGTTTCTGGGATAACAACGGCTCCAGTCGACCAGATCCGGTGAGTAATCTGCACTGGGTTGACTTCAGGAGATCAGTGATTCCAATAAAGTGTTTCTGCAGCGTCTCAGGTCGTCGCTGTAATAGACATCCGATTGCTTTTTCTGATGGATGCAAATTTCTGTTTTATAGCCCCTTGAGTTCTGACCAGCTGAGCAGTGTGGCTCACCCCATGGGCGGAGACGGTGGCTCTTTCTACGAGTACAGGGACATTTTTGAATTAATAGAAGACATCAACAACCATGACGTGATGGACAGCATTGAGGACCTGAATTCTTCCCTCGATCAGAATCTTGATGAACTTGAAAATATTATTAACAGCCTTTTGAATTCCAAGACGTGAGAACACAATATATATCATTTCACTTCAAAATGTTTTTATCGAAAATTTTACTTTTCATTAATAAAGGTTTTAAAAGTTAACATGTGTATTTATTATAACCACAAATTCATTTTTATTCAAAAGAATTTTTATTTAAAACACTGAAATCATCTTTAATCGCCCACTCATTTGCTGATCCACTGAATGCTACCAACATCACAAGAACCCTATAAAAGCCAAGGTTGGGAGGATGGGCGGTCACCACCTGAACAACTTGCTCACCCCCTCAAACACACACACACACATTCACACTCCTCGAGAATTATAGGAGACATTTGCAGCACTTGGTTCGCTGAATGCGTTTGAGGACACCAGACTACATGAAGAAAAATACATATAAGCACAAAGAGATCATTCAAACTCCACACAGTCACACCCACACCGAGCTCAGGAGATTCACTCATTATTTCAGTTTTTATGGGATATCACAGAATTTGGAATCATGTTCAAATCTGCATGGTGAGATTACGGATATAAACTTCCATAAAAATTTATAAATGCATCCTTATTTATTGTATTAATCCCACAAAGTCAATTATTTCCTCTGCATTTAACCCACCCAAAGTGAAAACCCAAACACACAAGGAACAGTGGGCTGTCACACACCTTGGGGGGGCTCGGGGATTCAAATAGAAGATATTTATTTCATTCTACTGCGTTTACAACATCACATACATAATATAGCATGATATATGAAAAAAAATTCCCAATTAATCCCAATAACAACCATATAACCCTGTCCACCTGATCATCTGAAGAAATTGTGCACGGTATATTTTCTGGGCTCACCATCGATAGGTTGTGGGTTGTGATATAAAAAGAAAATTATATTGTTTCAGATGTTTTCTTTTGCATAGTCTTCTCACATGAGCAGCGAGATAATTCATATCACTGTTTCTTTTTAGGTACTGATTCAAACCCACAACCTCTCGATGGTGAGCCCAGAAAATATACTGTGCACAACTTCTTCAGATGATTAGGTGATCAGGTGGACAGGGTTATATGGTTATGATGGGTTTTTCAGGAAGATTGATCTCCAGGAAGAGGGACACCTTACTCCGCCAATACCTGAAGAGATTGTTGCAGCAGAGATTTTGACCAAACGGTTCAAAAAGTACAGATTTTAAGTAATTAACACCACCTTTACACTGAATTTCGTATTAAATGTCACACTCTGCAAAATCAGAGAAATTAAACAACTTCTGTTCAACACCACAGCGCACGACTCGGCTTCACACAGAAATTACAAAAATTCCACATCTTTAAGGTTCCTATTCGGTTCCCAAGGATATTAATGCCAGGCTAAAAAAATTCTTTGTTGGCAAGAACATGATTTAAAAAGATTCACCAGGGAGGGACGAAAAAAGTTTTGCATGTGCAGGCCACTCGGGATTCGCCAGGAAATTTTTTTCATATATCATGCTATATTATGTATGTGATGTTGTAAACACAGTAGAATGAAATAAATATCTTCTATTTGAAATCAACATCCCGAATATCAAAGTTTATTATTTTAATATTGTGATCAACAGAGTATCAAGGTTTCTTCATCATATCACAGTTCATGTCACATCAGAGTCACGAGGGCAGTGGTGGCCTGGTGGTATGGGGCGTTGGATCGCTGATCTGAAGGTTGGGGGTTCGAGTCCCACTCTCCACAAGGTTGTCACTGTGCCCCCCTCCAGTGCAGCGAACTGGGTTATTAAAAGGCCGGCCATGTCTCTCACTGTCTATGGTGTGAGGCATGTAAAAAAAAAAAACATTGCTGACTTCGAGAGGGTTCGAGTCCCACTCTCCACAAGGTTGTCACTGTGCCCCCCCCCCCCCCCCAGTGCAGCGAACTGGGTTATCAAAGGCCAGGCCTCATGTCTCTCACTGTCTATGGTGTGAGGCATGTAAAAATAAATAAATAAATAAAAAAAAACCATTGCTGACTTTCATAAAAAGCAGCTCTAAAGCCGCCAGCGTATTTCTGTCCCTTGTTAAAAAGTTGTGTCAGGAAGGACATCCGACATAAAAACCTACGCCAAATCAAAAGTGCGAAACATTCGCTGTGGCGACTCCTGATAAAGAGAAAACGCCAAAAAGAAATCTCATCATGTTACATCAGAGTCAGCCATATCCCCTGGAAATTTTTACAAGACTCAAGACCTCTTTTACAGGGTTCACAGCCCAGGCCTGATAAATTTCAAGCACTTTTTACAGACTTTTCAATGAGAAATATTACATTTTCAAGGAACACTTTCATCAACGTGCATGCAATATCAATACAAACAAGATGTTGATAAGGATAGCGAACACATAATTCATGACATTTAAACAAAAATACTGAGAAACTGTATGTTATATGTCATATTTAATCAGATTCAAGCCGATAACCTCTCTCTCTCTCTCTCTCTCTCACACACACACACAGTACAGAGACGAGCCGTGCACGCATGCGCACACACGCACACCCCACGGTTTTTCAACACAACCGACCGGATATATTTATTTTTAGCCTGTGAAAGCTCAGTCGGGGTTTTTCTGTACAATTTAGTCCCAATCGGCCGTGTTCCCGCCATCAAATATATTTTTAAGGCTGGACGAAATAAAGATGGAATAATACAGTGGAATATCTTCAAAATAAAATGGAAAAGTTATTCCTCGGGTCACGTGGTTTTGTTATTGCCATTTGAAAAAGAGACAGTTCCAAAACAAAATGGAAAAAATCCCACTAAATTGGTTTTGACGCTGATTGGTTGTACCATGCAGTTGAAAAGGATGCACAACGACGTGGATTGGCTATATACCGGGATGCAAATTAGATATGTGCGTCGACTGCAACGTCACTCATGACGCGGCAACTCGTTCGATTTTCGTCAAAAACGTTCCATTTTATGTGTATAAAGACCGAGCATCCACTCAGTCAGTCTCAATTTGTTCTCGACCCCCATAACGAACACATCGCGTCTTCTCCTGCTCCAGTAATTTATTCTCCACATGGAAACTATGAGCGATCTCGCTGCACCTTCTGGTTCTCAACCCTCTTCGGCGAGTCCTTTCACGACATTGGACGTCGAGATGTTCACGTTCGGCACCGCCCTTCCCGACCAGCCAACCACCGTCGGAGCGGCTCCCGGAGGCGGGATCTTCACGCGGCTCCCTTCAGCACGAGGTCGGTTTCCCACCTGAAAACAGTCATTCTCGGTGGATAAACACACCCCAAGTGATTATCACATCTTTTACATTTACATACTCGGATTTATCTTTCGACTCTCAGGCTTTCGGGTTGTGGTTTCTTTTCAAATGTAATTATATTGAATATCTCGGAGAACATTCATTCATTTTCTGAACCTAATTCGAGTTTCGGGAAGCGAGTGCCCATTTCAGCCGGCGTCGGGCGATGGCAGGGTACACCCTGAACAGCTCGCCACACCGCCGGCAGCCCAGGAGCCTCTTTCCCAATGACAGCAACCTTTCCATCCCCAGAGATCCCGGACTTCCGCTACTTTTCCAGCCAAAGTGTTTTTAATCTTGTTTTTCCCTTCAAAACTTGTTTTGTTAAAAAATAAGAAGAGCGGATAAGTTCTCATTCAATGTTGTGTTGAGCGAGGTGTTGCTCGAGTTGTGTTTTGGAGAAGAGAAAACAATATGGCGGCGCGGGCTCCAGACAAACTCCCGCTCGCGCTTTGCTCTCTAATGCATTGAACTTTCTCATCAACTGAACTTGAATATTTAGTGGGGGGGAAAAACATCCTCCATAAAATAGATAGCAGAACAGTGTCGGGGTTGGAGAGCATTAAATACCGTCGCCACTCTCGGTGTTTATTTTTCAAGATCAACATCCGGGGAATGCACTTTGGAGTCTTTGCGACGGTGAAGTGATTGACTATGCGGGGGCGGGGCTTTCGCTGAAAAAGCTTTGCGAGGGAAACAAATATGGCGCGAGAAAAGACAGAAAACAAAACTACATGAGTTATTTTGATCATAAAATCATAAAGTGTTGCATGTATTATATTATGCTTATGTTTTTGATTATTATTTCCCACTTTGTTTTATGTTATGTCTGACAAAAAAAAATTTAAATTGTGAAGAAGAATTTAAAAAGAAATCTTTCAAACACTATTCATGATGTGCTGGATAAATTATTTATTAGAATATGAACCTTCCCACCCCGCCCAGATACGAAGTACTACATCAACTTTCCATCAAATGTCTTCACTATTTACTTTCCATAGTACTGTGTCTACATATTCAATATGACTGAATCACTGACTTCTGCATATTTTCATGATTTTATGAAGAATGAACATTGTTTATATCAGATAACATTTTTCTGAAAACTAAAAACTGAGATGAACTATGATTTCATAAAACAAAATTGGTGGAATACTTAGGCAAGTATATTCTTCAGAGGTACATTTTGATGTAATTTTATTATGATTCAACTATTATTTCTACCAATGATGTTCTAGATTTCAAAATATGACCTCAAATGTGTTCTGTAGTATTTGTAAATGTTAAAATGTCAAACACTTGATGGTGCTTCGTCCCCTGAAACCTCACAAGAGACCTGCTCCCCCTTGCAAACAAAAAAAGAGCTTCAAGACTTTTGCACAGTCTCCCTCTGTTCTGTTCAGGGTTTGATCTAGAACTCTCTTAACTTGATTTATAATGTTCATTTCTCGCCCACAGATGAAGCAAAAATGACCCAGTGGAAGGGGAAGAAAGGCCGCATCAAGAGACCCATGAACGCCTTTCTAATCTGGTCGAGGATTCACAGGCCCATCTTGGCAAAGGCGAATCCGACGGCAAAGAGCTCCGACATCAGTGTGGAGCTGGGGAACGAGTGGAGGAAACTCGCTGAAGACCAGAAGGAGCCCTATTACAAAGAGGCCAAGAGGCTTGAAATCCTCCACAGAGAGACGTTTCCTGGTAAGGAACACAGAATTCACAGATCATGAGGAAATTATAGAGACTAACAGATCCACCCTCAGACGGTTTGTGGTTGTTCAGTGTGTTGTTGAATTCACCTGTGAACCTTTGTTTTCTGTGATGTAGAATACAGCTACAATCCACGTGCAGGGAAAAGGAAGCACTCTGATGGAGAGACACTTCAGGCCTCCACTGCCTCACCAGCTGTCGTGCAGAGAACCCAAAGGAGGTCTGCACCTTATAAGATCCCTGCAGCACCGCTGAGATCCTCCATCTCACAGGACTCTGCAGGACATGCCGGTCATACATCCTCTGGTACACAGCACTTTCATTCTTCTGCCTCTGTTCTTTTTCATCTGACACCAAAGAATAGTCCTTATTTTATTATCTAAAAAGAAAATTATATTGTTTCAGATGTTTTCTCACATGAGCAGTGAGATAATTCATATCACTGTTTCTTTTTAGGTACTTTACAGTGTGGTGCCTACCAGTGGACTCCAGTCCTACAGGCACACCACCCTGTGATGATGGACGGGTCAGGAGGAGTTAGACTGGTGTCTGAACCTCTTGGCCAATTCTTTGGCTACGAGATCCTCTCACCTCAGCTCGTTTCTGGGATAACAACGGCTCCAGTCGACCAGATCCGGTGAGTAATCTGCACTGGGTTGACTTCAGGAGATCAGCGATTCCAATAAAGTGTTTCTGCAGCGTCTCAGGTAGTCGCTGTAATAGACATCCGATTGCTTTTTCTGATGGATGCAAATTTCTGTTTTATAGCCCCTTGAGTTCTGACCAGCTGAGCAGTGTGGCTCACCCCATGGGCGGAGACGGTGGCTCTTTCTACGAGTACAGGGACCTTTATGAATTAATAGAAGAACTCAACAACAATGACGGGATGGACAGCATTGAGGACCTGAATTCTTCCCTCGATCAGAATCTTGATGAACTTGAAAATATTATTAACAGCCTTTTGAATTCCAAGACGTGAGAACACTATATGTATAATTTCACTTCAAAATGTTTTCTTTTGCATACTTAAAATGTTTTTATCGAAAATTTTCCTATTCATTAAAAAAGGTTTTAGGTGTTCTGTAGTATTTGTAAATGTTAAAATGCCAATAACTTGATGGTGCCTCGTCCCCTGAAACCTCACAAGAGACCTGCTCCCTCTTGCAAACAAAAAAGAGCTGCAAGACTTTTGCACAGTCTCCCTCTGTTCTGTTCAGGGTTTGATCTCGAACCCTCTTTGATAATAATTTTTTAACTTGATTTATAATGTTCATTTCTCGCCCACAGATGAAGCAAAAATGACCCAGTGGAAGGGGAAGAAAGGCCGCATCAAGAGACCCATGAACGCCTTTCTAATCTGGTCGAGGATTCACAGGCCCATCCTGGCAAAGGCGAACCCGACGGCAAAGAGCTCCGATATCAGTGTGGAGCTGGGGAACGAGTGGAGGAAACTCACTGAAGACCAGAAGGAGCCCTATTACAAAGACGCCAAGAGGCTTGAAATCCTCCACAGAGAGACGTTTCCTGGTAAGGAACACAGAATTCACAGATCATGAGGAAATTCTAGAGACTAACAGATCCACCCTCAGACGGTTTGTGGTTGTTCAGTGTGTTGTTGAATTCACCTGTGAACCTTTCTTTCCTGTGATGTAGAATACAGCTACAATCCACGTGCAGAGAAAAGGAAGCACTCTGATGGAGAGACACTTCAGGCCTCCACTGCCTCATCAGCTGTCGTGCAGAGAACCCAAAGGAGGTCTGCACCTTATAAGATCCCTGCAGCACCGCTGAGATCCTCCATCTCACAGGACTCTGCAGGACATGCCGGTCTTACATCCTCCGGTACACAGCACTTTCATTCTTCTGCCGCCGTTCTTTTTCATCTTACTCATAAGAATAGCCTTTATTTTAATTATTATTTTATTATCTAAAAAGAAAATTATATTGTTTCAGATGTCTTCTCACATGAGCAGTGAAATAATTCATATCACTGTTTCTTTTTAGGTACTTTACAGTGTGGCGCCTACCAGTGGACTCCAGTCCTACAGGCACACCACCCTGTGATGATGGACGGGTCAGGAGGAGTTAGACTGGTGTCTGAACCTCTTGGCCAATTCTTTGGCGACGAGATCCTCTCACCTCAGCTCGTTTCTGGGATAACAACGGCTCCAGTCCACCAGATCCGGTGAGTAATCTGCACTGGGTTGACTTCAGGAGATCAGCGATTCCAATAAAGTGTTTCTGCAGCGTCTCAGGTAGTCGCTGTAATAGACATCCGATTGCTTTTTCTTATGGATGCAAATTTCTGTTTTATAGCCCCTTGAGTTCTGACCAGCTGAGCAGTGTGGCTCACCCCATGGGCGGAGACGGTGGCTCTTTCTACGAGTACAGAGACATTTTTGAATTAATAGAAGACATCAACAACCATGACGTGATGGACAGCATTGAGGACCTGAATTCTTCCCTCGATCATAATCTTGATGAACTTGAAAATATTATTAACAGCCTTTTGAATTCCAAGACGTGAGAACACAATATATATCATTTCACTTCAAAATGTTTTATCTTTTGCATACTAAAAATGTTTTTATCGAAAATTTTACTTTTCATTAAAAAGGTTTTAAAAGTTAACATGTGTATTTATTATAACCACAAATTCATTTTATTCAAAAGAATTTTTATTTAAAACACTGAAATCATCTTTAATCGCCCACTCATTTGCTGATCCACTGAATGCTACCAACATCACAAGAACCCTATCAAAGCCAAGGTTGGGAGGATGGGCGGTCACCACCTGAACAACTTGCTCACCCCCTCAAACACAAACACACACACACACACACATTCACACTCCTCGAGAATTATAGGAGACATTTGCAGCACTTGGTTCGCTGAATGTGTTTGAGGACACCAGACTACATGAAGAAAAATACATATAAGCACAAAGAGATCATTCAAACTCCACACAGTAACACCCACACCGAGCTCAGGAGATTCACTCATTATTTCAGTTTTTATGGGATATCACAGAATTTGGAATCATGTTCAAATCTTCATGGTGAGATTACGGATATAAACTTCCATAAAAATTTATAAATGCATCCTTATCTATTGTATTAATCCCACAAAGTCAATTATTTCCTCTGCATTTAACCCACCCAAAGTGAAAACCCAAACACACAAGGAACAGTGGGCTGTCACACACCTTGGGGGGGCTCGGGGATTCAAATAGAAGATATTTATTTCATTCTACTGCGTTTACAACATCACATACATAATATAGCATGATATATGAAAAAAATTCCCAATTAATCCCAATAACAACCATATAACCCTGTCCACCTGATCATCTAATCATCTGAAGAAATTGTGCACGGTATATTTTCTGGGCTCACCATCGAGAGGTTGTGGGTCGTGATATAAAAAGAAAATTATATTGTTTCAGATGTTTTCTTTTGCATAGTCTTCTCACATGAGCAGTGAGATAATTCATATCACTGTTTCTTTTTAGGTACTGATTCAAACCCACAACCTCTCGATGGTGAGCCCAGAAAATATACCGTGCACAACTTCTTCAGATGATTAGGTGATCAGGTGGACAGGGTTATATGGTTATGATGGGGTTTTCAGGAAGATTGATCTCCAGGAAGAGGGACACCTTACTCCACCAATACCTGAAGAGATTGTTGCAGCAGAGATTTTGACCAAACGGTTCGAAAAGTACAGATTTTAAGTAATTAACACCACCTTTACACTGAATTTCGTATTAAATGTCACACTCTGCAAAATCAGAGAAATTAAACGACTTCTGTTCAACACCACAGCGCACGACTCAGCTTCACACAGAAATTACAAAAATTCCACATCTTTAAGGTTCCTATTCGGTTCCCAAGGATATTAATGCCAGGCTTAAACAATTCTTTGTTAGCAAGAACATGATTTAAAAAGATTCACCAGGGAGGGACGAAAAAAGTTTTGCATGTGCAGGCCACTCGGGATTCGCCAGGAAATTTTTTTCATATATCATGCTATATTATGTATGTGATGTTGTAAACACAGTAGAATGAAATAAATATCTTCTATTTGAAATCAACATCCCGAATATCAAAGTTTATTATTTTAATATTGTGATCAACAGAGTATCAAGGTTTCTTCATCATATCACAGTTCATGTCACATCAGAGTCACGAGGGCAGTGGTGGCCTGGTGGTATGGGTTCATTGGATCGCTGATCTGAAGGTTGGGGGTTCGAGTCCCACTCTCCACAAGGTTGTCACTGTGCCCCCCTCCAGTGCAGCGAACTGGGTTATCAAAGGCCGGCCATGTCTCTCACTGTCTATGGTGTGAGGCATGTAAAAAAATAAATAAATAAATAAATCAAAAAACATTGCTGACTTTCATAAAAAGCAGCTCTAAAGCCGCCAGCGTGTTTCTGTCCCTTGTGAAAAAGTTGTGTCAGGAAGGACATCCGACATAAAAACCTACGCCAAATCAAAAGTGCGAAACATTCGCTATGGCGACTCCTGATAAAGAGAAAAAGCCAAAAAGAAATCTCATCATGTTACATCAGAGTCAGCCATATCCCCTGGAAATTTTTACAAGACTCAAGACCTCTTTTACAGGGTTCACAGCCCAGGCCTGATAAATTTCAAACACTTTTTACGGACTTTTCAATGACAAATATTACATTTTCAAGGAATACTTTCATCAACGTGCATGCAATATCAATACAAACAAGATGTTGGTAAGGATAGCGAACACATAATTCATGACATTTAAACAAAAATACTGAGAAACTGTATGTTAAATGTCATATTTAATCAGATTCAAGCCGATAACCTGACTCTCTCTCTCTCTCTCTCTCTCTCACACACACACACACACACACACACAGTACAGAGACGAGCCGTGCACGCGTGCGCACACACGCACACCCCACGGTTTTTCAACACAACCGACCGTATATATTTATTTTTAGCCTGTGAAAGCTCAGTCGGGGTTTTTCTGTATAATTTAGTCCCAATCGGCCGTGTTCCCGCCGACAAATATATTTTTAAGGCTGGACTAAATAAAGATGGAATAATACAGTGGAATTTCTTCAAAATAAAATGGAAAAGTTATTCCACGGGTCACGTGGTTTTGTTATTGCCATTTGAAAAAGAGACAGTTCCAAAACAAAATGGAAAAAAACCCCACTAAATTGGTTTTGACGCTGATTGGTTGTACCATGCAGTTGAAAAGGATGCACAACGACGTGGATTGGCTATTATACCGGGATGCAAATTAGATATGTGCGTCGACTGCAACGTCACTCATGACGCGGCAACTCGTTCGATTTTCGTCAAAAACGTTCCATTTTATGTGTATAAATACCGAGCATCCACTCAGTCAGTCTCAATTTGCTCTCGACCCCCATAACGAACACATCGCGTCTTCTCCTGCTCCAGTAATTTATTCTCCACATGGAAACTATGAGCGATCTCGCTGCACCTTCTCGTTCTCAACCCTCTTCAGTGAGTCCTTTCACGACATTGGACGTCGAGATGTTCACGTTCGGCACCGCCCTTCCCGACCAGCCAACCACCGTCGGAGCGGCTCCCGGAGGCGGGATCTTCACGCGGCTCCCTTCAGCAGGAGGTCGGTTTCCCACCTGAAAACAGTCATTCTCGGTGGATAAACACACCCCAAGTGATTATCACATCTTTTACATTTACATACTCGGATTCATCTTTCGACTCTCAGGCTTTCGGGTTGTGGTTTCTTTTCAAATGTAATTATATTGAATATCTCGGAGAACATTCATTCATTTTCTGAACCGAATTCGAGTTTCGGGAAGCGAGTGCCCATTTCAGCCGGCGTCGGGCGATGGCAGGGTACACCCTGAACAGCTCGCCACACCGCCGGCAGCCCAGGAGCCTCTTTCCCATCGACAGCAACCTTTCCATCCCCAGAGATCCCGGACTTCCGCTACTTTTCCAGCCAAAGTGTTTTTAATCTTGTTTTTCCCTTCAAAACTTGTTTTGTTAAAAAATAAGAAGAGCGGATAAGTTCTCATTCAATGTTGTGTTGAGCGAGGTGTTGCTCGAGTTGTGTTTTGGAGAAGAGAAAACAATATGGCGGCGCGGGCTCCAGACAAACTCCCGCTCGCGCTTTGCTCTCTAATGCATTGAACTTTCTCATCAACTTAACTTGAATATTTAGTGGGGGAAAAACATCCTCCATAAAATAGACAGCAGAACAGTGTCGGGGTTGGAGAGCATTAAATACCGTCGCCACTCTCGGTGTTCATTTTTCAAGATCAACATCCGGGGAATGCACTTTGGAGTCTTTGCGACGGTGAAGTGATTGACTATGCGGGGGCGGGGCTTTCGCTGAAAAAGCTTTGCGAGGGAAACAAATATGGCGCGAGAAAAGACAGAAAACAAAACTACATGAGTTATTTTGATCATAAAATCATAAAGTGTTGCATGTATTATATTATGCTTATGTTTTTGATTGTTATTTCCCACTTTGTTTTATGTTATGTCTGACAAAAAAAAATTTAAATTGTGAAGAAGAATTTAAAAAGAAATCTTTCAAACACTATTCATGATATGCTGGATAAATTATTTATTAGAATATGAACCTTCCCACCCCGCCCAGATACGAAGTACTACATCAACTTTCCATCAAATGTCTTCACTATTTACTTTCCATAGTACTGTGTCTACATCTTCAATATGACTGAATCACTGACTTCTGCATATTTTCATGATTTTATGAAGAATGAACATTGTTTATATCAGATAACATTTTTCTGAAAACTAAAAACTGAGATGAACTATGATTTCATAAAACAAAATTGGTGGAATACTTAGGCAAGTATATTCTTCAGAGGTACATTTTGATGTAATTTTATTATGATTCAACTATTATTTCTACCAATTATGTTCTAGATTTCAAAATATGACCTCAAATGTGTTCTGTAGTATTTGTAAATGTTAAAATGTCAAACACTTGATGGTGCTTCGTCCCCTGAAACCTCACAAGAGACCTGCTCCCCCTTGCAAACAAAAAAAGAGCTTCAAGACTTTTGCACAGTCTCCCTCTGTTCTGTTCAGGGTTTGATCTAGAACTCTCTTAACTTGATTTATAATGTTCATTTCTCGCCCACAGATGAAGCAAAAATGACCCAGTGGAAGGGGAAGAAAGGCCGCATCAAGAGACCCATGAACGCCTTTCTAATCTGGTCGAGGATTCACAGGCCCATCCTGGCAAAGGCGAACCCGACGGCAAAGAGCTCCGATATCAGTGTGGAGCTGGGGAACGAGTGGAGGAAACTCACTGAAGACCAGAAGGAGCCCTATTACAAAGACGCCAAGAGGCTTGAAATCCTCCACAGAGAGACGTTTCCTGGTAAGGAACACAGAATTCACAGATCATGAGGAAATTCTAGAGACTAACAGATCCACCCTCAGACGGTTTGTGGTTGTTCAGTGTGTTGTTGAATTCACCTGTGAACCTTTCTTTCCTGTGATGTAGAATACAGCTACAATCCACGTGCAGAGAAAAGGAAGCACTCTGATGGAGAGACACTTCAGGCCTCCACTGCCTCATCAGCTGTCGTGCAGAGAACCCAAAGGAGGTCTGCACCTTATAAGATCCCTGCAGCACCGCTGAGATCCTCCATCTCACAGGACTCTGCAGGACATGCCGGTCATACATCCTCCGGTACACAGCACTTTCATTCTTCTGCCTCTGTTCTTTTTCATCTTACTCATAAGAATAGCCTTTATTTTAATTATTATTTTATTATCTAAAAAGAAAATTATATTGTTTCAGATGTCTTCTCACATGAGCAGTGAAATAATTCATATCACTGTTTCTTTTTAGGTACTTTACAGTGTGGCGCCTACCAGTGGACTCCAGTCCTACAGGCACACCACCCTGTGATGATGGACGGGTCAGGAGGAGTTAGACTGGTGTCTGAACCTCTTGGCCAATTCTTTGGCGACGAGATCCTCTCACCTCAGCTCGTTTCTGGGATAACAACGGCTCCAGTCCACCAGATCCGGTGAGTAATCTGCACTGGGTTGACTTCAGGAGATCAGCGATTCCAATAAAGTGTTTCTGCAGCGTCTCAGGTAGTCGCTGTAATAGACATCCGATTGCTTTTTCTTATGGATGCAAATTTCTGTTTTATAGCCCCTTGAGTTCTGACCAGCTGAGCAGTGTGGCTCACCCCATGGGCGGAGACGGTGGCTCTTTCTACGAGTACAGAGACATTTTTGAATTAATAGAAGACATCAACAACCATGACGTGATGGACAGCATTGAGGACCTGAATTCTTCCCTCGATCATAATCTTGATGAACTTGAAAATATTATTAACAGCCTTTTGAATTCCAAGACGTGAGAACACAATATATATCATTTCACTTCAAAATGTTTTATCTTTTGCATACTAAAAATGTTTTTATCGAAAATTTTACTTTTCATTAAAAAAGGTTTTAAAAGTTAACATGTGTATTTATTATAACCACAAATTCATTTTTATTCAAAAGAATTTTTATTTAAAACACTGAAATCATCTTTAATCGCCCACTCATTTGCTGATCCACTGAATGCTACCAACATCACAAGAACCCTATCAAAGCCAAGGTTGGGAGGATGGGCGGTCACCACCTGAACAACTTGCTCACCCCCTCAAACACAAACACACACACACACACACATTCACACTCCTCGAGAATTATAGGAGACATTTGCAGCACTTGGTTCGCTGAATGTGTTTGAGGACACCAGACTACATGAAGAAAAATACATATAAGCACAAAGAGATCATTCAAACTCCACACAGTAACACCCACACCGAGCTCAGGAGATTCACTCATTATTTCAGTTTTTATGGGATATCACAGAATTTGGAATCATGTTCAAATCTTCATGGTGAGATTACGGATATAAACTTCCATAAAAATTTATAAATGCATCCTTATCTATTGTATTAATCCCACAAAGTCAATTATTTCCTCTGCATTTAACTCCACCCAAAGTGAAAACCCAAACACACAAGGAACAGTGGGCTGTCACACACCTTGGGGGCTCGGGATTCAAATAGAAGATATTTATTTCATTCTACTGCGTTTACAACATCACATACATAATATAGCATGATATATGAAAAAAATTCCCAATTAATCCCAATAACAACCATATAACCCTGTCCACCTGATCATCTAATCATCTGAAGAAATTGTGCACGGTATATTTTCTGGGCTCACCATCGAGAGGTTGTGGGTCGTGATATAAAAAGAAAATTATATTGTTTCAGATGTTTTCTTTTGCATAGTCTTCTCACATGAGCAGTGAGATAATTCATATCACTGTTTCTTTTTAGGTACTGATTCAAACCCACAACCTCTCGATGGTGAGCCCAGAAAATATACCGTGCACAACTTCTTCAGATGATTAGGTGATCAGGTGGACAGGGTTATATGGTTATGATGGGGTTTTCAGGAAGATTGATCTCCAGGAAGAGGGACACCTTACTCCACCAATACCTGAAGAGATTGTTGCAGCAGAGATTTTGACCAAACGGTTCGAAAAGTACAGATTTTAAGTAATTAACACCACCTTTACACTGAATTTCGTATTAAATGTCACACTCTGCAAAATCAGAGAAATTAAACGACTTCTGTTCAACACCACAGCGCACGACTCAGCTTCACACAGAAATTACAAAAATTCCACATCTTTAAGGTTCCTATTCGGTTCCCAAGGATATTAATGCCAGGCTTAAACAATTCTTTGTTAGCAAGAACATGATTTAAAAAGATTCACCAGGGAGGGACGAAAAAAGTTTTGCATGTGCAGGCCACTCGGGATTCGCCAGGAAATTTTTTTCATATATCATGCTATATTATGTATGTGATGTTGTAAACACAGTAGAATGAAATAAATATCTTCTATTTGAAATCAACATCCCGAATATCAAAGTTTATTATTTTAATATTGTGATCAACAGAGTATCAAGGTTTCTTCATCATATCACAGTTCATGTCACATCAGAGTCACGAGGGCAGTGGTGGCCTGGTGGTATGGGTTCATTGGATCGCTGATCTGAAGGTTGGGGGTTCGAGTCCCACTCTCCACAAGGTTGTCACTGTGCCCCCCTCCAGTGCAGCGAACTGGGTTATCAAAGGCCGCCATGTCTCTCACTGTCTATGGTGTGAGGCATGTAAAAAAATAAATAAATAAATAAATCAAAAACATTGCTGACTTTCATAAAAGCAGCTCTAAGGCCGCCCGCTTGTTTCTGTCCCTTGTGAAAAAGTTGTGTCAGGAAGGACATCCGACATAAAAACCTACGCCAAATCAAAAGTGCGAAACATTCGCTATGGCGACTCCTGATAAAGAGAAAAAGCCAAAAAGAAATCTCATCATGTTACATCAGAGTCAGCCATATCCCCTGGAAATTTTTACAAGACTCAAGACCTCTTTTACAGGGTTCACAGCCCAGGCCTGATAAATTTCAAACACTTTTTACGGACTTTTCAATGACAAATATTACATTTTCAAGGAATACTTTCATCAACGTGCATGCAATATCAATACAAACAAGATGTTGGTAAGGATAGCGAACACATAATTCATGACATTTAAACAAAAATACTGAGAAACTGTATGTTAAATGTCATATTTAATCAGATTCAAGCCGATAACCTGACTCTCTCTCTCTCTCTCTCTCTCACACACACACACACACACACACACACACAGTACAGAGACGAGCCGTGCACGCATGCGCACACACGCACACCCCACGGTTTTTCAACACAACCGACCGTATATATTTATTTTTAGCCTGTGAAAGCTCAGTCGGGGTTTTTCTGTATAATTTAGTCCCAATCGGCCGTGTTCCCGCCGACAAATATATTTTTAAGGCTGGACTAAATAAAGATGGAATAATACAGTGGAATTTCTTCAAAATAAAATGGAAAAGTTATTCCACGGGTCACGTGGTTTTGTTATTGCCATTTGAAAAAGAGACAGTTCCAAAACAAAATGGAAAAAAACCCCACTAAATTGGTTTTGACGCTGATTGGTTGTACCATGCAGTTGAAAAGGATGCACAACGACGTGGATTGGCTATTATACCGGGATGCAAATTAGATATGTGCGTCGACTGCAACGTCACTCATGACGCGGCAACTCGTTCGATTTTCGTCAAAAACGTTCCATTTTATGTGTATAAATACCGAGCATCCACTCAGTCAGTCTCAATTTGCTCTCGACCCCCATAACGAACACATCGCGTCTTCTCCTGCTCCAGTAATTTATTCTCCACATGGAAACTATGAGCGATCTCGCTGCACCTTCTCGTTCTCAACCCTCTTCAGTGAGTCCTTTCACGACATTGGACGTCGAGATGTTCACGTTCGGCACCGCCCTTCCCGACCAGCCAACCACCGTCGGAGCGGCTCCCGGAGGCGGGATCTTCACGCGGCTCCCTTCAGCAGGAGGTCGGTTTCCCACCTGAAAACAGTCATTCTCGGTGGATAAACACACCCCAAGTGATTATCACATCTTTTACATTTACATACTCGGATTCATCTTTCGACTCTCAGGCTTTCGGGTTGTGGTTTCTTTTCAAATGTAATTATATTGAATATCTCGGAGAACATTCATTCATTTTCTGAACCGAATTCGAGTTTCGGGAAGCGAGTGCCCATTTCAGCCGGCGTCGGGCGATGGCAGGGTACACCCTGAACAGCTCGCCACACCGCCGGCAGCCCAGGAGCCTCTTTCCCATCGACAGCAACCTTTCCATCCCCAGAGATCCCGGACTTCCGCTACTTTTCCAGCCAAAGTGTTTTTAATCTTGTTTTTCCCTTCAAAACTTGTTTTGTTAAAAATAAGAAGAGCGGATAAGTTCTCATTCAATGTTGTGTTGAGCGAGGTGTTGCTCGAGTTGTGTTTTGGAGAAGAGAAAACAATATGGCGGCGCGGGCTCCAGACAAACTCCCGCTCGCGCTTTGCTCTCTAATGCATTGAACTTTCTCATCAACTTAACTTGAATATTTAGTGGGGGAAAAACATCCTCCATAAAATAGACAGCAGAACAGTGTCGGGGTTGGAGAGCATTAAATACCGTCGCCACTCTCGGTGTTCATTTTTCAAGATCAACATCCGGGGAATGCACTTTGGAGTCTTTGCGACGGTGAAGTGATTGACTATGCGGGGGCGGGGCTTTCGCTGAAAAAGCTTTGCGAGGGAAACAAATATGGCGCGAGAAAAGACAGAAAACAAAACTACATGAGTTATTTTGATCATAAAATCATAAAGTGTTGCATGTATTATATTATGCTTATGTTTTTGATTGTTATTTCCCACTTTGTTTTATGTTATGTCTGACAAAAAAAAATTTAAATTGTGAAGAAGAATTTAAAAAGAAATCTTTCAAACACTATTCATGATATGCTGGATAAATTATTTATTAGAATATGAACCTTCCCACCCCGCCCAGATAATGAAGTACTACATCAACTTTCCATCAAATGTCTTCACTATTTACTTTCCATAGTACTGTGTCTACATCTTCAATATGACTGAATCACTGACTTCTGCATATTTTCATGATTTTATGAAGAATGAACATTGTTTATATCAGATAACATTTTTCTGAAAACTAAAAACTGAGATGAACTATGATTTCATAAAACAAAATTGGTGGAATACTTAGGCAAGTATATTCTTCAGAGGTACATTTTGATGTAATTTTATTATGATTCAACTATTATTTCTACCAATTATGTTCTAGATTTCAAAATATGACCTCAAATGTGTTCTGTAGTATTTGTAAATGTTAAAATGTCAAACACTTGATGGTGCTTCGTCCCCTGAAACCTCACAAGAGACCTGCTCCCCCTTGCAAACAAAAAAAGAGCTTCAAGACTTTTGCACAGTCTCCCTCTGTTCTGTTCAGGGTTTGATCTAGAACTCTCTTAACTTGATTTATAATGTTCATTTCTCGCCCACAGATGAAGCAAAAATGACCCAGTGGAAGGGGAAGAAAGGCCGCATCAAGAGACCCATGAACGCCTTTCTAATCTGGTCGAGGATTCACAGGCCCATCTTGGCAAAGGCGAATCCGACGGCAAAGAGCTCCGACATCAGTGTGGAGCTGGGGAACGAGTGGAGGAAACTCGCTGAAGACCAGAAGGAGCCCTATTACAAAGACGCCAAGAGGCTTGAAATCCTCCACAGAGAGACGTTTCCTGGTAAGGAACACAGAATTCACAGATCATGAGGAAATTCTAGAGACTAACAGATCCACCCTCAGACGGTTTGTGGTTGTTCAGTGTGTTGTTGAATTCACCTGTGAACCTTTCTTTCCTGTGATGTAGAATACAGCTACAATCCACGTGCAGAGAAAAGGAAGCACTCTGATGGAGAGACACTTCAGGCCTCCACTGCCTCACCAGCTGTCGTGCAGAGAACCCAAAGGAGGTCTGCACCTTATAAGATCCCTGCAGCACCGCTGAGATCCTCCATCTCACAGGACTCTGCAGGACATGCCGGTCATACATCCTCTGGTACACAGCACTTTCATTCTTCTGCCTCTGTTCTTTTTCATCTGACACCAAAGAATAGTCCTTATTTTATGATATAAAAAGAAAATTATATTGTCTCAGATGTTTTCTCACATGAGCAGTGAGATAATTCATATCACTGTTTCTTTTTAGGTACTTTACAGTGTGGCGCCTACCAGTGGACTCCAGTCCTACAGGCACACCACCCTGTGATGATGGACGGGTCAGGAGGAGTTAGACTGGTGTCTGAACCTCTTGGCCAATTCTTTGGCTACGAGATCCTCTCACCTCAGCTCGTTTCTGAGATAACAACGGCTCCAGTCCACCAGATCCGGTGAGTAATCTGCACTGGGTTGACTTCAGGAGATCAGCGATTCCAATAAAGTGTTTCTGCAGCGTCTCAGGTAGTCGCTGTAATAGACATCCGATTGCTTTTTCTGATGGATGCAAATTTCTGTTTTATAGCCCCTTGAGTTCTGACCAGCTGAGCAGTGTGGCTCACCCCATGGGCGGAGACGGTGGCTCTTTCTACGAGTACAGGGAACTTTATGAATTAATAGAAGACATCAACAACAATGACGAGATGGACAGCATTGAGGACCTGAATTTTTCCCTCGATCATAATCTTGATGAACTTGAAAATATTATTAACAGCCTTTTGAATTCCATGACGTGAGAACACTATATGCATAATTTCACTTCAAAATGTTTTCTTTTGCATGCTTAAAATGTTTTTATCGAAAATTTTCCTATTCATTAAAAAAGGTTTTAGGTGTTCTGTAGTATTTGTAAATGTTAAAATGTCAATAACTTGATGGTGCCTCGTCCCCTGAAACCTCACAAGAGACCTGCTCCCCCTTGCAAACAAAAAAGAGCTGCAAGACTTTTGCACAGTCTCCCTCTGTTCTGTTCAGGGTTTGATCTCGAACCCTCTTTGAGAGTAATTTTTGAACTTGATTTATAATGTTCATTTCTCGCCCACAGATGAAGCAAAAATGACCCAGTGGAAGGGGAAGAAAGGCCGCATCAAGAGACCCATGAACGCCTTTCTAATCTGGTCGAGGATTCACAGGCCCATCCTGGCAAAGGCGAACCCGACGGCAAAGAGCTCCGACATCAGTGTGGAGCTGGGGAACGAGTGGAGGAAACTCACTGAAGACCAGAAGGAGCCCTATTACAAAGACGCCAAGAGGCTTGAAATCCTCCACAGAGAGACGTTTCCTGGTAAGGAACACAGAATTGACAGATCATGAGGAAATTATAGAGACTAACAGATCCACCCTCAGACGGTTTGTGGTTGTTCAGTGTGTTGTTGAATTCACCTGTGAACCTTTCTTTTCTGTGATGTAGAATACAGCTACAATCCACGTGCAGAGAAAAGGAAGCACTCTGATGGAGAGACACTTCAGGCCTCCACTGCCTCACCAGCTGTCGTGCAGAGAACCCAAAGGAGGTCTGCACCTTATAAGATCCCTGCAGCACCGCTGAGATCCTCCATCTCACAGGACTCTGCAGGACATGCCGGTCATACATCCTCCGGTACACAGCACTTTCATTCATCTGATGCCAAAGAATCGTCCTTATTTATTATTTTGTTTGAAAAGAAAGTTATATTGTCTCAGATGTTTTCTTTTGCCTAGTCTTTTCACATGAGCAGTGAAATAATTCATATCACTGTTTCTTTTTCGGTACTTTACAGTGTGGCACCTACCAGTGGACTCCAGTCCTACAGGCTCACCACCCTGTGATGATGGACGGGTCAGGAGGAGTTAGACTGGTGTCTGAACCTCTTGGCCAATTCTTTGGCTTCGAGATCCTCTCACCTCAGCTCGTTTCTGGGATATTAACGGCTCCAGTCGACCAGATCCGGTGAGTAATCTGCACTGGGTTGACTTCAGAAGATCAGTGATTCCAATCAAGTGTTTATTACAGCGACTAAATGAGACGCTGCAGAGACAGTCAATTGCTTTTTCTTATGGATGCAAATTTCTGTTTTATAGCCCCTTGAGTTTTGACCAGCTGAGCCGTGTGGCTCTTTCTACGAGGACAGAGACATTTACGAATTAATAGAAGTAATCAACAACAATGACGTGATGGACAGCATTGAGGACCTGAATTCTTCCCTCGATCATAATCTTGAACTTAAATATTCTAAACAGCCTTTTGAATGCCAAGACATGAGAACACTATATGTATAATTTCACTTCAAAATGTTTTCTTTTGCATACTTCATGTTTTTATAGAAAATTTTACTATTCATTTAAAAAAGGTTTTAAAAGTTAACATGTGTGTTTATTACAACTACAAATTTGTTTTTAATCAGAAGAAAGGAGCAGATTTGACTGATTTTCTTTAAAACACTGAAATCACATCACTCACTCATTTGCTGAACCACTTATTGTTACCAACATCACAAGGACCCTATCAAAGCCAACGTTGGGAGAAGGGGGGAGTCACCCCTGAACAGCTTGCTCACCCACACCCCAGACACACAGAATTATAGGACACCCTCACCGAACTCAGATTCACTCATTATTTCAGGTTTTTATGAGATATCATAATTTGGAATACATTCATGATAAAATCAGCATGGTGAGAATCCGAATAGAAATTTGTTAAAATGCATGCATATTTTTTATTTACTGTACGAATCGTACAAAGTAAATTATCTCACACAAACAAACAGGGAATAGTGGGCTGCCACACACTTTGAGGGGCCCGGAGAGCAGTTGTGGGTTTCAGTGCCTTGCTCAAGGACACTTGGATGAAAAGATGCAGTTCACTCCCACCCCACACAAAACACACACATTCCTTCTGGTTCGGGAATCAAACCCGCAACGTTTTGGTACCGAAGTCACTTCTTTAACAATCAGGCTACAGCTACCTATTTAAAAAGATTATGCATAAAGTGAATTGTTTGTTTATGATTTACACACACACACAAATACACAGACAAGAAAAAAAAAATAAAACCTTAAACAACTATAATTCTATTGACTTAATCAATTCACATTTCATTTTCAATTTCTGGAACCGCTTAATCCTAATTAGTCACGGGGAGGTTGGCACCCATCACAGCTGACTCGAGGTGAGGGCAGAGTACACCCTGGACAGCTTGCCAGGCCTCATTTTCCATTCTCGTTGAGTTAATGGATTTCTACTTTACACACAAACCCCATTTTACTGTTAGTTCCAGGTTTGACTGGACTTCAGTGGTGCCCATCCCTGTTCGTGGAGATCCACATTCCTGAAGACTTCAACTCTAACTTGGCCCACCAGAGGATCTTAACATCAAGTCTCTTGGGCTTTTTCTACCTGGGCCGAATGGCGATTAAATTTGCATGATTAAAATGATCAGATGGACCGGGTTGTACGGTTGTAAAAAAAAAAAGTTTTCAGGAAGATTGAGCTCCACGAAGAGGGACACCTTACTTCCCCAATACACCTGAAGAGATTGTTGCAGCAGAGATTTTGATCAAAACCTTTCCAAAAGTACAGGCTTTAAATAAATAACACCTTTACACTGAATTTTGTATTAAATGTCACACTCTGCAAAAACAGAGAAATTAAAATACAGTATTTCTTCAACACCATAGTGCACTGCTCAGCATCACACAAAAATTCACATCTTTAAGGTTCCTAATCCGTTCCCAGAGATATTAAATAATGATGAATTACAGTGGAATTTCTTAGAAATAAAATGGAAAAGTAATTCCTCAGGTCACGTGGTCTTATTTGATACAGATCGAGGACCAATACAAGATGAAAAACTAAAAGCGCTAATGACTATTGATTGGCTGTTATGTTCCTCGACATGGATTGGCGGTGAAGGAAGACATGAAAGTCGTTGGAGTCAGAAAAGAAGATGCGGAGGACAGGGTGAGGTGGATGATTTGCTGTGGCGACCCCTGAAGGGAGCAGCCGAAAGTAAAAGAAGACACAGTGGTCATTTAGATACAGTATTGTATGTAACAGGTGTCACCTGATGACATGAATATGAAAACCTATCAATGTTTTGGTGGTTTGAGTTAAAGCAGACACTGGTTTTTCCATCTGTGTGATTTTAACAAAGCTCAGATCACATTTGGTGATTTTATGCAGAAATTCCCAAAGGCTCAGATACTTTTCATACCACTGTACTTGCTGTGGGTTATACCAACTTCCGGTCTTTCAAGTGCACAAGGGTGCCATTCAACTGTTTAGAACAGCCTACACTGATGCAGTCTCCTCGCAAAGTGGCGATTTTTCTTGTGTAAGTAAACTTTATTCAAGAGATGCATACAAAGAACAAGTACAAATCCTAATAAATATTTTTATATTAAGTATACACTCTTCGGATTCTGCTAAAAAGATAATGATCGGAGCAGATAGTTAATTCATCTCTGTGTATGAGACTTGCACCTATAATAGTAGGCTTACATTTGACCAACCATATTTGCTTAGGGTTACAAAAGTACACCAAAAAAAAAAAAAAAAAGTGTAAACACAAAGATCACAGAGACAAGGTCTTAACACCAGGGTAACAGTCTGTAGTTTGTAAACAATATACCAGACAAGTTTCTAATTTTTGGGTTTCTAAAATGGCATTAAAAAAAACAAAACCCACCAAGACAGGGATCCCTCACTTTCCATGCTTAATTGCAATCATCAAAATCCACCAAGGAGGATCACCCCCACATGCGTGCGTGTATATATATATATCAATAAATACATATTCAATGCTATAAATGCTTGCAACAATTAAACATTGGGAAGAAAAAAAAAAAAAAAAAAAAAAAAAAAGAAAAAAAAAAAAAGACACTCTCCAACATTCATTTGGCAAAACATCCAAAGATACCAAGCTGTCCAAGGTCGTAAGTGAAATTGAAGTAGAAATGGAATAAAAGCGACAGAAAGATGGCTCATAAATCCAAGTATGAAATATGATTAAACATTATCCTGAGGTACACTTACTGCTCGGCTCTGGCAGAGAGGGGCGTGGTTATCAGTACACAAGCGCAACAGGTTTTGATGGGAGATTTTGGGTGGTTTTTTGTTGGTTTAGGATTTTTTGCATAATTTGCCTTGTGTTCATTTTCCTCAACCTTTCCACCCATTCTTCCTTATTTTTTTTTTTAACTCCATGAATATTAAAAAAAAAAAAAAAAAAAAAAAAAAACCGCGATGCACTGAAGCCGCATGAATTGAAGCGCCAAGTAGCGAGGGATCCCTGTATATTCCTAATAAAGTAAACTGAAATTTGCATTACGTACTGATCCGTATTCAAGTGCAGAAGACCAACTAAAATATAAATAATCAGACTAGATAAAAAGTATATTCAAGTCAAACAAATGTAAACTAAAAATAACCCAGCTTAGTGTTGTTGAAATCAAGGATAGCCTATCAGGTTTGGTAAAACTCATTTCTAGCAGGGTCCTTCCAATTACCAAAAAAATAAAAATAATTTCAGTGCAGGATAGTATCCTAAAGTACTGGTAAATACAAAGTTACATGATAGTAACTTATTCAATTATGGAAATATAAAAACTGAAATATTCTGTGAGATCCCAGAATTTGGAAGCGTTACAATCAGCATGGTAAAATTGAATATAAACCTTCATAAAACTGCATCCTTATTGTATTAATCCTCCAAGGCAAGTAATTTCCTCTGCATTTAACCCACTCCGAGTGCACACAGACACACAGCAGTGGGCTGCCACACACCATGGGGGGGGGGGGGGGGGCACAATTTGTTGGTTTGTGCCTTGTTCAAGGACACATGGATGAAGGTGGAATAAGGGAATGTGTAGTTCACCCCCCCCCCCCAACACATTTTTTCTGGTTCAGGAATTAAACCAGCGACTTTAGTCCCAAAGCCACCTCTATCCATCAGACTACAGTCAGATGTGTGAACAGGTTGGGTAGTCTACCTCACAATCACTCCCTTCCTGCGATCTTTCATGGTGAGATTAAATGTTTTGTCAGTTTTAATTTACAAAAACGTTATCAACACAAAGTACATTTGTTGTATTGACTTGTTTTAAGAAGGAGCCTGCTCAACATTTTTAAATAATGCTTTATACTGCACTGACCAACCCGTTCTCAGAGTGACGAAAGAACCAGACCCAGCGTTTTATTTTGTGACGAGGAGTTATTTAATTCAGAGATTGCTGTGCACAAACCGTCTTTCTTTAGATGTGATTTCCGTTCCTGGATTACAAACCCTGGGGGTTGGGGGGGGGGGAGAAGACACCTCGTTCGCTGCTGCAGGAATGGCGAGAACATTCCTTGCCATGAGCACAGGGGTTTGGAAATACTGTGGTATGCTCCCTACACCAACACAGCAGATCAGAAACAGACTCTCAATGTAGCTGATTAATATAATGATCGCCATGTCCACAAGAACACACCCCCCCAAAAAAAAACCCTGCTTGCACCAAATAAATATCCGCCTGCACCATGAAATTTTCAACCCGAAAAAGAACATTTTTTCCAAGGTTATCCGCTGGGTACCTAACCTGCCGTAGGCAGATTCTCATTCAGGTGAAAACTGGTTTCACTCCCTACTCCCGAGAGCGCTTCCGGTGTGCAAGTAAGCAGAATTTTCGTATTTGAAGCATGTTTGGACCCGTCATCCACCATAAAGTACACATTCATCATTTTGAACAGCCACAGAGCCACACCAGAGAGGTGAAAGCTGTGGGTTGCCGACCCCTGGCATTGGCAGAACCAGTGTAATCTAATGCAAGTACACAGGGAACATATTACACAATTTCAAGATGGTCCAGACTGCCACCTCTGGCATGAACTCTGGAGGGTGGGCTGTACTGTCCACTTCAGGCACCACCATGTTGCCCCCTGACGAGAATGCTGAGGAGGAGGCCACCCTGTTGGCCTCAGCTGAGGGCACTCAAGTGGAACCAACACTGTACACATCATAGTCAGAGAAAGTTTTCAGAAACTCCTGGATATCATCCCCTCTGCATGGTCACCCATGCCCATCTACAATGAACTCTCGGAAGCTGGGCATCAAAATGGTGCCTGGAGAACAAGGCATGTTCCACACTGAGGAGACATTTACACAGGCATGGCAGAAAATAGGTGAGGCTCTGCAGACAGTCATCAGGGACATGAAACACAAGGTTCTGAGAGATGGAAAATGTCAATGTCCGAAGGGATGAGCATTGGGTTGAAGTCCCCCTTGTGGCCTTCCTCGGCTGCTCAGGCATCCCTGAAAAAAACAAAAAAAAAACCCCATCACATCCCGATCAACCATCATACCATGAGCCACTAGGCTTGGGTGTAAAAAGCCCAACAGACTTTACCCACTGGTTGCCAGCATGGAGCTTGAAGTTGGACCAGGAAAGGCCTTTAGCACTGGTGTAGACAGAGCCAGCATAGGACTCCGCATACAAGTCGGAGCACTCGACAGAGAATTTGGCATTGAAGACTAATCTGGCCCTGAAATCCACAGGCACAGAACAACCAGAGTGAGCTCCTGCACTGAAAGACAGACAAGTCTCTGAATCATACCAACATACTGTTATTCCTGCAGAAAAAACCTGCACGGTCACTATACAATCTAACATGAGACAGCAACACTACATCACAGAAGGTGGTAGAAAATATACCGAATATGTATTCAATGTAATAAGCGTCCTGCTCCAAAAAGGCCCCCCAGTGTTTTTGCTCTTACATCTCATAACCGCCCATGTGTTCAGGGAGCAAATTGTACACCAAACTTGGCAATTTTATTCGATCAGACCAACCGTAAAATGAGGCGTTCACTGCCTGTAAAACAGTTCTCACAGGATTTCAAGACCCCCTGCCACTGGGGAAATGTCTAAATGTTCATCAGTAACACTTGATTGTTCCGCCATGCCTTAAAAACAGGAAAATATTTTGCCGTGTTCTCTTGGTATCATGTCCAACCACCAATGAACTATTAGAAATTGCTACAGCAAAACTATCAGATGCTCTGAATGAGTGGAGCGATAAACCAGACATGAACCCATCAGAAAGTGATGAGTAAATTTGAAGTTAGTGAACAGGAGAATCGGGTGAAAAATAAAGATGTTCCTGGCCATGTGCTAAAGGTTTGTTAGTGTTGATTGGTTCAATGTGCTAAAGTTGACATTTGTGTCGATCGGCTAAATTTTACTTGAAGGAACAGCACTGTCATATGGCACTTTGAATTGGTTTAGCCTTTCTAAAATATCGTTATGTCACTTGTCTTCGTACAACTTCAAGTAATTCCAAATGTACGAGAACTACAAATTAGAAAGTCAATTTTGCGTTTCAGATTTACACACGCGCAATATATTATATATATGAATATGACACAGTCGGCACCCAACTTACGATATTAATTCGTTCCAGAGCCCTTTTCGTATAGTGGGGATTTCGTCAGTAAGGGTCGCATCTTACATGTTAAACGCCTAATTCATTCCAAGGCTCCAGTCTTTGGACTGGGTAAACCCCGTAAACCCTTTAAAAATGATAAGTACACCAATTTTGGATGAAATGTTTTAAAAGTACTAAAATTTATTAAACAGTTATTAATCCACCTCTCACGCTGCAGACCATGCCCACAAGACGTGGAATTCAAAGCGCATTCCCTGCTTGACAAACTCAACTTTAATTTGATTCCTTGAGGGAATGCGCCCACATTTATGAAAAAATGTAAAAAAACTAAAAACTAAAGAGTGAAGTTTTTGTCTCTATCTGGGAGGCCAGCAGGGTGGGATGTTGAGACCGCCAATGAGAGAGCAACTCGCACGGAAAGTGAAATTTTGATTGGCGCGTTTGAATTTTTCGTATCTCAGGGACAGAAACTCGGGGAAAATGGTTTTTCATAACCCAGGGATTTTGTACACAGGGGTCTTCGTAAGTTGGGGGTCGACTGTATATATAAAAACACATGCATACACCGTGGCACCTTGACTTACGAGTGTAATGAATTTTCAGTGATGAAAGCTTCAATCCCACCAAAAATCTGCCCCATCCAACAAGCAAAATTTTGATTTACAAGCGCTGCTGTGAAATGGCTTTTCCAGGCCAATTAGCCTCGTATTCTCCCGCATGCCGAGAACTCCTTGTGCAGTGCTCCTCAGTCATTTTCTGTGATGCCCCCTATAAAAGGGGAGAAAAAAAAAAAAAAAAAAAAAAAAAAAAAAAAAAAAAATCGCTCTTCTCTACTAAATGAGGAATTTTTAAGACCAGAACCACAAAACACACCATTCATATTTACCTAAACATTCAACAATGTGCTAAAGACTTGTTTTCTGTAAATGAAACATGTTGCCAATTTAAAAACATTCATAACAAGGATTCACTGATTCTAAGACCAAACAAACCTCAGCCTGGTTGGAATGGTTGCTGCTGATGTTGCACTGTGCTGAAGCGCCGATGACCGGGTAGGAAGTGATCTGCTGCCACAGACTGCTGTACATGTCACTGTATCAGAATACACCAGAAAGCTGGCAAACCCGTACCCAGCCACCACCAGCACAAACCCTTCATTCTGCAAAACACTAAAACACCACCACAGTGTTATGTGCATGCTGATTAACACATCCACCTCAAACTTCCTGGGTTCAAATCCCAGTCTGAACCATGTGTGTGAACTTCGCACAGTCTCCCAATGCATGTATGGGTTTCCTCCGGGTACTCCGGTTTCCTCCCACTTTCCAAAATCATGCATAAAAGGCAACTGACTGACTGTTTGAAACTGTCCTTGGGTGTGAATGTGCGGGTCAATGATGTGTTGTCCCAGTGAGTTGTTTATAATGTATGTACCCTGCAATAAACTAGTGTTGGCTGAGAAAGATCCCATGACCCAAAAAGGATTCAGCCTGTGAGTGACTTATTTCTATAATGTTCTGTATTTACCCAGAGTGCAGAAGCCAGAGCTGCAGAGTCGCTCTCAAATCCTGTGGTGGTGAATTAACAGATTTAATCCCATAAATCGGCAAACTATTTATCGTACACAAGAACAGAGATTACCTCCAAATTCCTTTACAGTAAACACAGGCGATGGCAGACATCTGGAACAAACTCCTGAACGCTGGCGTGAACTCCTGGAGAACTCCTCCTGTTTTGGTCTCGTTCTGGCATCTGATTGGATAACTCCCTTAGATCCACCCACAGTCAGAGTCTGAATCTGACCACCGAAACCAGTTGTGACTCTACCTGGCTGTTATGTACCACGACGTGGATTGGCTTGAATACAGTGATGCAAATGAAGTGGGCATCACCAGACAACAGTCGTTTAGGACGCTGAAACTATTTAATGTCTAAATATACTATGAATATCTATTTAAAATCCACAATGTTCCATCTTATTCCTAAACATACTGAGCATCAACTCCATCTTGATCACAATTTGTTCTCGAGCCACCATAACGAACACCTCGCATCCTCTCCTGCGACAGTCATTTATTCTCCACATGGAAACTGGGCGATCTCGCTGCATCTTCTTGTGCTCAACCCTCTCCAGCGAGTTCTTTCAACTACAGTGAATGTCGAGATGTTCACGTGCAGCACTGCCCTTCCTTACCAGCGTCGGAGTGGTTAACGGGCAGGGGGGGGGCTTCACGCAGCTCCCTTCAGCACAAGGTAGATTTCCCACCTGAAAACCGTTAGTCATTCTCTGTGGATCAACACAACCCAAGAAACCCCTTTTACACTTACAAACTAATTTCTTTGAACTTTTAAGCAGCATTGAGAGTCGCCTGACAGAAATCCTCGTTTATACAATTATCCACTGCATTAATTTGATTTTGTGAATCTAGAGGATCATTTATCTGGAAATCACTTCACTAATAAAACAGGAAATATTTATACATTAAAAATCTCAATATTATTACACTGAACTACAGACGGTCCTCACTTAACGATGGGGTTATGTTCTGTAGACCCCACCATTAAGTGATGGTCGTTAAACGAACCCCGCTTTAGTGGACATTTTGCTTGGTTTGTATTTGTACAGGAGGCTACGGTATTGCATATGTATAGACCATTGAATGTGAGAAGCCATAACTGGAGGAGGGGGGGGAGGAGAACAAAAAAAAAAAAAAAAAAAAAAAAAAACCCTTGAACTCTTACCAAACAGTGTGGTGAACTTCTGACTGAGTAGTGAAGGAGTATGTGCATGCACACGTGTCCGTGTGTGTTTGAGGAGGGAGACAGGATGGGAAATACTGCCAAAACTGGGTATGCACAAACATGTGCACACAGCTGCTTCGTTTCTGCTGTGACTCGTTAACAGTAAAAATATACTTGATAATTTTCTCATCAAGTCATCGTAACACTGAATTGTCGTTAACGAACCAGTCATGAAGTGAGGACCACGTACTGACAGGCTTGAGATTTTTCCACTTTAGTGGAAATCTGCCCCCCCCTGTGAAAGTTTGGGAGATTGATGCAGGTATTTAATTTATATAAAAAAAATTAAAAAAAAAGTCAGATGGGACTGGCTCAACAGGAAAGTTGAGATACATATTGGCAAGGGAGAACCGATCTGTCGTTGTCGGGGACTTGGTTAAGAAAGTAGACGTCCCAGGAAAGGTAATTAGTACAAGCTGATGACTTGATTCACCCCAGGGATGGAGAGCACTTGAAAGTCATACCAACAGTGTGAAACATCAAAAGCAAGTCGATTTGAAAAAGACCAACTATTCTCAATCGACAGCATTCGAACTGGGGCGCCAGCTAACCCAAGCCTGACAACGTCCGTTTCACCATGGTGCATGTTCTCGCGAGTAAAATGATTGCAATAGACTAATCCTATACATGTGACTAGTCTATTGCAATCATTTTACTCGCGAGAACATGCACCATTTCAAAAAGGTGTTTGCCTCATTCCTATTGCTTCATGGGCACTGCCATATTGTAAACAAAGTCAGATATACAGTACTGTAGAATAATTTTCTTCCAAGACTCATTCAACTACGAAAGCACCTTGCGTGCATCATGAGTGATTGTATTTGTGTGACAGCAGAGAGCTAAAAAGTAGGCAACAGCAGCCCTCCTGTCACACAAAGATTACGCTCAAGTAGCAAAAACAAGATTTGTACACAGTATAAATATTGAACATAGAAATTAGTGTAAATAAACCGTTTTTCCTCAAAGGCAAATTTTAAAAAGTAGTCCCTTCATCTTGAAAGTTTAGAAGGCAAGATGACTGAACCAACCTCTCTTCAGGTGATTACACAAGAATGTTTAAAATGTACTGGGGCGGTGCTACGTCAATAAGCATGGCCTCCCATAGGTGGCGTGATAACAGTGCAGTCCAGGGTAAATTCACATAAATATTGGGTATTGAACATTGGCATTGATGTACAATTATAGTTACAAATTGATATAATTAAGGAGGTGTTGCATAATGCTTTTTTGAGTTCATTGTTTTATTTAATAAATACAGTTGGGATCGGTACATGAGGAACTTCTGAGGCATAGATTACATCTTTGCTTAAGCTATTTGTATGTCAAGTATGATAGAATTTTCCATGAAAAATGTGGTAATTGATGTTCATGTCTCTTTGAGGGTCCAGATATGTTGCCGAGTTCGGTAGAGTGTCTGTCTTAAAGATTGAAAAGTAAGAAATCAAGTCAGACTTCATACAAGGAAAAGCACAAAATATGAAAAAAAGCTAGTTTTAAAAATCAAGGATAATCCAAAATGTTTTTGGAAATATGTACACAGTAAAGTTAAGTCGAGTAAGAAAATCCCAGACTTGTATGTAGATGACAATCAGTCAAAACCAGCAGTGATGAAGCAGAAGTCTCCTCAGTGTTCACGGAGGAAGATGGTAAACTGATAACGACAGTGTGACGGGTATAGACCATTTTATCATAACTCAATCTAGTACTAAAGAAACTGGAAAATCTCAAATCTCCAAGGCTGGATGGTATTCACCCTAGAGAGCTAAAAGAGACTGCTACAATTATGTGAACCATCAATTATCTTTAAGTCATTCACAACAGGTAAAATTCCAGATGACTGGAAATGTGCAAATATTACAGCGTTATATAAGGCAGTAGGAAACTATAGACCTGTTAGGCTCACAAGTATTATATGCAAGACTATGGAACAATTAATTCAAGAGAAAATAATGAGTTCCATGAAAGGACATGAGATGTTTAGTGATAAACAATTTGGCTTTATAAGTGACAGATCAACAGTATTACAATTAATACAAGTTCTGGATCATTGGACAGAAATCTTCGATCAGAGAGGATGCATTGATGCAGTTTACTGCAATTTTATGAAGGCCTTTTGACAAGGTTCCTGATAGAAGGCTCATTTACAAACTTGAGTGGTATGGAATTAATTGAAGATTTAAAAGATGGATAGAATTCTTAGAAAACAGAAGGCAAAGAGTCAACAAGTAACTAGTGGCATTCCGCAAGGTTCTGTCCTCAGACAGTTATTATTATTAATATATATAGGGAAGTGAGGGTTACCTTTTCGCAGATACAAAAATTTATAAAACAATATACAAGGATGAAGATTGCGAAAGACTACAAAAGACATTCACCAATAAGATGGTCAGAAAAATGGCTGTTAACATTATCTGGATTATATATATATTATATACACACACAAGAATTATAGAGCAGGGGATTCAAGTGCTGTTGCAGTATAGGTATTCGAAGGCCTCAGTGTCAAGGAATTTAACTCGAAACGTTCCCTGGGTAGACTAATGGCTGATTCATGTATTTGAAGCGAAATGCAGTTTTCAGTTATTCCGAGGTTTTTGTCCCCCCCCTACTGTGAACCTGCTGATATGTGCGCTCAAAGTTGAGTTTGCGTTTGAAGCCGAGGAATTAATTCTTCATTGGACTCAAGGTTCGATGTAAAAAGCAAGTGACGAGTGCTATTTCCATAAAAAAAAAATAGCACATGGTCAAATCTTTTGTTCTTTTCCTTAATTGTTTGTGCTTTCGATTACAAAACATTCATGGAGGTTTCACGTGGTTGACACCGACAATGCTTAGAGCTTTGGTTGTGGAAAGGAGTTTCCACTGTGACTGTTTATTTCTGGTTCTAAGCTGGAGGAAATATTGACTTCATTTCCATCACTCAGGTTCACTAATGTGATTGAAAATATGGTATATACAGTCATCCCTTGCCACTTGGCGACTTTAATTTTGCGGCCTCGGTGCATTGCGGTATTTTCCATAAGTATCCAAAATCAAGAAATATTCATAAAATTCAAAATTTGCACTGAAACTCGCACGACTCAAGCAGAAGGCAGGGACCCAAGGCAGGCTGCGTCCATTGTTTACAAACGACAGACATTTCGTCCTTCATCCTTCAGTCCAAGTAGGGACCACCAACTCAACCTCGCAAGCTGATTGGCTTAGACACATGACGCTGAAGCCTCACACATTCCTGTGGGAATTTGTGTGATCGTCATGTTTGTGACACTTGAAAATGCCTCCTAAAATGTCCTGCACCATCTCAGGCATTCAATGAGCTGAAGAAAGTGAAATATGATGACTGCCCCAAAAAGTGAAGTTGTTAGATATGCTGACGGTGAGCAATATGTATGCCCATGTAGCACGCCATTACTGAATCTACTGTGTGTTACAGCAAAAACAAAAAAAAAAAAAAAAAAAAAACCCCCCCAAGATCAAGTGGAGAAGCACTATTGTCAGGTGGATACAGGACTCAAAGTATTTATGTATCAATATTTAAATACAATATTTACATATGCATATAATTAACATTTAGACACTTAATATTGTATGGACACGAAAACATACGCATGATAGAAACAAGAGGGGTGATCCTACTTTGTGTTTTCGCGATTATCGTGACCAGGTCTGGTCCACATTATCCGCAAAATTCAAGGGATGACTATGTAGTGCGTCCAAGTACAGGCAGTCCGTGTGGGCAATGCCTTCCAGGTGTTTCACTTCTTTTTTTGTTGTAATCGTGTGTGAATGGAGTGTTTGTGTTCTCACTGTGTACAAAATATTCAAACGGCGAACAAGGTCTCCTGCGCAACCCTGAAAGCTGCCTCGAGTCGAAGCCCAAGCTTGTGCAGGCGAGCAGCAGTGTTTGAGGCTCTATATTTTTTGCCAATTTGTCATTTAAACCTGTCTCCTTTTCACAAAATTTAGACATGCGAATTATAGTTTGCTGGAACTTGACAAATTATTCAGTTTCGATTTTTCTGGATAAAATTAGATTGATTTCATTTGGTAGTTTTCTGGATTGTTGAAGGGAGAGATTTTGAACAGTGACAACCATGTGGAGAGTGGGTCTTGAACCCCCAACCTTTGGATCAGCGATCCAGCACCCTATACCACCACTGCCCCATGTGTCTATGTATTTGTTTTATTTACATCTTGCGTATTATTTTTGAATGTTTAATCATAACTATTTATAGTATTGAATATTTATATTCTATTTACATATACACATCAGTCAGCACAGGGTTGATCCTACTTTGCAAATCATGCAGATAGGACGCCGACTAATATCACGTTCCATTATATATGTGAATCCATGTTGTACATATTCGGCCGACCACTTTTACTCAACATTGTATGGATTAAAACATTAAGAAAAATCACGACGTACCATCAGTCACAATTCTACTACTGAGCACACAATTTCCTGCAGCACAGATTGCTTGGCCAAGCAATGTAGTGTGACCACCTGCAGCCAATGATAGCCAAGCGGGGCGTGTCATGAAGCCGAGTCAGGTGTGTCTTGACCCCCAGCGAACCCCTGAGACCGACTCACCGAACCCAGGTTAGGAACCACTGACCTACAGAGTGCAAGACTTCAAACCAAAATATCACTGGATATGTACAACCCAGGCTGTGGAGACATCTAAACCAACTTGGAATTACCAGTGGACCTTGTACTAAACGCGGATCAAGAGGGGGTAAACATGAACGTTATCCTAAACTCGACACCAACAAGAGGTCTGGATCACAAACTTAACATTTCCCTTTTGAACGCACAAAGGCATTGACGTTACATGACGACCTTTGTAATCATCGAGACGTGGCTTAAAGACAGTTGTCAGTCATAGCTGAGCTTCTCCCAGGTGGCTATGGCATTTTAAGCCAACAGACCTCTTAGAAAAGGGGGAGGTGTTGCTACCATATTCAAGCAACCTCTTAAATCTACCATTGTTGATGGTATGTCGAGCAAATCCTTCGACTTTTCATGGAACTTTTAATTTGAAAACTAGCATTTTGCGACTGGTTCGTACAGGTCCTTCTCAAAAAATCACCACATCATGTTCAGGTAGTCTAAACAAGCTATTAACCTCATCTGAATCAACCAATTAATTGTAAACACCTGCAAAAGATTCCTGAGGCTTTTAAAAACTCCCATCTTGGTTCATTACTCAAAACCGCAATCATGGGTAAGACTGCTGACCTGACTGCTGTCCAGAAGGCCATCATTGACACCCTCAAGCCAAAGGGTAAGACAAATCTGAGTGAATAGGCTGTTCCCAGAGTGCTGCACCTCAGTGGGACGTCTGTGGGAAGGAAAAAGTGAAAGAAGGGCCGATTCCAGACCTTGGGGGACCTGTGGAAGAAGTGGACCGAGTCTGGAGTAGAAACATCCAGAGCCACCGTGCACAGGAAATGGGCTACAGGTGACTCATTCCCCAGGTCAAGCCCCTTTTGAACCAGAAACAGCAGCAGAAGCGCCTTTTTTCGGATGAAAGCAAATTTTGCATGTCATTCAGAAAATCAAGGTGCCAGAGTCTGGAGGAAGACTGGGGAGAAGGAAATGCCAAGATGCCTGAAGTCCAGTGTCAAGTACCCACAGTCAGTGATGGTCTGGGGTGCCGTGTCAGCTGCTGGTGTTTTTATCAAGGGCAGGGGCAATGCAGCTAGCTATCAGGAGATTTGGGAGCACTACATGCTTCCATCTGCTGAAAAGCTTTATGGAGATAAATTTCATTTTTCAGCACGACCTGGCACCTGCTCACAGTGCCAAAACCACTGCTAAATGGTTTACTGACCATAGTATTACTGTGCTCAATTGGCCTGCCAACTCTCCTGACCTGAACCCCATAGAGACTCTGTGGGATATTGTGAAGAGAAAGTTGAGAGACACCAGACCCAACACTGTGGATGAGCTTAAGGCCCCTATCGAAGCATCCTGGGCGTCCATAACACCTCAGCAGTGCCACAGGCCGATTGCCTCCATGCCACGCCCGCATTGAAGCAGTCATTTCTGCAAAAGGATTCCGGATCAAGTATTGACTGCATAACGAAAATAATTTGAAGGTTGACACGTATTAAAAGCACTTTTATTGGTCGGATGAAATATGCTGATTTTTTTTGAGGGATTTTTGGTTTCACTTTTTTTTTGCCAAAAATCAATATTAAAACAATAAAAAGCTTGAACTACTTGTTGTGTGCAATGAATCTAAAATATGAAAGTCTAATGTTTCAGTACATTACAGAAAATAATGAACTATCACAATATGCTAATTTTTTGAGAAGGACCAGTATATCAGTCTAGTGGGCTCGGGTGCTGGATCGCTGAGCCATCAGGTTGGGGGCTCGAGTCCCACTCTCCACAAGGTTGTCACTGCCCCCCCCCCCCAGTGCAGCTAACTGACAGAGACATGGCCTGTCTTTGATAAGCCACCGTCTATGGTGAGAGGCATGTAAAAGAACCATTGCTGACTTTCATAAAGAGTAGGCTGCAAAAGTTGTCAGCGTGTTTGTCCCTTGCTATAAAGGGTTGTGACAGGAAGGGCATCGGACCACAAAAAAAAACCTGCCAAATCAAAACGTGCGAATCATGAGTCGCTGTGGTGACTCCCGAGTAAAAGGGAAAAAGCCCAAGACAGACAGTATATTGGTATTAAACAAACTGTTTGACATAGGGCCTTATAGACCCTTTTCACTCTTTTGCAGTAACCTGGATGAAAATCAGCACGTCCACCATTTTTTGGGTCAAGTAAATAAAAGCCACCGTGTCAGGCCATTGTCATTCAGTCAGTCATCGCATGCGTGAACATGACCTCACTTACCAAGGCGAAGACGAACTCCAGAGACACTGGATTGTGTTTCTCGAGAGAGGTACGATGAAAAGTTGCTGTCCATCAGCGGAAGAGACCTGTACGAAGAGATACGAGCACAAGCAGCGCAAGAGTGGACGAAAGACAGATACTTTCCCTGATGTCACCTACATCGGCATTATAAATGACCTGGTGAACGGAACCTGCGTCTACACTCAAAGAATTAAAGGCGCACAAATCCTGAGAGGCATACAACCAGTTCGTCTGTGGTTGGGTGACAGACGTGTGCCATACAAATAACGATCTACTACTGGCAAGAGCAAGTACACATGATCTTTTCTCAACTTGCCTACCCTGTTTTAAATAAAACGTGATGAGTATAAAAAAGGATCTGTTTGAGGGAAGCCATACGAAATTACTAGTTTCTCACTTTCATTTTGTTGCTGTTGCATGTATATCCGATAACTGCATTTGTTTCACTGAGAAAAGGTGCAACATTGAGAGATTGAATGATCCACCTCTGAAACCATGGGTTATTGCCAGCAAGGAAGGGATCATTCTTGCAGCACACTGCAACTGCATGGCTGGTCTGGGAGAGGCACGCAGTCACATTGGAGCCTTAATCTTCTGAAATTTTCCTGCTTGATTTCCTGATTACAACAGGTGTGAGCCATTGTCCGTTGATATTTCGAACAAAAGATCAAAAAGCTTTCCCCAGGCAATTTTCGCCATGATGCAACTGACTATCGTTCACCTCAGCTTGACCCAACAAAAATGGCAGCTGTCCAGCGACACCCAGATGTGCGACATGTGAAAAAGGGTCAAAACTACCCTGGGTGAGGGTCCATTGGATGCAACAGGGTTTCAGTAATGAAATTCAAAAAAAAAAAATAAAAGCCAATGTGTCTCTAGATTACATCAAAACACAATTTCCAATTAACAGATAAGGAAGAATTAAGTTAGAGAAAATGGATGACATTTTCTAATCTGGTTGAGCATTCACAGGCCCATCCTGGCAAAGGCGAACCTGACGGCAAAGAGCTCCGACATCAGTGTGGAGCTGGGGAACGAGTGGAGGAAACTCACTGAAGACCAGAAGGAGCCCAATTACAAAGACGCCAAGAGGCTTGAAATCCTCCACAGAGAGAAGTTTCCTGGTAAGGAACACAGAATTCACAGATCATGAGGAAATTATAGACACTAACAGATCCACCCTCAGACGGTTTGTGGTTGTTCAGTGTGTTGTTGAATTCACCTGTGAACCTTTCTTTCCTGTGATGTAGAATACAGCTTCAATCCACGTGGAGAGAAAAGGAAGCACTCTGATGGAGAGACACTTCAGGCCTCCACTGCCTCACCAGCTGTCGTGCAGAGAACCCAAAGGAGGTCTGCACCTTATAAGATCCCTGCAGCACCGCTGAGATCCTCCGTCTCACAGGACTCTGCAGGACATGCCGGTCTTGCATCCTCTGGTACACAGCACTTTCATTCTTCTGCCGCCGTTCTTTTTCATCTGACACCAAAGAATAGTCCTTATTTTATGATATAAAAAGAAAATTATATTGTTTCAGATGTCTTCTCACATGAGCAGTGAGATAATTCATATCACTGTTTCTTTTTAGGTACTTTACAGTGTGGTGCCTACCAGTGGACTCCAGTCCTACAGGCTCACCACCCTGTGATGATGGACGGGTCAGGAGGAGTTAGACTGGTGTCTGAACCTCTTGGCCAATTCTTTGGCTACGAGATCCTCTCACCTCAGCTCGTTTCTGGGATAACAACGGCTCCAGTCCACCAGATCCGGTGAGTAATCTGCACTGGGTTGACTTCAGGAGATCAGTGATTCCAATGAAGTGTTTCTGCAGCGTCTCAGGTAGTCGCTGTAATAGACATCCGATTGCTTTTTCTTATGGATGCAAATTTCTGTTTTATAGCCCCTTGAGTTCTGACCAGCTGAGCAGTGTGGCTCACCCCATGGGCGGGGATGATGGCTTTTCCACGAGTACAGAGACCTTTACGAATTAATAGAAGAAAACCACCATGACATGATGGACAGCATAGAGCACCTGAATTCTTCCCGCGATCATAATCTTGAACTTGAAAATATTATAAACAGCCTTTTGAATGCCAAGACATGAGAACACTATGTATTATCTAATAAATACATTTTATATTCACATCAAAAGTTCTGACCAACCAAGCAGTATGGATCACCCCATGGACAGGTACGGTGGTTGTTTCCATGATGATGGTGAAATTTCCAAGTCCGTAACAGAAATAAACCATCATGACGCGATCCACAGCATAGAGGACCAGAATTCTTCAACCAGTCTGAATCTATATGTACTTAAAAATATGATCAACCACCTTTTGAATAGAAGTTACACACACAGCATATTAGCTCAGTGCTAGCCACACCCCGGCTAACAAGAAGCCCAGTTGAGCGTGCTTAGTTATACACGCGCGAAGATACTCCAATCTTATAGCTGTAGTCAGCCAGTCGTAGACTAGCATAGTTCAAAACATGAACAAAAACAATTTGACCGAGAACTCCGCGACGTCACCCTCTGGGCAGCACCATCTTGGAGACATCACTCCAAGTCCAATGTAAAAGGACATGAGTACTGTAATAAAGTTTATCCTTTTGGTATCGTTTGTTAAACATGCTACAGAAAATCTCACGCATAAACATGAACTTGGGTATTGTACTGGAATAATTCAAAAAAGATTAACAGTTCTGAAGAAATAAGACTTTCTTGAGAAATGACTTTTCTCTGAAGAGACATGCAGCGTTTATCGCTTAGCCAGAGAAGCTGCATGTGTTTGAGTGGTATCGGAGCTTAACTTGTAATTAAAAAACACTGGGGGGGGGGGGGGGGTTTGGCTCATTGACAACTTCTGCGTGAATGACAAAAGATGCAGGACATCAGCTCAACCAATCAGGAGAAAGGGAGGACAGCCATTGGCTGAATTTGAATCATGTGCCAGTTGCTCAGCAGTCAGCTAATACTAAAACCGTGGGTGCAAAACCACAAATTAGTTCAGGGGCTACTGTAATTTCTGTGCAGACTTTGAATGCAATTTATACTAAATTGCACTCCCCTCCACGAACCCGTGTCAAATGGGATTATAATGGTCAGATTGGACTTGGATAATTGATTGACAGCCGGATAAAAGTATTTCTTCGAGTATGACCGTGAAGAACGCCCACCGAGTTTGCTACCTCAGCATGATCCCCCATTTTGCTTATACGTTACAGCTGGTGGTTAAAGATGGCATGAAAGCTACTGGTCCCTTGCGCCACGGACTCCGTTAAACAGCAGCAATTGTAGCACACCAAGAAATCCAGCAATGTCATCGACCTGCTACAGAATGAAAAGAGGCTGCAGACAGAACTCCGTTGATATGCTCAATCCTCAAATGTACAAAAAGAGACACGATCAGCTCGAAACAGCAAAACCGACAGCTTATGACAGAAGTCTTCTACAAGATCTCTGCAACATTCTTACCCCATTTGAAGAGGTAACAGATCCAACTCAAGGACACAAATGTCACTTCCAGCATTGTGGTACAATCAATTATTGGACTGAAAACAGAACTGGCTACTATGCAGTGTAGGTACAATTGCAAGCTTGTTGAAGCACTGCGAAAGTCTGTCGAAAAAAAAAGCACCTTACATTCTCTGAAAGCCGTGACGTTTGTCTTGCTGCAGTGCTTGATCCACGTTTTAAGCTACAGGGGTGCCCTGCACAAGAGTCAGGTACGAGTACATCTCTTTGTAAAACGTTATACATGCTGCAGAACACATCCACATCACCTAGTGTTGAACACCTGAGTGAAGCACCTCCACACAAAAGGGCAAAAGATATTTGGCTTCATGAACAATTACAGTGAAGTCCAGACACCAGATGCTTCAACTGATGAGAAGCTGGGGGAGCACCTGCTCACTCCATGCATTTCAGATGACGGCAATCCTCTGGAGTATTGGAAGACAAACTAGTAGCAGTATCCTGAAGTCTCAAAACTGTATTTCAGCATTCCTGCAACCTCTGCCTCGGCTGAGCGACTATTTAGTGTAGCTGGAAAAGTTTTGAGACCCGAGAGTTGCCAACTTTCAGACAGTTCCTTTGAAAATGTCCTGTTCATTCAAATGAACAACAATTTGTATCGTAACAATTTAGGTAATGCTGCAACACTACAGAACAGGCTGTAAAACAAGTTGTGCAGCAAAAATGACAATGGACACGAATTTATATGAACTTCTATTTGTAAGGTGATACAAATACAAACTATGTTTGACATCTTTCGAAGTTCTCAAAGTTTTTTTTAACATGTATGTAATTGTGTTATGCCATAAATACTTAAAGCTTTCTCTTGATTAGTGGTTTTCAAAGTGGGCGGCACCACCACCCCAGGAATTGGGGGGATATGAACTTTCGAAGGGGCGCGGGCGAGTAAACAGTCGGATGGGGGCGTTGGAGCAATTGCAATAAAATGTGACATTGGTGTGATCAAGCCGTTTAGTGCACCCAGCACAGAGGTGCCAACCTATCTAGAAGAGGAACTTGTTTGAAAAATGACAAGGATCTGAACCCAAAGTTCAAAACCTCTTCAAGCCTTTTGGATGCAAACCGCGATCCCAAAACGCTACAAACCTGTGGAAAGACATCAAGTTGTTCTTCATTGCTTTGCCAACTTCCTACCTGGTTGAGAGGGGATTCAGCACCATGTCAAGGCTCCTCACCAAACAAGGAAACAACTCCAACTTAAGAGCGTGGTGATCCGAGACTGCTCCTGACAAACCTTCATCTCTATGTTGACAGTTTGATTGCAATGCACCAAGTGCACCCATTTAACATTACCATCATTCTGGTGTTTGTTGAAGGGGCGGTGGCAAAAAAAAAATAAAAAATTGAAAACCACTGGGCGAGACCAACTACCAGGCTACCCCAGCCAGACCCAAATCAGCGACACTTTACTCCTTTGAACTACTCATTCACACTTCTACAAGAAAAGCATTTGCTGAAAACCCCACCAAGACCACTCTTATCGTTTTGTTGATCTTGTGGAGGTTGTGGAGCTGTACAACGACACCTGGATGATACGGCAGTGGCTTGAGCAATCCAGCTCCTTGAAGATGGTGCAAGGCAGGTTGAAGTGGCCAGGAGGTTTAGTGTAAGCCAGAGTGTTGCGTCAGGTTTGGATCAACACTTCCAGGATGGTCATGACAGACCACATTCAGGGCATCCCCGTGCCTTAACTGAAGGTCAGGATAGTCATGGGAGGATAAATGCTAGATGAGACCGATTGACTTCACAAGAACTATGAGAAACAATCTTCAAAATGCCACCCGTGTTCCATGTCCATGTCCCTACTGTAAGGAACCGACTGCATGCATAAAATAGTAATTCGGCAATATCGAAATAAAGGAGAAGAGGTAGCAAGAGTAGGCCAAACTGTACAATGTATTTACATAATGATTACTTAGATCTGTATGTAGGTCGAATCTCGAATACGAAAAAATTCAGATAGAGGAAATTTCACGTCTCACAGATCCTAATTTAACCATGGTTTTTGAAAATAACCTGGATTTGTATTCCTCTAAACTGGCAAACAAAAAGGGAATCAAGGGAAGTGAAAAATGAGGGATTCACTTCGTGTCCAAATCGGAGAAGTGTTAGGGTTTGTTTACCGTTTTCTTGTAACTTCTATATTGTGGCACAGTTAAGTGTTCTTGTTTGCATGCGTCCTTGACGCATGAAAATCTGTGGGGACGCATAGTAGCGGCCAGATTCATTAATAATAAATCCATTTATGTAATATTGCCCCAAAACAAAAATCTGCCAAAAACATTTGAAATCGATCGATGCTTTGACAAGGCCGCCATTTTGTTTAATTCAGTAAATGGTCAAGCAGGGAATGCACATCTTGTGGGTATGGCCCACAGCACACGCGAGAGACAGAGAACAACACTTTTTTAATTCAGTAAATGTTTAATAAATGTGGGTGCATTTGAGCACATCTGGAATTCTGATCCATCAAGGAATCAAATTTAAGTGGAGTTTGTCAAGCAGAGAATGCGCTTTGAATCAACGTCTTGTGGGCATGGCCCACCCATATTCGTTTACCTCTCGTGCGCTTTCGTACAGTCTGCTCGGGAGACTTTGTTCATTTCCAATCAGCTGCTGAGAGTAAACAACGTTAAAAGTCTAAGAGCTCTTGCAACATGCCTCCGAGAGAGAGAGAGAGAGAAAAAAAAAAAAAAAAAAAAAAAAGTCTAAGTTGATGAAAATCAGTATACACTTAGTAATTTCTTCTCACTGAACAAGATGATTCTTCACATCACAAAACTACAGCCACTCCCAAGATTATTCCTTCTGCGACGGGAAAATGGTCCCTGCTGAAGAAAGTGGCAAATGCTCAGCAAGATCCTCAAACCAGCATGACCTCTCTTTGGCAGATGATCACCACATACCACAAGGAGGATTTCCCCAACCTGCTTTACCTTGCCCAGTTGGCAAGGACATCTGCTTTCCATACAGCAGGATGCGAGCGGGGATTTCAGTGCAAAACAAAATCCTGACCAAGAAGCGGAATAGGCTCAATGTCAGCATGCAGGACAAGCTCATGAAGGTTTTGATCATTTCTCAATCGAGTTACTTCCGATATCCCATGATGCACTATGCTACCTCATTCAAAAGTGTGGCGCTTTTTATATACATGCCACCATTTGCCTGTTTTCCCGTAGATTTAGATTGTGACGGGTCATACAAACCCGGGTAAAATATAGTCCAAACTGATGCGAGTCATACCGACAAGCATGACGCCGAAGCGAAGTAGATCGAAACAAGCGACTCAAGACTGATGATTCCACTCTTTCGGAAACAGCTGTATCTCATGAAATAGGTAAAAAGTTTTATGTCACGTCTACTCTAAAACTGAATGAATACCCTGCATTACATACATGTACATAATCCAGTGGCCAGTTGAGGGGTCGAAAGATGCAACAGCAACATTTTGCATGCTGGTGAGCAACTGCTCAGAACCGGACTATGAATCTCAGCAGGAACTGGTGTTAAGCTGGGTACTTTTGAAGAACTGCAGAAGTGCCAGTCGGCCCTAGAGAAGTAAGAGGGTATTCAGTATTTGCAGTCACGTGACCCCCAATACCTTCATGCGCCATCTTGGATGTCAAGCGTGATCCAGAACACACCCGATTCACCAAGCATGGCTCCAACAATCACCAATAATGACAACGAAAGCAAAATATGAGCGTGTCAAAGGCAATGACATAATATTGTCAGACGTTGTCAATCATCTGACAGAACACCAGAGGGCGAGGTATCCGAGTACAATAAAGCAGCTGGGGATTGCCCATCCATATCTAAAGTGGCAGTCAATGTTTACGAATGTGTTAGAATGCAACTATTCTTCCCTTCCTGCTTTTGCCTACTTGGATCTTTGTACACATCTTGTCCACGGCCCATCTCCATTTACTGGCAAACAGTACAAAGCTTACAAATCAATGGAAGCTTACAAGTATTTTGTTGTCAGATTTATAAGCTGTATGCAACAACAGGAGCCAGAAACCGGGGAAGAGAGACGACCACCTCATAACGGCTAAGGTATGTGTTCTATCCCCAAATAGAGCTACACAAGCAAGCGCTTATGCAATAAATTAAAATGCTCAGTGCTTATAATGGTTGTATAAATTCACATTTTATTTATATACAAGCCTATACAGTGTACATACATAAAAATTAAAAAAGTGTGTATATAGGATCAATTTTATTTTTACCAGATGCTACCTCGATGACAATAGCCACCCCAATATAATGTATATTTACCTGAAACAACTTTGCAGAGGCAGCAATGTGGATACCAAAGGAGAAAGTCCGATGTCGGACCAAAGCATACAATGTGTGCCAATTGGTGGACTACAGGATAACAAGGCTAAAAGCACTACTACGAGCAGAAACTAATCGATGTTGCAAACCACCGCCTGTCTGGGAATATGATGAGACCAAGGTTCTTTCCGAGTGGCAACACCATCATACTGGACGATATATTGAAATATAATGCAAATCAGTATGTAAATATACTAGTTATTTATATTTTGTTAATTCTTAGATTAGCCAAATAAGTTTCTGAAATGACAATTTAATACTACTATCTGTTTTTAGGAATTTTAAATCGAAATACTCCCCAAATTGCACCATTTCAAACCTAAAAATTGCAAAAGTTCCGACCTCCCCCATCCTCAGGCACCCTTGTTCATGGGTGCTTTGCACCCACATGGGGATTCACTTATTTGCTTGCCATGTGTTACTGACACGAGTGCTTCCCAAATTGCACCACTTCACAGACTTTCCCCAAACAGAAAACAAGACCCTGGACCCTTGAGCACATCAACCATGTCACAGTGACGCTGATCCCAGTGTATAAACCTCTGATATGCAGGACTAAACCCACCATCAGAAATGTGACGATCTGGACTAAGGAAGCTTCATCAGCACGACAAGACTGCTTCGAGTACTCAGACTGGAATGCAGTCAAACAGGGCACGGATCTGGAGAAACACACAGCTGTTCCATCATGCATTCATTTGTGCAATGAGACTGGCTTCCCACAAAGTCCATCATAGCTTTTCACAACCAGAAGCCATGGATGGACGGCACACTGTAGCTGCTGCTTAAAGCCCGAGCTGCATCCTTCAGAGCAAGCGACACGCCGACTTATAACAAGGCCAGAAATAACGGAAAAAGGGCAGCCAACTAGAAAAACCTAGATACAAACAGCATATAATGGGACCCTAAATCAACCAACACAACATGTGGAAATGTATAAAGAACTACATACATGAAGTCCAGAAGGTCAGCCATGACCCTACCTTGCTCGACACCCTGAACAGCTTCTTTGCAAAATTTCAAATCGTCGAGCAGCAGGGAGTGTGTATGTTTTTTCCCCCCACCAGAAGAGGAGCAGCAGCAACCAGTGTATAATATGCTGAGGAAGAGCAACATCAACAGGGCTGCAGGACCAGGTAAGATGTCGGGCCGAACCATAAAATCATGCACCACCTGGCAGTTTTCACAGACATTTCTACCATTCACTGCAGCTTACTGTGGTCCCCCCTCTGCCTTGCACCCAAAAATTCAGCTGCCCACAGCCGCATTGGCAACAGGCCAGTTGCCCCGACCTTGGTAATCATGAAGTGCCTCAAAAAAAGGACCCTCCTTCACCACATCAAGGATGCTCTCCCTCCAGGGCTACACAACCTTCTGTTCACCTACAGCAGCAGGGCGTCAGACTCGTGCCACAAAAGGGCCATGTGGCTGCAGGTTTTTAGATTCAACCAAGCAGCAGCACACCAGACATGGCTCATTTAAAATCAACCATTCGAGTCATCAAGCAGTTGATTGGTCAATCTCTTAACAAATCACACAGATTGACCAATGAACTGCCTGAAGACGCAAACGTTTATTAAAATGAGCAAAGTCAGGTGTGCTGCTGCTGCTTGGTTAAAACAAAAACCTGCAGCCACATGCCCTTTGTGGGTGGCACGAGTTTGACCCCCCCGCAGTCGGTCCCATTTGAAATAAACTGTTAGTACGTGTAGTTCATGGCAATGATCAGCAGGCGGCGCAAGTGCCCAACTTGGCTTATAGTATTTCATGGGTTTTGGATCACTCTGCCGGCAAATCACGAGTTGTTTAAAAAAAAAAAAAAAAAGTTCGACTCAAAGTTCAAGACTCAAAGATCTGTCCTTTTCCAAGTCGTGTTATGTGAACGTTCTGAGATTAAACGTCAACCGGTAAAACCCAATATTAAATTTGCAACATGCCCATTAGTGGGTGTGAACCAATAAACGCAAGAGTTGTGCAATTTCCTAACTCTTACCGAGTTTAATTTCCCACAAGTAATATTTTTTCCCCGATGCTTTCTATGGCCGGCCTCTCCGGAGCGCAGAGAAAGGTAATGTTTTCTACCTGGTGCTGAAGGGGGGGGCGCCATTCCGACGCTGCTCGCGCTGGTTTCCAGGTGGAGAATAAATTATTAGATTCAGAACAGATTGAGATCAGGGTTGTTGTTTGTTTTGAGTTCATCTTTAAAATAAGATAAAATAAAAATAAAAAAAAAAGGGGAAAAAAAAAAACCCAGACCGTTTTAGTTTCCGCATCCAAACAACCATCTTCAAGCAACTCAGCGGCGTCGAACACCTAAATAGCGTCACAATCCACACCAGCCAATCAGCGTCACGATTCATTTCCCGCTCATTTATTTCGTCAGCAATCCAACTGTAATTAGTGCCTCAATAATTAACTGACTTTATGAGGTTCAGATAGGACAAAAGGAGACTGACAGGTGAGTCGATTGAGGTGATTTTAGTGAGTCGTATCACTAAAATGACTGAATCCAGCTTGTCGATGGTCAGGGTAATTCTCCGGGCTCAAGGTCCCAGATTGCCCCGAGACGTGAAATGGTTGCGTGTGTGAAACATTGGTATTACAGTATTCCCAGGGCTGTCAACTTGTAGGAATTTATCCGTATTCATACGAAAAATAACTTAAAATACGGCATTCACGAAAGAAAATATGCTCCTTTCTATTTTCTGTGACAATATTTTATCAATAATTCGGATGTATTGCATCAATTTGATCCGCGTTTACATGTTTCCCTTCCTGGCAAAGCCAAGTCTCGCGATAGTCTCACGGGATGTTACTGTTGTAGTTTACCACGTGATTCGTTAATCGGCAGCAAGGTAGGTCGATTTCCACCAATCAGCGGCAATTTTACGCACACTCAGTGGTAACCAAAACCAATCGTTGAACGGTTGCAGGAACCCCAAAATGGCGACGAAAAAAGCAAGAACTTATCCGTTTACAGTATGAAGAAGCAAGGAAGGTGAGCAGGAAGTAGCAAAGATTAGTAAGGGTGAAGTGAGGAGGGCATTGAAGAGGATGAAGAGTGGAAAGGCAGTTGGCACTGATGACATACCAGTTGAGGTATGGAAGTGTCTAGGGGAGGTAGCAGTAGATTTTCTGACAAGAATATTCAACAAGGTCTTAGAAAGTGAGCAGATGCCAGAGGAATGGAGGAGAAGTGTGCTTGTGCCCATTTTTAAGAACAAGGGAGATGTACAGAGTTGTGGCAACTACAGAGGGATAAAGTTGATGAGCCATACAATGAAGCTATGGGAAAGAATAGTGGAAGCAAGACTAAGGGCAGAGGTCAGCATTTGTGAACAACAGTTTGGTTTCATGCCAAGAAAGAGCACCACAGATGCAGTGTTTGCTTTGAGGATGTTAATAGAGAAGTACAGAGAAGGTCAGAAGGAGCTGCATTGTGCCTTTGTGGATCTGGAGAAAGCATATGACAGGGTGCCGAGAGAAGAACTGTGGTATTGTATGAGGAAGTCTGGAGTGACAGAGAAGTATGTTAGAGTGGTGCAGGACATGTATGAGAGATGTAAGACAGTGGTGAGGTGTGCTGTCGGTGTGACAGAAGAGTTCAAGGTGGAGGTGGGACTGCATCAAGGGTCAGCTCTCAGCCCCTTCTTGTTTGCAATGGTGATGGACAGGCTAACAGACGAGGTTAGACAAGAATCTCCATAGACTATGATGTTTGCAGATGACATCGTGATCTGTAGTGAGAGCAGAGACCAAGTGGAGGAAAATCTAGAGAGGTGGAGGTATGCCCTGGAAAGGAGGGGATTGAAGGTTAGTCTTAGTAAGACAGAATACATGTGTGTGAACGACAAGGACCCAAGAGGAACTTTGAGGTTACAGGGGGCAGAGATAAAGAAGGTGGAGGATTTTAAGTACTTAGGCTCAACAATCCAGAGCAATGGAGAGTGTGGAAAAGAGGTGAAGAAGCGCGTGCAGGCAGGTTGGAATAGATGGAGAAAAGTGTCCGGTGTGATGTGTGATAGGAGAGTATCGGCAAGAATGAAGGGAAAAGTGTACAAGACGGTGATGAGGCCAGCAATGTTGTATGGTTTAGAGACAGTGGCCCTGGGGAAAAGACAGGAGGCAGAGTTGGAGGTAGCAGAGATGAAAATGTTGAGGTTCTCTTTGGGAGTAACGAGGATGGATAGGATCAGAAATGAGTCCATCAGAGGGACAGCACATGTTAGATGTTTTGGAGACAAAGCCAGAGAGGCTAGATTGAGATGGTTTGGACATGTACAGAGGAGGGATAGTGAGTATATTGGTCGTAGGATGCTGAGGTTGGAACTACCAGGCAAAAGGCCCAGAGGAAGACCAAAGAGAAGATTTATGGATGCGGTGAAGGCGGACATGAAGGTCGTTCGAGTAAGAGTAGAAGATGCAGAGGATAGGGAGAGATGGAGGCAGATCATTTGCTGTGGCGACCCCTGAAGGGAACAGCCGAAAGGAAAAGAAGAAGTATGAAGAAGCAAGACACTGCCTTTTGCACAACATGCAATGCAAAATTTAGCATTTCACCTTCGGGCGTTTTTTTTTTATATTAAAACGCATATATATAAAGGTACAGCTGTCAACCCCTAAGATTAATAAAATTTTGGTTTTCAGGGTTTTTAAGAGTGATTTAGCCATTTCGTGCAAGTTTTATATGTAATGAAAAAACACAGACATAGGGGGAAAATACAAAATTACAGCACACACGTTTTTAAGATTTAATAATGTAATGTAAATGAAATCTTCAATGAAAGAACTAATGAAATATGAAGTGTAAACTAATAACATTTTTCAAAAATAAGGTTGGCTAAAGTAAAGTATTAATTGTAACATTTCTCCTTTTTTGAAGTTTTATCCAAATAATGCTCATGTGACATTACAACATTGTTAAAATATTTAGGATATTGATCGAAAATGTTTTGTAAGAAATGCGAAGATCATTTTCAGTGTCATGTGGTGTGTGTACTGGTTCCGGTGCTGAGAACATGATCGGGTGGTTGTGAGTTCAAATCCCACTGAGACCCTCACTGTGCTTAGACCCCTGGGCAAGATCGCAACCACAAGTGTGCCTCTGTTCACCCAGCAGTATAAATGGGTACCAGTAAAATATACTGGGAAGGTAACCTGCGATGGACTAGCATCCAGTGAATTTCTCCATTGTGAGATTAATAAAGCTGTATCTTATCTTATCTTATCTTATCCCATCCAGGAGGAGTTGAACTCCTGGTCGCTTCACGCTATGGAAACCGGGGATAAGCACCGGCCTGATGAGCCACGAGGCTCGGGTGTAAAAACCCAACAGACTTTACCTTTACCTTGATACCGCTGAGAATATGTTCAGAAAAAGATTACAAATCAAAATGTCAACTGTACTACTGTATCATTATTAGGGAATCAGTAAATTACGAAAGTCAGCAATGATTCTTTTACATGCCTCTCACCATAGACAGTGAGAGACATGGCCTGCCTTTGATAACCCAGTTAGCTGCACTGGGGGACAGTGACAACCTTGTGGGGACTTGAACCCCAAACCTTAGGATCAGCGATCCAGTGCCTTGTACCACTAGACCACCACTGCCCCATGTATGTTCAGCAGACTATACCCGTATAACCCTCACCCAGTGCTTCTCCACTCCACTAGTTGGCAGTGGTGCTCTCATTGTCACGCTATGGTGTAGCGGTTTTTCGCACGATCAAACGATACGGAGTGCAGTAAATAACCTCTCAAGAAACCACACAGAAAAAAATTCAAACAGGACTGAAGAGAAAGGTGGAGAGAGATGGAGATATTAAGACAAATAATACTATGTATCGTCTCCCGTGGGTGAGGGGGTGTTAAATGTTTTTTTTCTTCCAAGAGGGGGCGCCACAGAAAATAATTGAGAAGCACTGCCCTAACTCTCGCCCCGAATCCTCACCCTGATGAAAATTTATCCCCGACATGGAACGCATGTTCTTACGTCACCATTCGAACCACGTAACTGACGTCAGCTCGCGCATGTGCGAAATCTGGTTTTTCGAGATGCCGTACAAATAGCAAAATTTCGTAGGAATACATTACCGTACAGGTAGTCACACCGTTTCTCAAATACTGTATGCTGTTGTCAATTCAAAATGCGGTAAAATTTGACAAAGATAGCCGGTATTTTCATAATTATGTAATTTTGTGGACTCCTTATTTGAGTACTCGTCTTCTTTTCCTTTCGGCTGTTCCCTTCAGGGGTCACCATAGTGAATCATCTGCCTTCATCTCACCCTATCCTCTGCAACAACTCTTACTCCAACTACCTTCATGTCCTTCTTCACCACATCCATAAATCTCCTCTTGGGTCTTCCTCTAGGCCTTCTGACTGGTAGTGCCAACCTCAGCATCCTACTACCAATATACTTGCTATCCCTCCTCTGTACATGTCCAAACCATCTCAATCTAGCCTCTCTGACTTTGTCTTCAAAACCTCTTACATGTGCTGTCCCTCTGATGTACTCATTTCTCTTCTGTCATACCAACAGCACACCACACCACTGTCTTACATCTCTCATACATGTCCTGCACCACTGTAACATACTTCTCTGCCACTCCAGACTTCCTCATGCAATACCACAGTTCCTCTCTCGGCACCCTGTCATATGCTTTCTCAAGATCCATTAAGGCACAATGTCGCTCCCTCTGATCTTCTCTGTACAGGGATCCTTGAGGAACAGCATTGTGCATGCTTCACCGCTTAATCCTCATTCAAGCCGCATGTAGGCTTGGGCCCATCCTAGCCAACTCCGGGCGAGAACAGGGTACACCCTGGACAGCTCACCAGACCATCGCAGGGCAGAAACACACTGATGGCTATGCAGCCTATTGTTGTCGAAAGTAAGCAATGGTTCTTTTACATGAACCTCTCACCATAGACAGTGAGAGACATGGCCGGCGATTGACAACCCAGTTCGCTGCACTGGGGGGGACGGTGACAACCCATTGAGAGTGGGGCTTGAACTTCGGGATCGGTGATCCAGCACCTTTCCCACCACTGCTCTCCATCATTTATCCATTCATTTGCCAAGCTGCTTACTCCTACCCTGGTCACAGGGAGGCTGCTTTTTCAGCCTACACAAGGTGAAGGAGGGTAGAGTAGCAGGGCCAGAACACATAAGCACTTGTTAGCCTGACACCTAGGGGCAATTTGAAACAGCCTAATGAGCAGACAGTATCTTTGAACTGTGGGAGAAAACGGGAATACCCGGAGGAAACACGCAAAAGGAGAAAGATGGGAGAACATGCACCGTCCAACGTGAATGCAGGGACCTTCTTGCCATGAGGTGGATGAGATTATCACCACACCACCGTATTTTATGTGTGTATTTGTGCAAAAGGCATAAGCAATTAGGTGAGTCGGCTCTCAGTTCATCTAAAAGAACCGATTCAAAGAACCGACTCCTCCTCAAGCAACACTTCATTAGCTGTCACTGACCGGACACGATTTTTGGAGCGGGTGGTGATAACAACCCTGACAGGTAAAAGCTGTGCTCGGTATATGCCATGTTTTAATGCATTGATTGTGAAAGGTGTGAGTGTCGAAGGTGTTATAAATTTTGATAGTTGTTGATAATTGGGACTGACACTTTAAAGCCCTGTTCTGTTGGAGTAAAGCTGGGGGAATCAGTCGGGCTGATGCTTGACGTCGATCTGAAGGGTTCAGGGCTGTTTTCAGGATAAACTAGCTTTTATTTCTGTCTCAGTTGATAACACCACTGAAGAAATGTACTCATTTAACAGTAGCCCATTTTATAGCCGCTGACTTCTCAAGATAGCCTGATAATTCGGTTGGTGATAATCTAACCGGAAGCTAACATATTAGCAAAGAAAATGAGCTTGGCTATTCTCTTATATGTATTTTATAAATGTTGGTATAAATAATTAGAATAGAAACCTAGCTACATTTGGACGACGGTCTCTGTCAATTAAAATGAACACCAAAGATAAAGGTTACTGCTAATAAAACGGCTAAATGTGGCTATGCTAAGCTAATCTCACTTCCTAGCCTACTGCCTTCTATGTGGCTAGCATGTAGCTTAGCTGTTAGCTTTTACGGTTTATTTATTTCTCCAGTCATGCTAATTTTGTACTGTAATGCTGATACAGGCTTGAACTTCATTTACACTTGGTCAGGATTTCATTGACTTGTTTTTATCTGTCTTTTGTATTCCCTTATGTGAAATGGGAATTCTTGGCTTGCTTGCAAAAGCAGAAATCCTTGTGTGTTTATAAATATAGTGTGTGTGTATAAATATTTAATTCAAGTTGTAATCATTAATTATGCTGTGAATCAGAGCACAGACGACACTGAATATTAATGGAGACAGTTTATGTTCTGTCACGATTCACACCAACTTGATCTGTTATTTTTGAGCTGATAAATGGATCATGAGGAAATGTCCCTGATATCTAGCTGCAGTAAATAGTAGCTGTCTGTCTGTCTGTGTGGACCTGCTGAGTGTCTGAAGGGCTCCAGTGGTCATCAGGCCCAGTAACATGGGTACTGACTCAGTTTCAGCTTTGTTGTGATTTCATAAATTACCAACACTCTTACAACAAAATATAGTTGAATTTCAAAGTACCATCGTGGTAAAATGTTAGTACCTATGTCAAAAGAAAGGTGGGGTTTGTTCAGTGCACTGACAATAGAAAGTATAGTTGTATTATTTAGTCAGTAGTTCTCCTTGTCACTGCGCGTGACAGGAAATGTCCATTTTACAGCTTTACTGTTTATTATAACAGGGGTTGTATGATAGCAAAACAGTAAGGTCCTTGGTTCAAGTGTCAGGATCAAGTGTCAGGAGTGTTTTCCTGTGTGGAATTTGCATGTACTGTACTGCCCTTGCATGGGCTTCCTCTGGGGAACCAAGTTTCCTCAGTGTAAAGACATGTACATTAGGCTGATTGTCTGTTTAAAATTGCCACTAGAAGGATATAGGATTCTGTGTGTTTGTGTATTGGCCCCGTGTTGGACCAGCAAACTGTACAGGGTGTAACCTGCCTTTCACCAGAGTTGGCTTAAGTGGTTTGAAGGAAGGAAGGATGGATGGATGCATTAAATGAAAAGATATATGGATATTATAAATATGAATGGAAAGGTAAAAAGATAAATGTTCAGATAAATAATATGTCAAATATAAAGCGTATAACCAGTTTTAGTTAAGATTAAAGATAATTTTCTCAAAAAATACAATGGCATACTGTACAACATTTCCTGTGGCAACACAACCAGCCCAAATTATATCTCCACCACCCTTCTTGACAATGGCTACAAGGATTTTGTGGTGAAATGCTATGATTGCTTTTTATGCTGGGCATCATGATCAAAATCACCTCCTTGGATCCTCAGCTCTAGATGAATTGGTTAACGAACATTTGTGGTATAAGATGCGTTTTTGCAAACCTATGTAATCATGTTGCCCTGTACTATTTGGAGTGCAGTGGCTTTTCCTGATCAACCATTCAAATGTTGCTCGACGTTAGTTCCATCAGGTACAACTCTATTATTAAGAACATTATAAATAATGTATACGCTCTCTAAATCCCCTCGTACTATCTGCTCAGTGGGCTCCAAAACTGCAGATGTTCTGCTTTTGTATCCTGCTGGACAATCTACTGGACAAAAATACAAAGTTGGGAAGTGTGTTTCAGGATATTATGGAGCTAAACAAGAAGAAAAGGACCATATAACTGTTATATAGTGGTACTGTTAGCGAGAAGTTGCAGTGCAGCAGGCCTTGTCTCAGGTTGACGAGAGTGTGCAAAGAGCTGTCTGGGAAAAACTTGGCACAGAGTATCTGTGTGTGTGTGTGTATAATATATAATATGTGTATATAATATATATAAATATAGCTTGTGTGTATATAGATAGATGTGTATGATCACGAAACTGGTACATTTTCCAACTACCCAACTTCAGACTTGAATAAATTTTCCATGTCCAAGTTTATTTGTGAGTCAGTACATCAAAATCTTTTGTACACGCCTGGGAAATAAAATCATATCAAAATATGTACATATGGTAAACACAGTTTTTGAAATAATTGAAATACTTCCTAAGTTTACACCATTTTATATATTAAAAATTTAAAAACATTTAAAAACTTTTTTATATAATATATGATTTCATTTAAAGTACAGTTGTGTGAGAAATTTAAGTCAGATATTTTAATAAAATTTCATCAATTCTATTTCAGATATCACCGGCTCTCATTAACTGGTTTTAATCCAGTTGCGTCGATCATCAGCCATGGCTTTCAGTAAAGGGTATCGTGTGTATCACAAGCTGGACCCACCACCTTACAGCGTGATTGTCGAGACAAGAAATCGTGAAGAGTGTTTGATGTTTGAGTCTGGAGCTGTGGCTGTTCTGTGTAAGAGACTCTGCATGCTGCCATACGAGATACAGTTTGCTTTATTACAGTTTAATTATTTATTTGATTTTATTTTGTATGGAAAGCCTTTGGCATCAAATATATTTATGGTGTAGATGAGTAATATTAACACTGCTGAAATGGTTATTTAAAACATGTAGGTTTGTGTTAGTCATACAGGACTTGCTGTAAATCGTAATGGTAAAATTCCTGTGTGTCTTACCGGTGTTCATTTTTAGCTTCTGCTGAAAAGGAAGCTGTTAAAAGCACATACACAAAGATGCTGGATGCATATGGCATCCTTGGGGTTCTTCGTCTTAACCTCGGTGAGTAAGCACAGTGTCCAGGATTTCAGTGCTAAAATAGAATTATTGTTATTTTATTTTTTTTCGAGGTGTACTACAGAAATTGGTCTGTTATCTTCTGGGTATTTTTCATGTCTCTCTTCATTTTGTAAGGATTTCAGTAGGTCAGTGTGCTTTGAAGTTTTAAACATTACAGATAAAAATACAGAGGCTCTGATCCATATGATAGTTTTGTATAATTAATTATTTTATTCTACTAATTCAATAATTAATGCTAGAATCGGCAGTACGTATATTCCTGATGCTGACTAATATCAAACCGTTTCCTTTCTTCCATCCTGTGTTGTTGCTTTTAAATGTTAGGAGACTCCATGCTGCACAGTCTGGTGTTAGTGACTGGATGCAGCTCAGTAGGTAAAGTGCAGGATTCAGAAGTGTTCAGGGTCACTGCCACCGACTTCATCTCCCTGAAAAATGATCCTTCAGATGAGGACAGGATTGCAGAAGTGCGCAAGGTTCTAAACTCGGGCAGTTTTTATTTTGCTTGGTCATCCAGTGGACTGAGTATGGACCTCAGTCTGAATGCACACCGCAGGATCAGAGAAGACATTTCAGACAATCGGTTCTTCTGGTGAGTTCAAACAACTTTCCTCGACTACAAGTTAAAAAGACCTGAAAATTATCTGTCAAAAAAGTGATCAATTTCACCTCCCAGCAACACGACGGTGAAATGTAACGTTCCACTGATAAACAAAAGTGTGTTTTAAAAAAAAATAAATAAAAAAATTCTTCAATCCAAATAATAATGGGCTAGTCATGCGAGCCGCTTTGTCAGCTGAGAGGGTGGGCGTGCAGTGGGCTGAACCTCCGTTTAAAATGTCAACAAAGACCGTTTACACTGCAAAATTGTTTATATCATAATGTAATTTATAAATATGGAGTCCCCAGGAGTAAGGTAGTAAAGGGGCGACCCAATAAAAGGTCAAAGGTAAAAGAAAAGAATCATTGAAGAGAATCGAAGTATTCGTTGACCCATGAAACTGCCTTCAGTACCATTTTTTTATTCATCATGGTCTAAAGACCATCCTCCAAATGTTGGTGGGGCCGGTGGCATAGTGGTTCTGGTGCTGCACTCATGATCAGGAGGTTGTGTGTTCAAATCCCAGTTAGACCCCCACTGTGCTCAGACCCCTGGGCAAGGTCTTAACCACAAGTGTGCCTCTGTTCACCCAGCAGTATAAATGAGTACCAGTAAAAATACACTGGGAAGGTAACCTGCGATGGACTAGCATCCCATCCTGGAGGAGTTGTACTCCTAGTCGCTTCACACTATGGAAACCGGGGATAAGCACCGGTCCGATGAGCCACTATGGCTCGGGTGTAGAAATCCCAACGGACTATACCTTACCTCGAAATGTATGTGGTTGTTATCTGTACACTCTTGGAGGTGATTTGGACAGGTAATGTCGTGCGGTGATCTCCTACTGAATAGTGTCCATCAGGGCTTCAAGAGTTTGGGGTGGATGAGTATGTGGATTTAGATGTATGAGCATGTGATTTTAAGGTAGCACCACAGAAAAAAGTCTCGAGGGGTGGGATCATGGAAACATGATGACGAGATCATCTGATCTGGAAACATTTCCTTCAGCACTTCCAATGATCTTTCGTCTGTGTTGTAGCTTATTCTTACTGATACCACACATCCACTTCTTCAACATTAAGGGGTTCAAGATGGAGTTGGGCCTCCAACAGATGTCAGCACTTCTGCTAATACCTCATTATCATGTGTGATAATCATAATCTGTTGAACTTTATCCTTTTTAATTTACCTTTAAAATATGGGAGGGATTTTTTTGTGTCCCCTTATATAAGGCTTGGATGGCACAGTGTTGTAGTGATTAGCATGGACATCTCACAGCAAGAAATTCTTAAATTCAAGACCATGAGCTCTCCCTGTGCTTTCAGTGGTTTACTTCGGGTTCTCTGGTTTCCTCCCACAGTCCAAAGGCTTGTAAATTAGCCTATTTGGCTGTTCCGAATTGCCCCTAGGTGTGTGTGTGTGTGTGTGTGTTGACTTTGTGATGATCTGATGACCTGTTCAGGGTCTACTCTGCCTTTGCCCTAGATCGGCTAACATAGTAATAGTAGGATAAAGCAGTTCAGAAAATAAGAATGAGTTTAAGATCCAGTTTTGTATTTATGTAGCAGAGGACAGGCAGAGACCCAGCTTATGACTTTTCTGGCACATGTCCAATCGAGTAAAGAATTCATCCGAAGTCGGTGCTAGTGGCTTCCATCAGCTTGTAGTCTCTCCACATCCACAATGCATTTGGGCGTCTTCAAATTACCCAAACCTAATTTATTTTCTGTTTTTGTTTTTAAATGCATTTTACATCAATTGGTGGAATGTAATATTTCATAAATGTGCTGCTGGAGATGAAAGATAACTCTGGGTTTACACTGAGGTCATGATGTGCACGATTCCAAAAAGGCGTGGACGTCCATGACTTATGAGCCACTTGGAGCACAATTCGCAGGAGTCCTGTAAGATGGTGCATTTATGGTCTGTTAAACACTTCGACAATTCTCATATTCCATCATGAATTATTTCAAATTGTAATAAACGTGGCAAAATAATCTTTGACAGTCAAAGATTTTGTCACAGTTCCACCAAGCACCCTGAAGGTCGTCACGGTTGCCCCCAGGTTCCCTGAAGGTCGTCACGGTTGCCCCCAGGTTCCCTGAAGGTCGTCACGGTTTTGTCAAATCATGGAGGTTGAAGGCATCGTCGCTCCAGTGTTAACAGTCGCTCCATGGTTAACAATTTATTTTTCTGTTTATAATTTTTCATGACCCTTAAAGCTTTTGGGGTGAAAAATAACACACGTACATTTGTTTGAATAGAACAGAGTGTGTTTTCACAAATATCTGAATGGTGTCCTGGGTGTGGTTTGTATTTGCAAACTCTGATAAATTACTTGCACAGCGTTTTCCACCACACCTTTACAGATAAAGTCTCGTATAGTGTCTAATTCGAAAGTGTCAGAGCCACAAAATGTTCCTACGCTAGTATCAGTTAGAACTTGATGTAGAAATATTCCTTTTCATGCCCCATCTTGCTGAAACACTGTTCTGCACATGCTATCTCTCTCTCTCTCTCTCTCTCTCTCTTGTTCTCTTTTAAATGCTAACCAAATGTGAACTTGCTGACATCAGTTCCTCACTTCCTGGCTTACAGATCACGGAGATAATTATTTTTAAAGTCAAATACACAAAGCCTGGTCATGAAACGGCGCTGGTCATTAACGTGCTCTTCGAGATTTACTGAAAGCATTCATCAGTAATTAACGAGAGATATGAGCTAAAACTGTTTTTTTTTTTTTTTTATTGTATTAAAGTAAATCTTTATAATGTTCCCTCTGAATGTAAAGGAGCAGCCGTGTTGATTTGAGTGTTTCTGTTGTACGCTAAAGACTTTTGGGTGTCTGATCCAAGAATGAATATAATGAATCAGAATTTCAGCTTTCATTTCCTGATATTTATATTATCTGTATTCAGCATTTTGGAACATGGTATGTTGTGTTTGAACTTACACACTCAAGTTGTCAAAATTAATGGATCACACGACTGACAGGAGTTTCTTGTTGCCCAGGTGCACTCCGTTAGATTGACCGCTTAAATAATTAACATCTCTGAATGTTCACTCTTGGTCTGAGCCCTGGGTTTTATCCATGAAGATGCCATTGGTTGTTGAAAAAAATCCAAAGCTCATGGCCAACATAGTAAAGGATTTCAAACGGAAACTCAAGAAATAGAAGTTAATACTGGCGTGGTCAACGACCAGACCTTAACCCAATCGTGGTTACCTGGATAAGAAATCACCCGATAGCATTATAAAAGAGAAATGCAGCAGCGTGATGTCAGTGGGACACCAGCGTGATGCAGTATCTGCAAGCAGGGGATAAACAACCAAATATTAAGTGTAATTTACTTTAAATCTGTACTTTACTTTTTTTGCTCACATCAGAATTAAGTGGTCTGCCGTGAAAGGTGTTTTGAGTTGTTTAACCATTAAAGGAAAACTGTAAAGCTGATCTATTGTCTTCTAGTCCTCTTTGGATTTCAAAGTCTGTTTTCGTAGTATATATTATAATAGTGCATTTCAGTATATAGCAAAAACAAAAGAATTCGCTTTGCCGTTTCTCTACATTTGAAGGGTAAATACATTAACATGTAGAAGTCATATGGTATTTTGTTGGGCTGCATCAGGAACCAATCCCTGCATCTGCATCTAAAACATTATGGTGTGAACTGTGATGACTGGCTGTTGAGACTCATGTGTGGAGGAGTGGAGATCCGCACCATCTACGCTGGCCATAAGCAGGCCAAAGCCTGTGTCATCTCTCGCCTCAGCTCTGAGAGGGCAGGCACACGTTTCAATGTCCGTGGCACTAATGATGATGGCCAGGTGGCCAACTTTGTGGAGACCGAGCAGGTTAGTTTGACTTTGTAGTGCAGTTTTCCAATATTGTAACTTTGGATGCAATTGTGTGTGCCTGAATGTTTACAGTATACATATACATGTTCATATTTATTATTATTATTGCTTGTAGGTTATTTTCCTCGATGACCGAGTATCTTCTTTCATTCAAATCCGTGGATCTATACCTTTGTTTTGGGAGCAGCCAGGTATACAGGTGAGTGCATTTACAATTAGCACGGTTCTAATTTGATGTCATATTTCACTAGAAATTGCATTTTTCTATAATCTATGATTGAATAGTTTCAGAAAATGCCACAGAGTTAGCAAACCTACAGCAGCAGCAATTGGTGACCACCTTGTTTGTGTTGTTGGAATAATTCTGTCCAGGGAATTTTGTCACATCTGAATCAAAGTCGCCATTCAGGCACAATCAGGATGGATCCAAAACAAAAACGGGTATTTGCAAGGCTCAGTCCCACATCCGATATGGTGTATGGTGTGTACATTTTATGGTTTCTTTTTGTTTAATGTCAGTGGTTGGGGGGGAAAAAAAAAAAAAAAAATTTTTTTTTTTTTTTTTTTTTCCAAATTAGACCAAACATTGTTGGAGCGACATCCAGGTATAAAGCCTGGTAAATTTATCTTTATTTTAAAATGTTTATCAACCAAGCAGGTAATTAAATGCCTTCCCACTGACGTTGAACAAAGGGCATGATGGACTTTATACAGTGCTGTGCAAAAGGTTTTACCTCCTGAACAATTTGACATTTTTTGCACGTTTGTCATTGTCATCCATTTCAGATCAAGCAAACCTAAATATTATACATAGATAAAACACAAGTAAACACAAAAAGCAGTTTTCAGTGCCAATTGCATTTATTCAGGGGGAAAAAAAACATCTGAACCCACAAGGCCTGTGTGAATAAGTAATTGTTAGGGTGCTGTGCTCATGATCGGGAGGTTGTGAGTTCGAATCCCACTGAGACCCTCACTGTGCTAAGACCCCTGGGCAAGGTCTCAACCACAAGTGTGCCTCTGTTCACCCAGCAGTATAAATGGGTACCGGTAAAATAAACTGGGAAGGTAACCTGCGATGGATTAGCGTCCCATCCAGGGGGAGTTGTACTCCTGGTCGCTTCACGCTATGGAAACCGGGGATAAGTTCAGGCCTGATGAGCCATGAGGCTAAGCCACTAGGCTCGGGTGTAAAAACCCAGCAGACTTACCTTTACCTTTTACCCTGCACCTTTTGCAGCAATAACTGCAGTCAAGCATTTGCGATAAGAGGTGACGAGTCTTTCACATCACTGTGATGGGATTTTGGCCCACGTTTCTCTGCAGAATTGTTTAAGATCAACCAGATTGGGTGGTTTTTGGGCATGAACAGCCTTTTTAAGGTCATGCCACAGCATCTCAATAGGGTTCAGGTCGGGACTTTGACTAGGCCACTCCAAAACCCTCATTTTGTTCTTTTTAGCCATTCAGAAGTGGACTTGCTGGTGTGCTCCGGATCATTGCTGCAGAACCCAGGTGCACTTTAGCTTGAGGTCTCAAACTGATGGACGAACGTTCTTCACCAGGATTTCTTGGTAGCGAGCAGAATTCATGGTTTCATCAATCATGACAAGTCGCCCACATATCTTTGTGTAATGTTTTAATTTGTTTGATGATTTGAAAAAGTTAAGTGTGGCAAAGGTGCAAAAAAAATCATGGGGGGGGGGGCAAAACCTTTGCACAGTACTGTATGTGCTATTTCAAGGCGTATGGGAGGGTGCCTCTTGGCTTTGCTTTTCTTTTGCTTCATGGTGATCCCATCTGGGGCTGTTGTTTATAATTTCAAAAATATACATTCTGATGCCTATTTCAAGACTTGAGTCACCTGAGACGCTCTGGATGTGGCCACTGAGATCGCGTTAAGTATTTATCGTGGCGACCTGCCCAGTGAGGAGATGCTTACGAGTAGGTTGGGTAGGTAGAGGTCCTGCTAAATAACAATGGTAAACTAACACCCCGTATATCCCAGTCATCGCTTTCACCGAACACAAAGCATGCTCACTAAGAGTAGTCCTAGTGATGACCTCACTGCAGAAGCGCACGGATATTAGCATCTCTCAGGAAAGTGATGGACACTTACAATGAGAATGGTTTGAAATCTAACATGGGGAAAAATTGTGTTTTTTTTTTTTTTTTTTAATGCTTCGTTATGCCCCGTGATGGGATGGTGAGCTGTCCAGGATGTACTCTGCCCTCGCCCACAGTCAGCTGAGATGAGCACCAGCCTCCCTGCAACCCTGATTAAGACTTAACAGTGCAGAAAATGAATGAATAAATCAATCTGTAGAACCTAACAGTATCATATCGCAGTGGTGGTCTAGTGGTATCGGGTGCTGGATTGCTGATCCTAAGGTTGGGGGTTCGAGTTCCACTCTCCGCAAGGTTGTCACTGTCCCTCCCAGTGCAGCTAACTGGGTTATCAAAGGCGGGCCATGTCTCTCACTGTCTATGGTGTGCGGCATGGAAAAGAACCATTGTTGACTTTCGTGACCTTCCTCCCAAAGGCCTATTGCATATCACTAGTGCTGTGCTTGGTGTGATTGCTGCCTATATACAAGCACAGAACTCCGAAACCTATGTGTGCTGGTAAATTCATTTGAGACGGTGCGGGTAAATAACAGATCTGGTTCTGACCTTCATGTTGAATACAAAATGTAGTCTATGATTAAAGCTGTAATTCCTCCTTCAGTGGCAGCTCCCTTTGTCATAATCTTATTGATTGCAGCATGCAATACATAATTGATGAAACTGTATTGCATGTGAGAGGGCCAAGTATCACTGAGCCCAAAATGACAAATAAGTCACAGTGCAGAAATAGTCGTGATCGTGTTATTGTTCTACCCAGGAGCTGGTTTTATTATTATTTTTTTATTTTAAAAAATGACATTATGATGATGAAAGCATACTTGGGTCTTGTGGAGCGATATTAAGGGCGGAGTTGTGATGGTGTTTATTTTGTCTCCACTCACCGTAGTGATGCCGTAGGCATTCTGTTTTTATCCTGCATATCCATGTATTCATCTGCCTGAACTTCACTGTACCTTCTGAATCCCTTTGTGGATTTTGTTCAAATCTTTACCAGTTACTTTCTATTAAAGCCATTAACTTGTACAGGTTCTGAGGTCAAAGTTCAAGGTCACAAGAGGTCAAAATATGTACTCAATGTAGGCTGAACTTCTGCCTGAATTTGGATGAAGTTTTCACCAGTTTCTCAATTTAATACCCGTGAAGTGGTACAGGGTTAAGAATAAGAGTGTAAAAGTAGGCAGCATACTAAAAATGTTCATGGTTGAGGTGTATGAAGTGATGTGTTGCATTTCATACTTCTGTGTTTTGTTTTGCTTTTGCCATTTCTCTGATTGACTGATTTGATTGATTTTTATCCCTCCTTCTCCTAATTTAGTTGTATCCAGTTCCCAACCATCAAATGTTACCCTCCCTATCACATGACCACCACCAAGCAGGGAGGGGCATAAGCATGCAAATACTCCCTCCGTGACATGTGACATACCTCTCACATCTTTATGAACTGCTGCGTATGTGTATAAGGCAAGCTAACACACTCGGAAAGAAAGTGCTATCCATCCCCTCATATGAATGAGCTAACATACACCCATGATTGGCTGGTGATTGCTGTGAGTGACAGGGAAGTGAGCGTATGCCAACCACCCCTCCCTTCCATGAGAGCTCAGCCAATTAGCTTTTATGAAATTCTGGTCACAGTTGGTTGTGAAATCAGCCTAGATTGGCAGCCCAATTTTAACCTCATACAAATATAACTAAAAGTAAGAAAATTCCATCCAGAATTTCCTGTTATACTGAGAATATGTGTATTTTCATTGTCGGTGATGTTTTTTTTATTTTTTTTATTTTTTTATAAATAAAATACCTGTGAATTTGCAGTCTGCTATAATGCATTCAATAGTTGGAATTAGCCTGTGTCAAAGGGCCACTATTTTGCATCTACAGTATTTCTCTTTCATGAGTGCAAAGTCATGAGAATAGGACTTGGGTATGCCGGTTCCAATCAGGCAAGATAACAGCAATAGGAAAAGTATATAGATGTTAAACTAACAAATTAGTTATAAAGTAATGAACGACTGAATAAAATAAAACTCAAGACATCTGAACATAAAATTACAATACACGCATCACACCAGTGTCTGCTTGTTTACATCAACGTGTGGACAATACGCAGTTCATTTCTACCAGATCACCTCTGTGATTATGGTCCCTGTGATGTGAATCATGAAAGACTATTTGCAGCACCCTCTGACTTCACACCGATCGTGCTCAGACGGTAAAGAGATGCTCTGGAGCAACTTGCACCACCTTTAAAAGTGAGCAAGTTCTATGCAGCAGCAGCATTAGGGTGGATGCAGTTGAATTATGGGTCGTAGAGATCTGTATGAATATACTGAGAGGAGAACCTGCAGGTTTAGAGATTTTTTTCCAACTCTTTTTAAAAAATTCAGTTGTTTTATGTAACACTGCCATTGAAACCTGGCTTCTGTTGCCGTGCTCTCCATCTGGCCATATTTTGTATTTTTATCTCAAAGTTTTTCTCGGGACCTCTTCAATTCTAAAATACGTCCCACACAGCCTGTCAGTATTGAGGGTAGTGTAGTGGTTACTATCAGTTCCACAGCAGGAAGGGTCTGGGTTCATGTCCCGGGCTCTGTGGGGGTGTTTCACTGTCAAGTTGTGTATGTTCTCCCTGGGCTTTTGTCGGTTTTTCCCAGATACTCTGGTTTCCTTCTATAGTCCAAAGACATTTGAACAGCTGGATATTCTCAATTGCTCCTTACTGTGTGTGTGTGTGTGTGTGTTTCTTCTGGTTTATGGATTAGTGGATCTGGATTCGCAAGCAGTTCAGGGTGACGAATGAAAGAGTATTGATTTTATTTACATTATTTTTGTTTTGTTTAGTCATACTTTTCAGTTTATTAAAACTTGGTGTTTTTCCTGAAAATTACACAGCCAAAACATTTTTCCCACAGTGCAATTTGACCCCACTGCATTGACACCTGAAACCATGGGCAGTGCTGCTATTGGTTTGTTCACATTAATTTTATACTCGGCTTTCTTCATGTTTTCTCCACATGTTGAGCTCTGTAATGTTGCCTTTATAATGGGATATTATTTATAATTCATTGTTATATGAAGGCAGGGGTGCTTTTTTTTTTTTTGGATAAGGTGATGGTTTACTGATCCGGAGGTCAGTGGTTCAATCCCCATATCACCAATGTTGGGCCCTTGAGCAAGGCTCTTAACCCTCAATTGCTCAGTTATATTAAAAAGCTAATTGTAAGTCACTCTGGATAAGAGTGTCTTCCAAATGCTGTAAATGTGAAATGAGTAATCATTGCATGTTTTTTTTTTTTTTTTTTTTTTTCCCCCCTCATGTAGCTTTATATAGGGATGCGCTGATGTAGTAATAAATGTTATCGTGTGGTATTCGAGTCTTGTGTTCCATGTCGTGTATGTTGAAGGAATGAATTAATAACTGTTAACTGGAAAATAATTTTCTGTTGAGCAAATGTCCAGTGCTACACCCACTTAGTGTGACATGAATAAAAGCCGGGTTCACAGTGTGACGAGTTATGCTGTTGTGGTATCTCTGGGCGGGTCACTGAAGGTTCTCGTGTAGCGTGAACCATGTGACCAATTGTAACAATGGTTCAGTTTACAAAATGCAGGAGATTTAAGACAAAAGTGTAATTAGTCACAGTGCTATTTTTAAGCTGTGGTGATATTTTTAAGTATGAAGTCAGATGGTTGTTGCTTTATGACGTGCTTTGCCTCTTTTGACATTTAAACGCTAGCAAATGGCAAACTGGCGAAATGTTTTTTTTCCCCTTCCCCCCCCCCCCCCCCCCACACACACACACACAGAGTCACACGCAGGCAGTTGGCACGTATTTTGTGTAGTTTTGGAATGACTTTCTTCTGTTGCTCTTTCCTTTCTCCCTTTCCTCTTTTTATCTTCCATAGTAACATTATTCATGATGATGCATCTTTTGCTTCCTCCACATCTAAAGGTTGGTTCCCACCGCGTCAAGCTGTCCCGTGGTTTTGAGGCCAACGCACCAGCTTTTGAGAGGTAATTAATTCATGCCGCTTCCTGCTGGAACACTGCAGCACAGTTACATGATGACATCATTGTGTGGTCAATGTCGAGTGAGGAAAACATTCAGGATTTTTTGTAACGAATAACAATAAGCATGACTTTGGGCTATAACTTGTGTTGCCTGTCTAAAGTTTTTAAAGCCCATATATTTGATCCTTTTTGTCTAAATGATGATAAAATGCCAAAAATATGAATAGAATGATCCAAACTCACCTGTAATATTTCATGGGGAATAATTAAATCATTGTTTTCATATGTAATCAGGTTTGGGGGCAACCGTAATTTAAGGGTTTAAAAAGGTGACTTGGGACCTAAAGGTCGCTGGTTCAATTCCCAAATCAGCAGGAAAAATATGTGGTGGGGGAACTGATCTGCACCTTCCCTTCCTCCACCTTCATGGCTGAAGTGCCCTTGAGTAAGGCACCTAACCCCCAACTGCTCTCCAGACACCCCAATGTGTGTTGCAGCCCAGTGCTCTGTGTGTGTGTGTGTGTGTGTTTACTTTGTATGGGTTAAGTGCAAAGTTAATCATTTCCCTTGGGGGATTTATACAGTATGTCAACGAAAACAAAATTAAACTCCAACCCCAACTGTCCTCATCCTCCAACACAGCATGGTCTTGAACACACCTCTGGGTGGATAATGCTTTTTCATCGTGTGCTGTTTTCTTTGGGAATGTGCCAGTCTGTTTATGTAGCCATCCTGATCTTATCTAAAGATATCTCACTCTTATAGGCTTGTTTTAGTTTTTCAATATATGGATGGCCTTCTTAATTTTATACTGTATGTAAAATGGCGATAATTTCTCAATTTTAATGCATTTCGTGAAAGGCTCAACTTGCTTTGACAGATCTTGACTGTAAATATTGTTGTTTTTGGTGATGTCATGTTGACAGGCATTTTACGGCTCTGAGGAGGCTATATGGTAAACAGCTGATTATTAACCTGCTGGGTATGAAAGAGGGTGAGCACATGCTCAGCAAAGCATTCCAGGTTGGTTATTACATTTCCTGAATTTCTCTCTTAATACTGTGATTTAAATTATATTCTTTTTATTTATCAAGAACTTTTAGTAGTTGGTATTGTGTTTTAAGACTTATTTGTGTATATTTCTGATCACGCACGTCCATGTGGTTCCTGACAGAGTCACTTGAAAGCTTCTGAACATGTTACCTCTGTGAAGATGGTCAACTTTGACTACCACCAAATGGTGAGGGGAGGGAAGACAGAGAAACTCTTGACTGTGCTGAAACCACAGATCAGCAAGTTCCTGGATGAATGTGGCTTCTTCTGTTACGCTGATGAGAGTGGAATTGAAAGGTAGGAATCTTGATTAAAAGGTTTTCATTTCATCAGCTTTTAACCAGGAACATTCTTATAGCAGAGTTCCAGAATGGGCCGAGGGGTGGGGTGTGTGTGTGTGTGTGTGTGTGTGTGTGTGTGTGTGTGTGTGTGTGTGTGTGTGTGTGTGAGAGTGGGAAACAGGGCACAGCTGTCCTGGCTGTGATGCTAACTGCACAGTATGGAAGGAGGGAATTGGGAATGAATAAGCCCACAGCAACGGTGGAAGGAAAAATTCCCTCAGACAACACAAGGAAGAAAACTCAAGAGGATCCGGACTCAAAAGGAAAACCCGTCCTCATTTGGGTGAAACCAGATAAAAATACACACCATGTCACAGAAACTTCACTATAGTTTTACATGAAGTGTAGTTGGTTATCTTATAACTACAATGAGAATTGTAGTCCGAAGTCATCAGCAGTGAAAATTCATCTTCACAGTTTGAGTGTCGATTTTAAATCCATATGGATCATCAGCCACCCAACTCACACTGCACCCGACCCCTAAAACTCCTCCCATGGGTGGTGGGTCCATGGGAGGGCGGACCCATGTCTCCTTTTCGGGCTAGGCCCGGCCAGGCTCCATGGGCATAAGCCCGACCACCAGGCGCTCGCCTTCGAGCCCCTCCCCTGGGCCTGGCTCCAGAAGGGAACCCCGGTGACCCGCGTCCGGGCAAGGGAGACTGCTTCCTGTGCTCTCTCTCAGATATCATGGTGTGGTGTTTCAGGTATGTCCAACCGGGAAGAGACCCCGGGGTCGACCTAGAACACGGTGGAGGGACTATGTCTCTCGGCTTGTCGGGGGCTGCCTCGGTGTCCCCCCCGGGAGAGTTGGAGGAAGTGGCTCGGGAGAGGGACGTCTGAACTTCTTTGCTTAGGTTGCTGCCCCCGCGACCCGACCCTGGACTAAGCGGAAGATGATGATGATGATGATGATGATGAATCATCAGCAACCGGAGCGAGGGGTTTCTAAGATCAGAACCAGTAGAAACATATCAGGACGGATCACAGGACACAGAGAGAAGAAGGATTTCTGGGCTCTTATAAATAGCATATGGACCTCAAAAATAACACAACAAGAGAGAACCAGAGCGTGATCAACTTTGCTCATAATAGTGGAATGGTAAAGGAAGAGAGTTTTATTCATGCTGAGTAGAAGCAGGGACTCCGGCATGACCGTCTATGACATCATAACTAATAAAAGAGAACCAGAAGGAAGACCGACATGGAGGCACCTTGTACCATGAGGCAATCAGCCTCTCTAGTCCACTCTGATTGTGCATTTTGATATTACAACAGTTTCATGGTTTATGTTGCCATGGCAACCAATTCAACATGAAAAATATGGATGATATTCATTTCTGGGCCAGAGTTTGAAAACGATTTATGATTTCTTTATTCTCCTGGCATATAATGTGGGGAGTTATAGTCATCAGTATGTCGGTCTGTTTTTCTGTAATTATATCGGTTTTGAGACAGAACTCGAAAACTGTTTAAGGTTTCTTCATTATACTTGACAGTTACTTTTATGGAGGTAGTGTAGTGATACATTTTGATCTTTTAAAACGTGCAGTGATACTTCCCCAATCAATGAAAGGGCAGAAAAGAAACATACATGACTGTATGTAGAGCTAAAACGTCCTATCACTTGATTTCTAGCCGTAGGATGGTGTACTTTTGGCAAACAAGGAATTTTCCAGGGCTTCTACTGTTTTTGTTTTGTTTTTGTTTTTTGTTTTCTCTTTCTTTCTCCTCTTCTTTGGCAAAGCAGAGCAGTAATTAATGTACACAACCCACATAGGCTGAATGGGGAGCTCTGCTTTCAGGCAGTCCCTAAATCCTTATATTATTGACTACCCCAACCCCCCAGATAGAGTTAGTCTGTGGGGAAATTATCTTCAGCTGTCCAATATATCCTCTCCTTTCCCTTTAGGTGTCAGACTGGGACTCTTCGGATTAACTGTCTGGACTGCCTGGATAGGACAAATAGTGTCCAAGCCTTTTTTTCACTTGAGGTTTGTTAAAATAGCAAATTCAGAACCAATTTACACTACAGTTTCTTGCCTTAAATTAAGATCTGTGGCTTGTCTGTGATTATGAAAATGTTAAAGCTCTGAACGTACTAGTTGGTGTTAATACACATGAGTTATACTTCTTTTTCCCCTCTTTGTTGTCCAGATGTTGCCCAAGCAGCTGGAAGCCATGGGGCTTGCAGAGAAGCCCCAGCTGGTGGCACGCTTTCAAGAGGTCTTCCGCACCATGTGGTCAGTCAACGGAGACTCAGTCAGCAAGATCTATGCTGGCACAGGTGCTCTAGATGGCAAGGCCAAGGTACAAATCTTTCAGGGGAATAGATGAAGTGGAATATTCATGAAAACAGAACACTAAAAAAAAAAAAAAAGTTTTTCTTTTAAAAGACAGATATTTCCACTCACATGCAAATTATATACAGGCAAATTATGCACACCAAAATGTTCTTTACTGAAAGGCCGTTTATACTCCAAATGTGTCCCTTTTATATCACTGTTGATCTTTTGTCTGTCTCTTAACTCTTGTATGTGTGCTATTGTTCTCTGCTTTCCTCTGGAAACTTATCTACCTGTCTGGTAAGTTTACAAGCCAGCTATACGAGCCTACATATTTCTACTATGTCCGTGTCTCTGACTTCTTTTTGTATGTATTTGAAAAAACAATCTTCGCTCATCACTCATCACTTTCATAGTCTATTCAACAGACTGCTGGAGAAAACATTTATTAATAAATTCCAAGTTAACAGCTGGCAGGTAACACACCTGTCAGCTGGAGATGGCTGTGTGATTTGTTAATGAATATCGACATGGATTGTCCGAGGCGGTAATGTTCTGTAATTAAACTGAAATTCACACATCAGATTCATGCTTTTTTGAGTCTCTAAGGGGTATGTATGGTTGTTAAAGACCATGCTTGTGCAGTATTTTATGAGACCTTTCATCAGCGTATTGTTTTGGACAATCATTTATTCATCCAGTCATTTATTCGATGAACTGCTTTATCGTACTCGGGTTAGAATAGGCCAATTTGCCTCATGTGCATGCTTTTTGACTGCGAGAGGAAATCGGAGTAACCAGGAGAAACTCGCACAAGCACGGGGCAAGCATGCAAACTCGGTACAGAAACGCACTAGCCTGGGACTCGAACCAAGGAACTATGTGGATGTGCTAAAGACTACACTGCAATGATGCTTAACTGCATTTTCTTTTACATCCTATGGATGGTCACTTTAGTGAGGGAAAAGGTGGTAGCAAGATGGACCTTGGAAATAAAGTCACCACTGGAGGAAATGTGAAAGCAGAATTTATTTGCATGTTATATTGACATGTACTGTCTACTGAAATGATGCTGAACAAGTACGTTCTCTTTATGGTAGTTGTATTTCTAGCCTATAGCAGGATAAAGCACCCTGCAAAAACTTCAGGATTGGGAATTGGGGTTAGAGGTTTGAGGGGAAAATTGCCTTTCAAACTCATCTGTGGGATGTGTTGCACAAACAAGTCCAAACCATGCTGACCCCATTTTCATTGATATTTGGGTGGTTTCTGACCGATTAATGTATCTGCTGAGAGCAGCTGTTTAGGACTGGCTTTAGGACTAAGTAACCTTTTCTTCCCAGTTTTAGTCTGTTTTTACTGCTGAAAATGCAAAATGAATGCAAAAGTCCTCATTCTCATAAAAACACACCCACATTTTTAATCATCTTCCTGGACAGTTGTGAGACCGTTTTTGCAATATTGCTTTTACAGCTGTTCCTGTGAATTTGACATGAGCCCTCTGTTTAATCCTGTAGCATTTAACCTTCATAATATTTTACATGAGTCGATAGAGTATGTGTTTATCCTTATTAGCCAGTTGCTCATGTAGTGGTTGTGTGTGTGTCCTTATGATGATGTGCAGACGGGAAAGCTGAAAGATGGAGCACGCTCGGTCACTAGGACCATCCAGAACAACTTCTTTGACAGTTCAAAGCAAGAAGCTATTGATATTCTGAGACTGGGCAGCACTCTGAACAGTGACCTGGCGGATAAAGCCAGAGCTCTCCTCACCACTAGCAGTCTGTACGGTATGTACTTGAAACTTCAGAAATGTAGTAGGTCAACATTTTTTCAAATGTTTTATTTATCAGTAGGCCAATAGAATGCCATATGCTTTGTTTCCTTGCATGTAATTTGTGATATTATTTGATAAAAAATTTCCCTGTATTATTTTGATGGATAATACTGCACTCATGAATTGACAACTTAGTAGGTTTCTATTAGAGTGAACATTATTATATTACATTATCGTTTCTGTGACCTAGCAGTCCCACCTTTCCTGATTGCATAAACAGACATCTGATAGATAGAAACATGGTGAAAGCAAATGATCTGGTGGTGAAAGTTGTCTGTGCTGCTGCTTTAGACTTTCATGATACCCCAGAGGATGTATGTCTGTTCATTTTGGACCCAGGAAAGACCTGTTGCATATACAGTAATTATTACTAACAGGCTAAGATATAAAGTAGGGTTGGTGGATCCAGTTTTTTTCCTCACGGGTACAGGGATCTCTCGCTACTTCGCGCTTCAATTCATGTGGCTTCAGTACATCGCACTTTGTATTTTTTTTTTTTAATATTTATCGAATTAAAAAATAAGGAAATTAAAGGAGAATAGGGGAAAAGGTTAAGGAAAATGCCACAAATACAAGGCCAATTATGCAACAAAAAACAAAACCCTAAACCAGGGATCGGGAACCCTTTTGACTAAGAGAGCCAAAAATAAACACACATTTTAAATCTAATCCTCTGAGAGCCATAGATATATTTTAATACTGAATACAACTAAATGGAAAAAGAAGACCAACAATTTTATAAGACTCTGAATTTATTTGAAACAACATTGTTATAATGAAGTTATTTATTAATATCGTGGAGCGCAACCAGGGCACAGTGAGACACACAAGACACTGCTAGCCATCCACTGCATCCTGACCTCTCTCCAGTCGTCTCGACAATGTCGAGCCCTGGACTCTGATAGACCAGGACGAGAGAGTGAGGCTGACTATCTGCGCAACTCTCTCTCTCTCTCTCTCACTTAAATCCAAGTCAAGTGCAAGTCATGACTTCACCCATACTGCAGATCATCGATCTGATATGAAGTCATGCTCATTTTGGACCTCGAAGGACGACCAACAACAATATTAGTCCGACTGCAAGTCTGGTTCACCTGAGACAGACAGACAGACAGACACACACACACACGCACACAGTGTAATGATTTCAGAGGGCAATTCAATAGTGCATGACGAGGTATGTACAAGTTCAGCACCAAAATGCATGTCCAGCACACAACAACCACACAGTCAGCAGACTCCTTTGCCTGATAAAGACCATTGTGTTTAGTGAATAAACAAAACTTTCTGCCAGATTGAATGGACCTGATAAGACTGCGTCTGCGTACAAAAAAAGGCAAGAAACGCATAAGAAGGGGATGTACAGACTGGAAATATTGCTCGCCATCGTCCTTTAGTGATATCCAGCAAAATCTGACTGATGCTTAAACAGACATGACAGGCACTTCACAAAATCTAACGCAAAATATATATATTTTTTGTTTTATATTTGAAAATAAAAATAATTTAAAAGGTATCAAACCCCCCCCCCCCACTGAATAAATGCACTTCAGTTAAAGGTTTGGTTTTCCTTTCTTTCTGCCATTTGGTTTTCTGTATTATTTAGAGAAATACTGAATTTATTCGAAGCTAAAGAACACATCTGAACCAGGGGTGCCAATAATTATGCAGGGCAATGTACAGTATATACTACGTTGGGTTGGAACAGCTCAAACTGATTGGTCTGAAACGGCTTTTCGTGCATTAGCTCGCGGTTTTGCTGCCATTAATGACATTCTTGTGACCGTAGCGATTCATGTTTTCTTTCTAATCCGCCTTCCCCAGATGCTCCTGATGTGAGATTAGCACTGAAACACTATGCTCATGCTGATAATTGTCTTGCTAACTGTGGTGCTTCTCTCTCTCTTTCTCTCTCTTTATTGCTTACGTGGGTAGTCTCTGAGCCCATTTTACAATCAGGTATAGTATAATACATCTAGCCCAGTCATGTCAGTTTCTTATTTGATGTGTCACTGTTTGTTTTTGTGTGCTTTATCACCTGCTTACCTCATTTTTTTTTTTTTTTTTCAATTTTATATTTTAATATTTTTTTTTAGTCCTTCTGTTTGGCATTGCTTGACATCTGTTACAGGACATGCACATATATATATATATATACATATATATATATATATATATATATATATATATATATATATATATATATATATATATAATAATAATAATAATTATTATTGTTATTTGCTCTACCAAAAAGTATTGAGCACTCTCCTACGGAAGGATCTACTCAGAAAATCCTCTCTCTATATATATATATGTATGTGTGTGTGTGTGTGTGTATATATATATATATGTGTATATATATAATATGTATGTATATATATGTGTGTACAGAAGCATTCATGTGCTTATTACAGGATAAAAATAACCATAATCTGGGAGCATGTCAAATCTATTTGGTGATTTAGTACCTCTCTTTAGATTGAGAGTATTTCAATAATTCTAACTAAAAGCTCAGTTTTTTCATGGCAGTAGAGTAGCATGGCTTCTTTCGAGACCATTTATTTTACACCAGACCTCAGTGAAGGTGTTTCTGTCGCGTTTCAGTGTGATGTTTACCTGTTCTCCACATGCTTGTGTGAGGTTTCCTCCGGGTAATCCAGTTTCCTCACACAGTCCAAAGACCTATACATTAGACTTATTTGCTGTGCTAAATGGCACCTAGGTGTGAGGATATTAATTGTGTGTGTGTGTGTGTCTGTGTTGCCCTGTAATGCTCTGGCAAGTTGTTCAGAGTTTACCATGTCTTTGCAGAGAGTTGGCTGAGATAGACTCTAGTCTCCCCATCACCCAAGCAGGATAAAGCAATTTGACAATTGAATGGCTAAATGAATGATCTATTCAGTATATATATGAATACAGTACATTACATGAATAACATTTCCAATAAAGATAATCTCAGTAATAAGCTTATCTAGCACACATCAGATTCAGATTTTGTCAAAGCACAATATCTGCCATTGATTTACGCACTGCAATATGCAGTTTCATTCCAAAGTACAAGTGCCACAAGCAACTTTACGCAAAACACAATGTATCCATTTATCCAATCCGAGGCATCCATTGCAGTTACAATTTCCAGCATTGCCCATTCTAACATTTTCAGTCAGTTCTCAGTGAATAATGAGGTAATGTCAGAGGAACTGAAGAAGCCGTGTTCATTCTGAAGTAGGAAAATAATTTGCAAACCATCAGCATAAACGTGAAATAATAGTATTTATATTGCGCTTTATCCATACAGTACTGAATATTATGCTCAAAGTGCACTGGAGAGTGTTCAGTTAATGATGCTAACTCTTTATTGTCACAGTACATGTACATAACATAAAAATAAAGCACTGAATGTTGTTTTCCACATGTTGAACGAAGGGCGCCTTTTTAATTGTTACTCAGTGTTACCATGGTTACCATTTTGTTGTGTGGTTACCAAGTCTCAGTGATCTGAAATTAGAAAGTTCATTTTACAGGTTGCTAGGTCTATCCCACACAGTATTCCGGTTACATTTGCCATCTGAGATCGAAAACGTTGAGTTTCTTGGACAAATCAGATTAAAAACCCAGATTAGGAGCAGTTTCAGTTCCGTTTCCCAGCGAAAGCTTCTGCACATATCTGGAAATGTACCGCACATATGTACAGTCAAACATCGTTTCCTGTTCTGTATCGTTCTCATATTCTTTACCTTTTCTTTTCACCACATTTTCCCATTGATTTTGTGTCAATATTCTGTTTGTTATGCAGTGGCTGTTCTGAGAGGTTTAGGAGTTAATGTTCTGATTTTTGCTGATCTTTTGGTCTTGTAGCATCTCCCAGAGTCTTACTGGGTATGTGTCAGAACCACCACAAATATACTCGGCCTAAGAAGATCCGTGTGTGTGTGGGGACATGGAACGTCAATGGGGGCAAGCAGTTCCGTAGCATTGCGTTTCGGAATCAGACCCTCAGCGACTGGCTGTTAGATGCACCAAAAAAAGCGGGCCACCCCGAATTTCAAGGTGAGCAGCTACTCAGAAGAGGATTCGTTCTTTATTAATAACTAAACGTGTTAATGAATTAGAAATATGTGTGCATAATAACAATGTGTACTGTAGTGAATGTCCAGAATACTGTATATAGTGCTGAAATGCCCAACTGATTGTTTTATACTCCAGACCCCAGACCCCAGCCTGCAGATATCTTTGCCATTGGCTTCGAGGAAATGGTGGAGCTGAATGCTGGAAACATCGTCAGTGCAAGGTGCAAAACCCGTTATCTCGCAATAGCCTTAGCATTAAGCACAATTAGTTTGAATTCTGATTTTTTTTTTTTTTTTTTTTTTTTTTTTTTTGTAATTTGATCTTCCAAATTAAGCTTTTACAGGAAGATTTTTTTTTTTTTTTTGTATTTTTTTTTCATGGAGGTTATACCCTTTGTCTTCCTTCTCATCTTAAAAATATATTTTTCCATTAAATAATATTCATTTCCATCAGTCAGCAAAAAACCCCAAATGTTTCCTCTTGACCCCGTCCTGGGTTTACTGCGTATCAAATATTCCTTAAGTGTGGAGACAGCATGGGCAGTGGTAGTCAGGTGGTAAGATGCTGGATTAACGATCCCAAGGTTGGGGGTTCAAGCCCCACTGTTAATGGTTGTCACTTCTGTCCCTCCAATACAGCTAACTGGGTTCTCAAAGGTTGCTCACGTCTCTCACTGTCTATGGTGCAAGGTTCAGTGATCATTACAGGCTGCGCCATTGCGCCAATGGCGCATTAATTGTGCCTGTGTCCCCATTGAACTTCATGTCCGTGCGTCAGCCGGGCGCATAGAAAATGTCCGGGAAAATCTAGTTTATTCTTCTTCTTTTCCTTTCGGCTGTTCCCTTCAGGGGTCGCCACAGCAAATGATCCGCCTCCATCTCTCCCTATCCTCTGCATCTTCTACTCTACTCCAACGACTTTCATGTCACGCCTTCACTGCATCCATAAATCTTCTCTTTGGTCTTCCTCTGGGCCTTTTGCCTGGTAGTTCCAACCTCAGCATCCTCGACCAATATACTCACTATCCATCCTCTCTGAACATGTCCAAACCATCTCAATCTAGCCTCTCTGACTTTGTCTCCAAAACATCTAACATGTGCTGTCCCTCTGATGTACTCATTTCTGATCCTATCCATCCTCGTTACTCCCAAAGAGAACCTCAACATTTTCATCTCTGCTACCTCCAACTCTGACTCTGTCTTTTCCCCAGGGCCACTGTCTCTAAACCATACAACATTGCTGGCCTCATCACCCGTCTTGTACACTTTTCCCTTCATTCTTGCCGATACTCTCCTATCACACATCACACGGACACTTTTCTCCATCCATTCCAACCTGCCTGCACGCGCTTCTTCACCTCTTTTCCACACTCTCCATTGCTCTGGATTGTTGAGCCTAAGTACTTAAAATCCTCCACCTTCTTTATCTCTGCCCCCTGTAACCTCAAAGTTCCTCTTGGGTCCTTGTCGTTCACACACATGTATTCTGTCTTACTAAGACTAACCTTCAATCCCCTCCTTTCCAGGGCATACCTCCACCTCTCTAGATTTTCCTCCACTTGGTCTCTGCTCTCACTACAGATCACAATGTCATCTGCAAACATCATAGTCCATGGAGATGCTTGTCTAACCTCATCTGTTAGCCTGTCCATCACCATAGCAAACAAGAAGGGGCTGAGAGCTGACCCTTGATGTAGTCCCACCTCCACCTTGAACTCTTCTGTCACACCGACAGCACACCTCACCACTGTCTTACATCTCTCATACATGTCCTGCACCACTCCTAACATACTTCTCTGTCCTCCAGACTTCCTCATACAATACCACAGTTCTTCTCTCGGCACCCTGTCATATGCTTTCTCCAGATCCACAAAGGCACAATGCAGCTCCTTCTGACCTTCTCTGTACTTCTCTATTAACATCCTCAAAGCAAACACTGCATCTGTGGTGCTCTTTCTTGGCATGAAACCAAACTGTTGTTCACAAATGCTGACCTCTGCCCTTAGTCTTGCTTCCACTATTCTTTCCCATAGCTTCATTGTATGGCTCATCAACTTTATCCCTCTGTAGTTGCCACAACTCTGTACATCGCCCTTGTTCTTAAAAATGGGCACAAGCACACTTCTCCTCCATTCCTCTGGCATCTGCTCACTTTCTAAGACCTTGTTGAATATTCTTGTCAGAAAATCTACTGCTACCTCCCTAGACACTTCCATACCTCAACTGGTATGTCATCAGGGCCAACTGCCTTTCCACTCTTCATCCTCTTCAATGCCCTCCTCACTTCTCCTTACTAATCTTTGCTACTTCCCTGCTCCTCAAGCAGTCCACCCCTTCTACTCTTTTTCTCTCTCATTTCCTCATTCATCAGCTCTTCAAAGTACTCTTTCCATCTTCCCAGCACACTTCTGTCATCAGTCAATACATTTCCCTCTCTGTCCTTTATCACTCTAACTTGCTGCACGTCTTTCCCATCTCTATTTCTCTGCTGTGCTAACCTGTATAGATCATTTTCTCCCTCCTTACTGTTCAACCTATCATACAAGACATCACTCGCCCTCTGTTTGGCCTTTGACACTGCTACCTTCGCCTTTACGCTGTGTCTCCCTGTACTCCTGTTTACTCTCTTCGGTCCTCTCAATGTCCCACTTCTTCTGGCTAACCTCTTCTTTTGTACACTCCTGCACTTCCTCATTCCACCACCAAGTTTCCTTATCTACTTTCCTTCCAGAGGACACACCAAATACTCTCTACCGGTCTCCCTGATCACATTGGCTGTGGTTGTCCAGTCCTCTGGAAGCACTTCCTGACTACCCAAAGCCTGTTTCAACTCCTCCTTGAAGACAACCACGACACTCTTCCTTTTCAGCTTCCACCACTTTGTCTTCTGCTCTACCTTTGCCTTTTCACCTTTCTCACCATCAGTGTCATCCTGCACACCACCATCCTATGCTGTTTGGCAACACTCTCACCCACTACTACTTTGCAGTCACTGACTTCCTTCAAATTACATCGCCTACACAAGATGTAGTCTACCTGTGTGCTCTTACCTCCGCTTTCATAAGTCACCCTATGCTTCCGTTTCTTCTGGAAGAAAGTATTCACCACAGCCATTTCCATCCTTTTTGCAAAATCGATCAACATCTGTCCTTCTGTGTTCCTGTCCTGGATACCAAACCTGCCCATCACTTCCTCGTCCCCTCTGTTGCCTGCACCAACATGTCCATTGAAGTCTGCTCCAATGACCACTCTTTCACCTCTGGGGGTACTCTGCATCACTTCATCTAACTCACTCCAGAATCTCTCCTTCTCTTCTAGCTTACATCCTGCCTGTGGGGCATAAGCACTAACAACATTGACTATCACGCCTTCAATTTCTAACTTGAGACTCATCACTCTGTCTGACACTCTTTTCACTTCTAGAACAATCTAGAAAATCTAGTTTATTATATTGTTTAATTTTAAAAGTTAATATCGTTCAAAGGAATGCTAAATAAATCATACCGGTGAGGACATTTGCACTTAGCGATGGTAATATGAAAGATAGCACGTGATTGGCCAGTGGCTCCCGAGCTGACAAATCACAACTGCTATTCCTTCGCAAACATGATGCAATGGACCTCATTCGTTTTGGGCACACGAGAGAATCCACTTTTACAGCATTTGATTTGCTCCAAATTAACACACATGTATATAATGCGCATGCAGGGGGGGCAATGGTGGTCTAGTGGTATAGGGTGCTGGATCGCTGATCCAAAGGTTGGGGGTTCGAGTCTCACTCTCCACAAGGTTGTCACTGCCCCCCCCCAGTGCGGCTAACTGGGTTATCAAAGGCGGCCATGTCTCTCACTGTCTATGGTGAGAGGCATGTAAAAGAACCATTGCTGACTTTCGTAAAGAGTAGGCTGCAAAGCCATTGGTGTGTTTCTGTCCCTTGCTAAAAAGGGTTGTGACAGGAAGGACATCCGACGTAAAAACCTCTGCCAAATCAAACGTGCGAATCAAATGATTCGCTGTGGCGACTCTCGAGTAAAAAGGGAAAAAGCCAAAGAAGACGGACACACAGTATATAATGCGCATGCCTCAGTGCTTACCCACACTACCCTTGCTCGCGATCCGTGAAAACGAACCCAGCCCCTGATGTTTCCTATGGAAACATAAAATGGCGTCCAAAGCGAAAAAACATTGCTCAAAACAGAGAAATTTATTAACAATGTGAGGTGCTAGTAACCAAGTGTCAAATTTATCTAATTCCGGTTATATCACTGATAATACTAGTTGCGTTGCTACCGTTAGTGACCGTGGGGTGGCCGCTTGTCGTGCTTGCACTGCTACTGCTAGTCATATTGAGACTGCAATCGCTAACATTAGCACTGAAGGTTTGGAAGGGAAAGAAAGACAGGGATATTTTTTGTTGCAAATAAGGCGAAAATACTGTCAACAGCCTGAAAGCATAGCAGGAACTTTGAATTATAATATTGGAAGTCTGTTACTGTCGGTTAAAAACAGTTTGTGTTGTATTTTGTCAGCTTCCAAGTATTTTTAAATGTTTGGTTTTGTTTAATTCTGCTATGTGCCTGATGTAAATTAAAATACAGACAGTGTTAAAAACAGTTTGTTCCACTTTTTAACTTGAAGTGTTGTTACCTTTAATCTGCTAAAATAAAAAATTAAAACTTCAAAGCAATCAACTTGCTTTACCACTAAATTTATAGAGAAGTATGTGATACATCATGTGAAATATTATTATACATTACATTGGAGTATTTACTAATTTAGGTCCAGTTTTTACCAGTGCGCTGTCAGAAAGTAGCTGAATTAGTTTCTTGGAATAATGTAATATATAATAATTTGACCCGTTATTATGACCCCTAGTTTTTGCCAATGTCCCCAGGTTTTTTTTTCTCTAGGGGCCAATTTGTCCCCATAAAATTTTGATCTCTAATGAACACTGAAGGTTCATGTAAAAGAACCATTGCTGACATTTGTCAGCATGTTTTTGCCCTGCGATGGCCTGGCGAGCAGCCCAGAGTGTACTTTGCTCTCACTCAGAGTCACCTGAGATGAGCGGTAGATTTCCCGTGACCCTATTTAGGATTAAACCGTTTAAAAAATGAATGCAGAGACAGCAGCACTTTCAAGCAGCAGTCAACCTTGGCGGAAAGCGTTAGTAGACATCTGGCGGCGAGCAAAGTTCTATCCATTCGCATCTGTTCCCATGTTTTTTGTGTCTGTTTCTCTTTCGGCAATTTCATTTATTGTCAGCCGAGGTCCCTCAGTCTAAAAGATTGGGTTGTGTATGCAGGTAAATTGGAATGTTCTCCAGGCAAAGGCATTCACTGGTTATACGGTTGTTATGTGTTTTGTTTGGAAGTTGCCTGTACAGTCGGCCCTCTACTTACAAAAACTCCAGGTTACGAAAAAGGCTCTGGAACGGATTAATTTCGTAAGTAGAGGCGCATTTTACATGTAAAACACGTGATTCGTTCCAAGGCTCCTAAGACTACCCCATAAACACTTTAAAAATGATAAAAGTACACCAATTTTGTATGAAGTATGTGTTAAAAGTAAAAGAAAATAATTTATTAAACCATTTTATTAATTAAACCATGATTAAACATTTTTTTAAATTAACATACACACACACAACACCTATCTCTCTCTGTCTCTCTCTCTCTCACACACACACACACACACACACACACAAAACTCTCTCTCTGGTGTGTTTTGCCGAATGCAGGCTCCGTCCACACGCAGTGCGCAGCCGACGGAACAATTGTATTTAAATGTTTAAATGGACGGGATGTTGTATTTAAATCAGAATTACAATACGTGTTTGAAAGATCAGAGGTCCTGATTCAATACTAACTTACTATTTTGCGAGATCGGAGGTCGTGTCCCACGGAGCACTCTGTTTTCATGCCTCCTTCTGCTTCAATATTGTTCCAAAATAATCGCCTCCGTCACTATACAGTGATACCTCTGCTCACGAACATAATTGGTTCCCAGAAAGTGTGTGTGAGGCGAAAAGTTCGTCTTCCGAACATTTATTTCCCATAAGAAACCGTTAAAATGAGAATAATCCGTTCCCAGGTCCCCATAAAACATAATTTTCTACTAAATAAGCCTTAAAACTACACAAAAATATACCTTATTTTATGTGCTATTGTATTGTAATTAAAGAAATAAACTGTACTGTATAATAAAGTCGTTTTATTTACCTTTGTGATGGTAGTTGATGGCTTGATGGAATGGAGTGGGAGGAGGAGGGAGGGAGGGACTTACCGTTTGGAAGGAGAGTTTGGAAACGCCTACTGTTTGGAAACACCCTTAACCACACACGCACCCTTAATAGCTTCCTTGTTCTTAAGGATGGGAGCAATGGTAGACTTGGCGTACTGGTACTGGGACGCTGAGTCACACAAACGCACACCTCGTTCGTGTTTTTCAATGAGCTCCGCCTGTGGTGGGGTCTTTTTCGGTCCCATAATAGCAAAAGTACACTCAATATGGTCCAAAATGTCTAGCAAACACAAACCACTTCCGCATTCAAAGAAAGGGGGTGACGAACTGTGATGCCGTGAGCGTGCGTCAGCTTCTCGTGGCCGCCACCGTGGCGCTGTTCGACTGCGTGGTTTGATTCGTCCGCCGAAAACTAGTTCGTCAGCAGAGACTATATGCTCGCAAATTTAATGTTCTTGAGGCGAAAAGTTCGTGAGCTTAAGCGTTCGTCAGCGGAGGTTTTACTGTATTTCCGCTTTTCTGTATTTTCCGGGTCCATGATGGATAAAGAAATATAACACTGCAATGATCAATCTCAAAAAACTCACGAGCCAACATTCCTGTTCAACTCTCCTTCACGCGCGTGACAAACGGGAAGTATGGGTACAGTTCAGCTGCCTCCTGGCCAATGGTAGGCCAGCGGGGCGGGATGTTGGGAGACAGCCAATGAGAGAGCAACTCGCACATTGTTTGAATTTTTGAAAGGCACTTTTTGTAAAAAGAGGTTGTTTCCGTAAAAATTTCGGAAAATGTTTTTCGTAACCTGGATTTTTCGTATTCAGAGGCTTTCGTACGTAGAGGGCCAACTGTATTTGTCAGTTTGCATCCGTTGAAGACCAGTGGGCCTGACTCTTGGCTGGACTGCTACTTGAAATGCGGGTGATTCAGAGGTGTGCCAGACATACAGCGCATGTTAAGTGGACGATTACTGACAAGGAACTCAAAGAAAATGATGAATAATGGATGTCTCACAGGGGTCCACAGGACAAAACTGATGATTTCAGGATAAGTACAGTGTAAATGCTGTACATGTAAATGGGTCTTTACCGGCTCTGAAACAGACAGGGATGTACATCTTCCAGGGTATCCTGAGAGTCTAGAGCAGCAACACTGGATTATTTTCTTTCACTAAGTTTCTATCTGGTGGATGTCCATTTATGCCATTTGATGTGGCGTGACTGCTGCTTTACAAAAATGCATCTGAAGAAATCATGAGCCTGGCAAGCTGTCCAGGGTGTACTCTGCCCTCGCCTGGAGTCAGCTGGGATGGGCGCCAGCCTCCCCGTGACCTTAATTAGGATTAGGCGGTTGTAGAGAATGACCTGAACTGAAATTAAATCATAAGCATCAGTAACCTGTATCTTGAGCTGAGTATGGTTTTATGATAAAATATCACTAAATATGATTTATTTATTTATTTTTTTTCCCACTTCTGTGTAGCACCACTAATCAGAAGTTGTGGGCGGCAGAGCTTCAGAAGAGCATCTCACGGGATAATAAATATGTACTGCTAGCTTCAGAGCAGCTGGTGGGAGTCTGCCTGTTTGTCTTTATTCGACCCCAGCATGCTGCGTTCATCAGGTATGTTCAGCAGGCCACTTGAAGATTTCTTTATTTTATTATAGACATAATCTATGACCAAAACCAAACACAGAACTCATTCATGGATACACCTGATTGTATTTACACTTTGGTTACTTCATCAGGTAAATGTACAACTTTATTGCACTTGGTAGTTACCGGCTGCACCTCTTCCAATGCTATACACAGTCTACATGGTCCTCAACTCTGTCCTTACTGGAAAATATGATTCCTGCTCATCAGATATTTAATTAAGTTATTTTCCATAAAGACAAAGTTCAGTTCTCCTGTACAAAATGCTGTACCAGCTAATTTAGAGGAGGAATCGCAAAATGTAAGCTGCCAACACCAGGCACAAATGCACTAGATTATAATAATTTGGCATAGATATAATGGAATGTAAAGAGAAGATTTATGGATGTGGTGAAGGAGGACATGAAGGTAGTTGGAGTAAGAGTAGAAGATACAGAGGATAGGGTGAGATGGAGGTGGATGGTTTGCCGTGGTGACCCCTGAAGGGAAAAGCCGAAAGGAGGAGATATAATGAAATGTCTCCCCCTAGTGGAAATTGGTCGACTATTTTGGCCCGTAGTTGAGATATGGATTTTTTATTTATTTTTATTTTTTTTGGATCATCACTAAAATGTAGTGGTCCAGACCCCACCCCTTCACATAGTTTGGTGTAAATTATAAAGTAGCTGTGTAAGTATTTTTATATCGAGGGGAGAGTGTTAGTGTAATTTATACATTAACTGTAGTTTCTGGTTGAATTTCTAATATTTGGTTAAATAGCCCTGAGCACTTTTTATCTTGATGAAAGACTCCTCTTTTCCATCCACAAGCTTCTAGGCTCAATATGCTTGAAGTCAGGACTTGTTTTAAGCTCGGGACAATCCTGCTTCATCCATTTCACAAACCGCCTCCTTTTGTGTCGCCTGCGTAGTAGGACAGACACATAAGGACCGTTTTGAGTTGTCTCACCTCTATCATTACCTGGTGTCGGAATCGTCCCAGGATGCAACTTTGGGGGCAATTGCTGTATGCCGTCCTTCCTTCCCGTGCGCGCTCGGCCAGTTGGCTCCCATAGACTCCTGGTCACGGACGGCTGTGGCATTAACTTGCCATCTGAAATGTTATCGCTGGATTAATAGTCGTGCACCTTGTCGATGCACCCCCCCGGGAGCCCTCCACACAAAAACTTGCTGAGCCTGGGAATCGAACCCAGGCCATTCCTACTGTGAGGCATACATGCTTGAGGCAATTTAGAATTTTTTAATCTGAACACTCACTTCTTATGACCCTGATGTTGGTTTTTCCTTTAATTTGTGTTTACTGTCTGTTTATATTTACATTATGTCGTAATATCTGAAGGGCTGTCAGTCTTTTCTTGGCTTTTGATTTGATCAGTGGTCTCTGCCTTCACATGATTTGTCAGCTGTTGATGGGTGGCACAGAAGATTTAATCCGATTCTATAACGAATTTTTTTCTTCTTTATGAACAGAGATGTTGCCGTCGACACAGTCAAGACAGGAATGGGTGGAGCCACAGGGAACAAAGGGGGTGTGGCTATCCGCATGCTTTTCCACACCACCAGTATCTGCTTTGTGTGCTCACATTTTGCCGCTGGCCAATCACAAGTCAAGGAGCGAAATGATGACTACAGTGAGATCACTCGCAAACTATCATTCCCCATGGTAACTATTTTTTTATTTTTCTAATAACGTCAAGGCAAGCTGACCAACCATATGTCAATGAACAATTATTGAACTTTAAATCTCGACAACTTATACAAACATATATTTACACTTACTTTTCTGTTCCTATGCACAGGGTCGTCTGCTTGACTCTCATGATTATGTGTTCTGGTGTGGGGATTTCAACTATCGCATTAACCTGCCAAATGAGGAGGTGAAAGAGCTGATCAGGCAGCAGAACTGGGACGCTCTGATCGCTGGGGACCAACTGGTAGAACAGAAAAATGCAGGCCAGGTAACATTATTTTTTTTTTTTTACAGTATGTTATATGCTACAAGCATATTCACATATATGGTTTATTAAGACGAATAACTGTACAATGCCACATAGGCATGGACCAAGATTTGATCATTGCTCCTTGTACATTCCCCATCAGTGACCTGATGCTAATTACCTGCTATATGTAGCTCATGCACCAATAAAACAGATGCCCCAACACCACCACTCACTCACACAGAATAACAAAATACACAGACTATCTCAGGTAGGCAGACCAGCTTTTGTCAAGCAAAACAAACACTCAGAATACTTTAATGATCTCAGAATAAATTGAGTAAAGCAATACCAAACGGAACATGAACTCATTAAATTGATAATTAAGCACATAAGACAGGCGATACAAATGTAGGAAGAAATTGAACAGGAAAATGCAGTTGAAAAGAAAACTGTTTACCTTTCCTTCTTTTGCTTCAGGAAATAGTTGGGGAGATTATTTATTTATATTTTCCCTCGAAGTCTGAAATTGATTCAGGCCTTAAAGAAGCTGCACTACTGTTATAACACCAGCTACAGACACCTGTCAATAAAGTTTTATCTCGGGAGCTCCAACTGTGGGCAGTGTCTAAATTTTTATATTTTTATTTAATTCATTCATTCATCAATTGATGGACATTTTTTATTATTTTTTTTTTTACGATAATACTGACATTTCAGTATCGGTGTTGCCTCTGAATTCCAGGGTCTATGGCTGTGTACTAGTTTGGGTTACTGTCCCTACTGTAGTTTTGTTTGCTTTTCCTGTGTCTGTCTGGGTTTCCGCTGGGTATGTCAAATTAGGTTGGGATTTAAATCAATATATTCGTGCATATCTTTTGCCAGTGTGACCAGGATAGGCTCCAAATCTTCCACAACCCTGACCAGCATAAAGTTTTACACTGAATTTAAATTAGTGAAAGAAGGATATCTTTTATGATTGTGTGAAGATTGAATAAATCAGTTTTTTTTTTTTTTTTTTTTTTTTTTTTAAAACAGGTATTCAGGGGCTTTATTGAAGGAAGGTTGGACTTTGCCCCTACTTACAAATATGATCTCTTTTCTGATGACTATGACACGAGTGAGAAATGCCGCACGCCTGCATGGACTGACCGTGTGCTCTGGAAAAGGAGGAAGTGGAACTTTCAAAAAACTGGTGGGAGTGCTGCTTGCATTTTTTTCATCTTGCTCTTTTTGTTTTTCAGTTTGAAAATGGTTAAATGTGTGTGTGCATGTGTGCGCGCGTAGCGGAAGAGTTGGAGCTGAATGTAGTAGGCGCGCCAGTACATGAGGAAGATCAGTACCTGTGGAGCCCTGGTGAACTGAAGTACTACAGCAGAGCTGAGCTGAAGACGTCAGACCACAGGTAAAGCAAGTCTTCGGAGTTTATATGTAAAACCATATGACTCACCACATGGTTTATTGTAGTGGAGCTCCTGAGCAGCGTAGTCATGGAATATGGCACAGATGGTTATCCCATTTTTCTTCTGCTGTGCCCAATACAATTGCCCTTTTATCTTAAGTTCCAGTTGTATTTTGGGTGATTTGACTCCGTACGATGTTTAAAAAAAATCCTTCAAAACACAATCACAACCAAATTTTCATCAGTTCTTCATTGGAATGGCTTTGGGTAAAATTTTGTGGAAATCCCTCCATTAGGGGTCATTTAACATTTTCCTAAGCGTACAAAACGTACGTTAGGGGGGAGGGGGTAAGATATCTGTGTACGTATTAAACCCGCACTTGGCGGAGCGCGTCACAAATGTTTAATAATGTTTAATACTGTTTGGTTTGGTTAATAAAAAATTTGGTTAATAAAAAATGTTTAATAATGGTTTAGTTAATAAATGTTAATAAAATGGTTTAATATATTAATAAAATGTTTAAATGGTTTAATAAATTTTCTTTTACTTTTAACACGTATACGAAATTGGTGTATTTTTATAATTTTTAAAGGGTTTATTGGGTAGTCTTGGGAGCCTTGGAACGATTCACTCGTTTTACATGTAAAATGCGCCCCCTACTTACGAAAACTCCAGGTTACGAAAAAGGCAGTGGAACGGATTAATTTCGTAAGAAGGGGGCCGACTGTACTTAAAGACCGTGTTATGGGGGGATGGGTGCCTTAGTTTTCTTACCTGAACACTGTTGCGTGTGTGATGGGATGGTGGTGATGAAGAGCACAAGTAACTGATTTACATAATCTCTCAGAGAATCATCAGGTCTCAGATATCCATATTCCCAGCATGCACCTGTGTATTTTGAAACCCAAATAAAAAAACTTTTAAAATTGTGCTTTAAAAAGTTTTCATTGGTAAATGCAACAAGAATGTGGCATCCCTGCCATTACATGTGTGAATTTGTACCTTCAGCTCTGCTCATTGAGTCATCAAGGAACTTGGTAAGATTTTGTAAAATCTTCTCAATCACGGGGAAAGATACAATTTCATGGACGGAAAATGTGATAAACCTCATCAATGATTGTGGCCTTTACAAGTTTTTAGCTTATCCTTTTAATTCTGTAATATTTCGATTCTGTTGGATGAGCTATACATTGAAAACTAGTCCTGGATGAGCAATACATATTAACTAATCATCGTCAATTCAGCGACTGGACAAGGAACAGACATGTACAATGTCAAATGGCCTCTGCCCAGGAGCCCCGTTCTGATATCCTGCTGACTCAGTGATTTTTATGTTTTCTGTTTTCTTTGATTATTCACTTTTTACACAAACATGTATGAAACACGTTTTTAAACATTTAATCCTGAAAGGCATTTAAACTGGAAAATAATAAACAATGAGGTACATTCTGTTAACTCTCCTCTCTCTCGAACATGTGTACGTGATGAGGGAAATCTTCTTCAGGATGATTAATCTGTGTCTGCAAAACTATTTGTAAGGTTTTTCAGAATTTGTTTTTGTCTGTTCCAGGCCGGTGGTGGGGATCATTGATGTAGATGTTCTTGAAGTGGACCCAGAAGCACGACACCAGGTGTACAAAGACGTAATTGCCCTGCAAGGTCCACCTGATGGCACTGTCCTTGTCTCTCTGTGCAGTTCAGGGCCTGATGACTACTTTGATGATACTTTGATTGACGATCTGCTGGACAAGTTTGCTAACTTTGGGGAGGTCATTCTGATTAGGTAAGAGTTTCATTCTGGTGTGATTCTAGTCGGTAATACTGTGGTACAGCAAATGTGCTTCTGAAATAACTATGTACTGCCAGTCTTGGATATTTTAATGACTGTCATTAACTGGAATTTTTCCTTTCTACATGGCGATACAATGTTTTCCTCTTTCAGGAGATTATATTGGCTGGCTAGTTTGTTTGTTGATTTGTGTGCAAAATAATTCAAAAACTCATATATTTGGATGAGAGGAGTACGAAACCATTAAATTTTGGAGATTTGTAAGTGGGGGAAAAAAATGTGACAATGTCTATCAGACATCCACCAGGGGGAGACATTTCATTATTACTATGCCAATTTAATGTCATATTTTTGTGTCTGGCAGAGGAACCTCCCACTCTCAGTACCTCTAGTTTTTATGATCTCAAAGGAAATCCTTCTAAACTGAACTGTTTCGTGTAAAATTTGTATATTTTCATTTCAGCTGATTTTTATTTACATTTATTAAGTTGCAGTCTGCTGAAGTGTGTTCAATGGTTTTCATTCGCCTGATTGAAAAGGCGGCGCTCTCGACCAGCTCTCTACAGTATCATGGAGGTCGGAGTTTGCCCAATCTTTTGTGGATTTAGAGAAGGCTTTCAACCATGTCCCTCTGGCAATCGTGTGTTTCTGTGCTCCAGGAGTATGGTGTACCGTAGGGGTCCTCAACCCCAGTACCGGTCCGTGGATCATTTGATACCGGCCCATAAACAAAATCGTTCATGGTACAAATTATACTTTTATTTATTTATTTATTTAATTTTTTAGAGCTTCCGAGTCTTATTTTGAAAAACGACCGTTTGTGACATTGCCACAGAAGCACTGAAAGCCCTTCTATTTCCGATCACACATCTTTGCGAGGCGGGTTTTCTGCGGCGACATCAACTCTAACCGGTCCGTGTAAACATTTTCAGACATAAACCTGGTCCCTGGTGCAAAAATGGTTGGAGATCACTGGTGTACCGGACCTGTTGCTACAGGCCATTTGGGCTCCGTATCACTGGAGCTAGAGCTTGGTCCGCATCGGTAACAACAGGTTGGATTCATTTCCGGTGAGGGTTGGATTCCTCCAAGGCTGTCCTTTGGTCATGATTCTGTTCATAATTTTTATGTATAGAATTTCTAGGCACAGCCGTGGCGTTGAGGGGTTCTGATTTGGTGGCCATTGGATCTCGTCTCTGCTTTTTGTGGAAGATGGAACTCCAGCTCTCATTGGATAAATTCACACCTGAGCGCAAAGCGACCAGGATGAGAATCAGCACTTTCAAATCTGAGGTCATGGTTTTCCGCCTGAATAGAGTGGAATGCGCCCTCTGGGTCTGGAATAAGATCCTGCCCCAAGTGGAGGAGTTCAAGAATCTTGGGTTCACAAGTGAGGGACGGATGGAGCAGGAGACTGACAGGCAGATTGCTGTAAAGCAGAGCTTGTACCTGTCCGTGATGGTGAAAAGGGAGCTGAACTAGAAAGCAAAGCTTTCAATTTGCCATTCAATCTACGTTCCAATCCTCACCTCTGGTCACGAGCTTTGGGCACTGACCAAAAGAACAAGATCGCGGATACAAGCGGCTGAAATGAGCTTCTTTCGCAGGGTAGCTGGGCTCTCCCTTATAGAGAGAGTGAGAAGCTCGGTCATCCAAGAGGAGCTCGGAGTAGAACTGCTGCTTCTCAATACGGAGCACCTCGAACACGCTGGCGGGATCAATGCCTCGGTGTCCCCCCAGAAGAGCTAGAGGAAGTGGCTGGGGAGCGAGATGTCTGGACCTCCTTGCCCCCGTGACCCGACCCCAGATTAAGCAGATGATGATGATGTTCAAAACGGCATTTGAAGTTCAGTTCACTCTCACACTTCTTCTTTTCCTTTTGGCTTTTTTCCCTTTTTCAGGGGTTGCCACAGCGAATCATCTGATTCGCATGTTTGATTTGGCATAGGTTTTTTGCGTCAGATGCCCTTCCTGACGACACCACCCTTTTTTTTAGAAAGGGGCAGAAACACGTTGACGCCTGTGCAACTACTCTTTACTTAAAGTCAGCAATGGTTCGTTTACACCTCTCACCATAGACAGTGAGAGACATGGCCGGCCTTTGATAACTCAATTTGCCTGCACTGTGGGGACAATGACAACCTTGTGGAGAGTGGGACTCGAACCCTCAATCTTAGGATCAGCGATCCAGCACCTTTACCACCAGGCCACCACTGCCCTCGCATGAGAGTGTAAAATACAGTGATACCTCTGCTCACGAACATAATTGGTTCCCAGAAAGTGTGTGTGTGAGGCGAAAAGTTCGTCTTCCGAACATTTATTTCTCATAAGAAACCATTAAAATGAGAATAATCCGTTCCCAGGTCCCCATAAAACATAATTTTCTACTAAATAAGCCTTAAAACTACACAAAAATATACCTTATTTTATGTATAATAAATGTGCTATTGTATTGTAATTAAAGAAATAAACTGTACTGTATAATAAAGTCGTTTTATTTACCTTTGTGATGGTAGTTGATGGCTTGATGGAATGGAGTGGGAGGAGGAGGGAGGGAGGGACTTACTGTTTGGAAGGAGTGTTTGGAAACGCCTACTGTTTGGAAACACCCTTAGCCACACACGCACCCTTAATAGCTTCCTTGTTCTTAAGGATGGTAGCAATGGTAGACTTAGTGTACTGGTACTGGGACGCTAAGTCACACAAACGCACACCTCGTTCGTGTTTTTCAATGATCTCCGCCTGTGGTGGGGACTTTTTCGGTCCCATAATAGCAAAAGTACACTCAATATGGTCCAAAATGTCTATCAAACACAAACCACTTCCGCACTCAAAGAAAGGGGGTGACAAACTGGGACGCCGTGAGCGTGCGTCAGCTTCTCGTGGCCGCCACCGTGGCGCTGTTCGACCGCGTGGTTTGATTCGTCCGCCGAAAACTAGTTCGTCAGCAGAGACTATATGCTCGCAAATTTAATGTTCTTGAGGCGAAAAGTTCGTGAGCTTAAGCGTTCGTCAGCGGAGGTTTTACTGTAATAAGTATAAGACAATGACTTGTTGCATATTGTACGTGAGCTTTTTAATAATTTGGGATTTGTCATCCTATAAAGCTTTATTTTCTTTTATTTCTAAAACAGGTTTGTGGAGGAAAAGATGTGGGTGACATTTTTGGAAGGGTTTTCTGCATTGGCGGCTCTTTCATTGAGTGGCTCCACTGTAAGTAACAGGATTTTATATTTTGGGATGAAATTACACTTAAATTTACACGTACTCTTACCTGTAATTTTAATGACATTTAAAATCGTAATAACATTAAAAATCTAATGAGAAATTGTGGAAAACAGAATCACAAATCACTGCAAACTACACACAGATTATTATCCAGTTCGATCCGTCAGCTCATTGCTAAACAATGAAAGACATCACACATCTGTGATGAGTCAACTGTGTGATTTGTTCGTGTTTGTACTGTAGTTTTAACTGAAAGATTTTTTTAAGTTATTAATTTTCCAGCATTGCAGATGTTCAGTACAAGGAGAAAAAAAATCTATTCTTTCTCTAACCTTTTTCACTGTTTGTTTATTCAGGTGATGGGGAAAACCATAGACATCCGTCTGAAGAGCCCTGGCTGGATCAAGAGTCTGGAGGAGGAGATGAGTGTTGAGAGGATCTGTGGCAGCATCCCCACATCTGCCAGCTCCACGTTGCTCGCTGAAGACACTGACATGGGCGACGAGTTTGACATGGAGGGTATGTCGATATATGATCGTGGTTTTTATGAAACCACGGAGCTTGATATCGTGGGTATAAATCATCTGACATCAGCTTTGGTACTATGGTGTTTTCAAGGTGATGTGGATGAGGAAGTGGAGAATATCCTTCCCCAGCACCTGCAACCTGGGGCTGGTATGGATGTTGGTGTTTCCCCAGTACCCTCACCTCGCACCAGCCCATGCCCCTCACCAACTCATGGAGAGCCTTCACCCCCCTGCAGGCCGAGCAGAGCTCCACCACGCACAGCTGGAGCCCCACAAGGTAGAAAACCTTGTAAAGCTGAAACACTGCTCCTGATTTTTCTTTTCAAATACTTTTTTTTTTTTTTTATTGTACTGAGGAAATATGCAAACCTAAAAGGGTTAAATAATCTTCTGTAACAGCATTGTGAATTTTACAGATGTTTAAAATGATATTTGATTATTGTATTTTTATTGACATCATTTGTTTGTATATTTCTATATCTTTCTGTCAATGTATTGATTTGACTTTTTTACTGTGGATGAAAGACATTCTCAGTCCAATCACATGTCGGACAGAACAGGCAGGTAAAGTGTGAAGCTTTTGGAGGTGTTCCAGATGTGTTGATTATGTGTGCTGTATGATTTAAAGATGCTGGGAAAGCGTGTTGCATGTTAGAGTGAATAATTATTTTAATGATGGCTGTGTGCATGATGTTGCTTCTGATTTATCATTCATCGTTTCTTTTAGTTACTCCTTTAGATAATCAGATGGTCGGAGCTTCTGTATCTCAAGGGCTGGAACCAAAACGCCCCCCTCCGCCACGACCAAACGCACCCCCTGCCAGACCTGCACCTCCGCAGCGTCCACCACCCCCATCAGGTAACACAGCCTGACTTTCAGTGGTACGTGAGCAACATGGCTTCAGTTTATGACTGGTTTCAAGTCAAAATGTGCATGGGGCTGACTTTTTTTTTTTTTTTTAATTAAAAAAAAATAATAAAATTTATTTTTGTTTCTACCTGCCTGCAAAGAAACTGTCTTTCCTATAGGCAGTGGTATTGGAAAATTGGTGAAACCTTTTAAATTGTCTGTTTTTCTGCATATGCATGATTTGAAACGTCATCGGATTTAAGTCCTTGAAGTAGATGATAAAAAGAACACGATTAAATAAATAGGAGAAAAACATTACTCTTGCAAGGTTCTACACTGTCAATCCTCATTGTGTAGATTTTAAATGCTGTAAATATGTGCTACCTGAACACATGTATTATGAGGTTTGACTGAAAAGTTTCAAAGTAATATATGTCAGCATCAGGGTGAGAGCTTCTATACCAAGCACTGCATCACTGATGGAGGAAGTGCGCAGACTGTGCTAAGAGATAAACCATACTTGGTTGAATTTGGTCATTGCATCATGGTCAGTCTATGAACTTTTCAGCCCACCCTCATACACATACATTTTGTATAAGAAATTGTTGGCTATCGTGAAACCGGAAATAATACAAATCACTTGCTCCTCCATGCTGCAAAAGGACAAAAAAGCCCTGCTTTACCCAGAGCAGATGTTGCTGGTAAGTCAGTGCACTCAGATTTAATGTCAGTATCTCACTACATTCTGAGAAAGCATGTAAACGCTGTGAACAATGAGTGCTCTTCCTTGGCACTGAAATGGAGAGAATTTTTGGGAAGTTGGCCAGCTTTCACCTGGAGGGAACCTCATTGCCAGGCTGCACTCTGTAACATTTTCCTGGCATTCTCATAATAGCCTTGTTGATCATTTAAGTTGTGTGGGAAAGGGAATACAGACGCTCCCCGACTTACGTTCATCCGTTTTACATTTTTCGCCTTTACGATTTTTTTTGTTTGTTTTTGTTTTTTTTAAAGTCAAATTTTGAGTTTAGACGTACCTACGTAGTACGATGACACAATGACGTAATGACGCTGCGTCCATTGTTTACAAACGACATACTGAACGTGCCCCTGCTTCTTCTTCCCAGTTCAGTTATATATCGTTTTATATTATCTGTTATATAGCGTGTTACCCTTGTGTTAAGATGTCGTCTCTGTGATCTTTGTGTTTACACTGTTTTGCGGAATTTTGTAACCTGAAGCAAATATGGTTGGTCAGAAGCAAATATGGTTGGTCAGAAGCGTAAGCCTACTAGCATGGGTGCAAGTCTCTCATACACGGAGATGAATTAACTATCTGCTCGGATCGGCACAATCTACCATGCATACTCGGTTTAAGCAGAGTTGTAAAATATGAAAAAACGAATCCAGGAAAGAGAGAACTCTCTGCTCTGCTGGTGATTCACATCAGTGCAGGCTGAGTACTAAACGAGTTCACCGAAGCCCTTGCTCACTTGAAAGCCGGAAGTCCGCATAACCCGCACTTTGTTTCAAGCAAGTAAACTACTTTCAGCAAGGGCACTACTTTCGGCATTGAGCGCCTCACATACTGCAAGCGTTGATTGGCTGTTTTAAGCTTCATGTCATGTGACCATCCGTTGACCATCGGAACCATTTACAAGCAGAAAGATCGCATCATAGAGAATGTTCAAGGTTATATTTGATACTGTCTTTGATATTTGATGAGTGAATTTGATTAAAATTTATCAATTTGAAATTATTTTGCTTGAATTTAATTTCTTTGAAATTAATGTTGATATTATTGGATATTATTTTACAATGTTATGTTTATAATAATTTATTTGGGGGTGTTTTATGAGATACGGTAATGGTATTTATGGATGTATAGTACAATATGAGCTTCATACATCATATGTCACTGTAACAACTTACGTTCACTTTTAACTTGCGTTCGGCCATACGGAACCAATTAAAAACGTAAGTCGGAGAGCATCTGTATGCCCTTGCATGCAAGAACAGTACAGGGATTTTGGCTACACATTTGGGGATATAGCTGGACCTGGCAGTACTGTGTTTGGCCCCCCCTGTTGATCAGGAAGCGGTGAGTCAGGGAGGAGAGGAAGAGGAGGGTGGGGGGCATTGCTGTGGGATGAGAGCACTGCAGTAATTTCTGTTTACAGTGGCTCAGATATTTCTCAAAGGCCTTCTCCAGGCTCATAGCTGAAAGGCTTGAAATGTTGTCGACATGAGAAATGTGGCTTTATGGGGACGCAGTCAAAACATGAAGGGACCCGATTCAGATGGTAGTATGCTGCTGAACCTAAAACCACAAATATGATCAGAGTAACGAAAAAGCACGTTTTGAGCATGTCAGAGGGTGGCTTTGAGTGTAAGCATGATTCCTGCTGTTTTTCAGGACGAGGCCAGTCTACTGGAGCTCCAAGCGGTACTAGACCGGTAGGGAAACTTTAAAAATGTTTCTAGAAAATAACTTATTGATTACGCTGATGTTTTAGTCAGATCTGAATAATCAACCTCAATAATTCAGACTTTAACATTAAAAATATTTTTTTCCAGAACATTCCTCCTAGGGCAGGGGTTATCAGTGTGCCATCACATTCCAGACCACTACCTCCTGCCCACCCCGGGGCTCCTAGACCTATAGGTGAGGTTCACCCGGGCGCCCCTCGGCCCACACCAGATAACCACCCTGGAGCCCCAAGACCTGTCCCAGAAGCACAAAAGAAACCAGCGGAACTCCCTCTGGGTATGAGAATAATCACAGCAATCAAAGCAAAGCCCAGTAAACTGTATAACATTACAGATTTCTGTGAAAAATCTTGGGTTTATTTAATCTATAATCCAAAATCCTGAATAAAACTGGTTGCTAGCTATTGATTATAAGGTATAAATATACTAAGTAAATTGACTTTTTTTTTTTTTTTTTTTGTCATTGGTCTATCAGTCAAGTGGTACATGTACTAGACTAGCCAGTGATACGAATAGGCCTGTGTTCTTTTATGTCCTCCAGCTCTGTCACTGTCTGGCTCAATGAGGCCTCAGACGGTCTCTCCAATGCAGCCTCAGACGTCCTCTCCGATACGACCTCCAATACAGGCCCAGTTACCTCCACCTATGGTACCAACACTGCCCGCACCTATGGTGCCAACTGTGGCAGTCCCTCTACAGCCTCAGCCATCTGCTGCAAGCATTGGAACAGCTCTGCCACTTCAGCCTGGTCTGGCATCACCCAAACCACCACCCCGTAGCCGTTCATCACATGCCCTGCCACCAGAGGCTGCTCCTGCGCAGCCGTCTGCTTCTGCAGCTCAGGTAAGTGCATGGTTAAATAATGCAGTTCACATGTCTGCCATATGTTTCAATAAAAGATGAGTTGGCGTTTTATTCCTTGTGGAAATCTCTTTAAACTCTTTTTTTTTTTTTTTTTTTTTTTTTTTACATCTGAGCTGTGTGTTCATGTAAATGATAAGATGTGTGTTTGACTGTCGGCTGTGGAAGTGTGATGGACAATCAAGATCCACTGAACTCCTATTTGTTCAGGATGTACTGAGTGTATTTCAGTGCAATGCATGAGGATCTGGATTGATTTTATTTTTTTTTATAGAAGAGAGAGGTTTATGAGACAGTAATGAGCTATACGGTGTGGAGAGAGTAACACTGAGTAAAAGACAGGAAGCAAAGCTGTATAAGTGTCCGAGATGAAGATGCTGTGATTTTTCTCTGGTAGGGACAATAACGGACAGAATTAGGAATGAATATGATGGACATGATTGAGATAGTTTGAACTTGTGAAGAGAAGTGATGAAGGGTATATTGGTGGAAGAATGTTGAAGATGGAACTGCCTGGTCGGAGGAGATGATGACATTTATGTGGTGATGGAGGACAGACAGGTGGATGAGTTTGATGAATATGGGATGCACAGGTTGGATGGTCCCCTGTGGAAACTCGTAACGGGGACAGCCAAAAGAAGAGGAGTTCATTATCTGTCCAGTATATGAAAATTAATGTTTTTAATGAATCACAGACTTGATCACATGAATGCACAGATGCATAGATACACATTTGTTTGTTAGTTTATTTGTTTACTTGTCTTACAAAAAGCCAATTAAAGCTGGTGTTGGTAAATTTGTTTGTAGGGCCAGTGGTAAATTTGTAAATGTATGCATAGAGTGTCATATTGGTTAAAATGGTCTGTACACCCGGCTGCAGTCAATAACTTAAAACACCTGAAAAAGTTTACCAAAAAAAAAAAACCATTATCTGTAGTCGACCAATCCCTGCCTTGCAGTTGTTAAGGAAATGTTCAATTAAATGCTCCCATATCCCCATCCTTATGCGTGACCTGACCCTGCTGCAGTCAGAAAACTTTTGACGTGCAGAGGCTGAGGAAAGCACTGAATAGATGCTTATTTCATACTTCATTTTTGATAGCTTTCCAGATTACCAACCCCATCTTTCATATTTTGTTTGAAAATAGAATAAGATTTTTCAAAATGAACAGAGTTATGACTTGCTGTATGGACGCACAAAATTGTGGTAGGACTTCATAATTTGAAAACAACTTGTCCTTGAGTGATGTGTACATAAGAGTCTAATGAACGATTAACAATGATGTACAATTAACATCCCCGTGTCTGCACTTGGATGAGTGGATATAAAAGCATGTGCAAAGTGATGTAGAAAATACTGTTTACAACAGTGGCTGCTTTAGCAGTATTAGAAGACCTTGCGAATGGTGCAGCAAGGGGAGAGCAAGTATTCAGAGACAGGATTTACTGGCACATGACTGGCTCATCAGCCATTTCAGATTCCTGAGGGAAATCCTCCTGGAACTGTGCGTGGAGCTGTGGCCAGCATTGGAGCATGACATGGTGAGGAGCTTATATGCTGCCAGGACCCACACAGGTGCTGATCAGACTGGTATGGGACAGAATTATTAAAGTATCATACGGGTATATCCAATTCATGTACAGAGCAGCTGAACAGGACCAACATTTAAAATCACTTTTTTTTTTTTTTTTTTTGTATTTTTATACTGTACTAGTACCACAAAAATTTACTCTGCATTTAACCTATCCAAAGTGAGCACACAGACGTAGGCAATGAGCTTGCACACACTTGGAGTAGAGGGCTATGTTGCACATTGTGAGCATCCAGAGAGCAGTTGGGGGTTAGGTGCCTTGCTCAAGGACATTTCAGCCATGAATCTGGAGGATGCAAAGGTGCTGCTCACTCCCCCAACACTTTTGTAATGCTGGAATATTCAGGAATCAAACCAGCGACCTTTCGGTCCCAAAGCCACTTCTCTAACAATTAGGCTATGGCTGCCCCCAAATTTGCAGCAAGAGCAAGTTTTCCGAATGTGATCGGCACCGTCGACTGCATACATAGTGCTCTATAAACAGCATCATAGGATAAATTTGTTTATTTCAATGCACGATTCACACATCCTGAGTAACCGCATGGTTGGGAACAGACTGCAAGCTGGCACTGTGCATGATGGGTGGCTTCTTGTTGAGTAAATTTATTCTATTGTCCTATGAATCCCCCTCATGCACAGTGAGAATGTACCCTCCAAATACAATCCTGTCTTCACACCATCCGTACTAGTTGGTGACTTGCTGTTCTGGCTAATCTACAGCTTCAGAGCTTTCTGACAGGCCCCTGATAGGACACAGAAAGCAGGATACAGCAGCTGGTGGTTGGGGCACAACTGTCGCCGGAGACTGTGGGAATGGTGGAGTAAAATAAGATCAACATTAATTTCAAATAAATTAAATTCAAGCAAAATAATTTCTAATAGATAACTTTAATCAAATTCACTCATCAAATATCAAATACAGTATCAAATATAACCTTTAACATTCTCTATGATGCGATCTTTCTGCTTGTAAATGGTTCTGATGGTCGACTGAGCGATTTGGAAGAAACATGCAACATTTCACACGTTTTTCACCAGCATCAATTTTCTTGATAATAGCCATCTTTGTTTCTCACAAGACGGCTTGCCGCTTTTTCTGATTACCACTATCACTTGTAGGCTTACGCTTCTGACCAACCATGTTTGCTGAGGGTTACAAAAGTCCGCAGAACAGTGTAAACACAAAGATCACAGAGACGACGTCTTATCAAAAAGGGTAATACGCAGTGAACTGGGAAGAAGAAGGGGCACGTTCAGTCTGTCGTTTGTAAACAATGGACGCAGCGTCATACGTAAGTAGCATACTACGTCAGCATACTACGTAGGTACGTCTCGTATTACAGAGAGCACGCTAAACTCAAAATTTGACTTTTTTTTTTTAAACATAAAATCGAAGAATACGTAAAACAAATGAACGTAAAGCGGGGAGTGTCTGTATTCATGTTAATCACACAGCTAATTAATTATAGATACAATAAACCTGTAGTGACATGTCTTCATATAAATTTTAAAGGCATTTTATTTTTACATTTAATCAAATTAAATTGAAACAACATATTTTACCTGCTTCCTCCAAAAGGCAGGTGGACCATCAGTACTCCTGGTTTTCTTTGCTGACATTAAACACCTTTTTTCTGTTACTTTCTTAGCTCTTTCTTCTCTCTTGCCCCTTACTAAGTATGTGATTCTGTGATGTCTTACTTTTGTTGACTGGTATGTGTGTTTCTCTTTCTCTCTCTCAAGCAGGAGCAATCCTCAGGTTGAAAGGTATTTAATGCTAGTTCTGGCCTCAGTATTGTGTTCCCAGAACCATAGTAATAGTTCTCTTTCCCCCGTGTACACTAATGCGCTGTAGTTACCTTCATGCTCTACTTTATTTATTTATTTATTTTACCCTTTTTCATGTTTCAGTTGGATTCTTTAAATCCCATTCATAGTTTTTGTTGTTGTTGTTAATATGTATGTGTTGGAGAAGTGTAAAAAAAAAAACTTAACTTGAACCTCTTCGCCATGTGAAGTTATAAAGGTGTTCCTAGTATTTCCAGTGATTTGGGAAAATAATGGGTTTTATAATTGGTTCAAGAAAAGTTTGTCATTCATCACCAACTTTTGTCTGTCAGTGGATTCAGTCATCATTTTCAGCATCTCTTTAGTCAGACATTAAATTCAAACAGTGGGGATATTACAGTAATCCATAATTCATGGCATGCAAGGTGAGATCAACAAGTTCCAGCATTGTACTGTAGTGAACTGAAAGTTTGTCATAAGTTCATATTCTGCATGGCAGCGCCTGCCAACCCTGAGAGTTGTGTTCCACATGCATTTGTGGCAACTTGCATGTTCAACATTATGATTTCAATGTGCTTTACAAGAAACATCAAAATTTGGAAATTTGCAGAAGAAACATTTGAAGTGCTTCAGCTCATCGATGACATCATAGCAATGAATCAGTGTGGGTTTTTGTTTAATTTTTTTTTAACCTTTTATTTATTAAGAGAGGTGGGGCAGTGGTGGTCTAGTGGATAGGACACAGGATCGCTGACCCTAAGGTTAGGGGTTCAAGTACCCACAAGGTTATCACTGTCCCCCCCAGTGCAGCTAACTTAGCTAGCAAAGTCGGGCCATGTCTCTCACTATCTATGGTGAGAGACATGCAAAAAAGAACCATTTCTGACTTTCGTAAAGAGTAGCTGCAAAGCCGTCAGCATGTTTCTGTCCCTTGCTAAAAGGGTTGTGACAGGAAGGGCATCCGACGTAAAAACTCATGCCAAATCAAATGTGCGAATCAGATGATTTGCTGTGGCGACTCTCGAGAACAGGAAAAACCCGAAAAGAAAAGATTTATTAAGACAGGTAGAATGTCATCATCCTCCTCTTGAAGTTTGAATTCTTCTCAAAACCGCTGCCTGACGCATTATCTCTGCCAAAGATGTACTGTAGCATTTCATAGGTCTGTACTGTCAGTCATAAAAGCTTTAGCTGATAGAATTTTAATTCATTAATACATTTATTTGTGAGGCGTTTTTATAATTGACATTATTGCAAAGCATCTTTACACAGTTAAAACAAATCTCAATTTGAGAATTTAAACTTGATATACCAGAAGAAGCCTAGAGAGGAACCAGAGCCAAAAGAGAAGCCTGTCCTCATTTGAGTAGAACCAGATAAAAATATAAACCAGGAACTGGTAACAGAATCTTAATGATAGTTTAACATGAAGTCTGGTTGGTTATCTTATAACTGTAATGGGAATTGTAGTCCTAAATCGTTTCAGTAAGAGTTCTTATCACCAGCAATTAAAAGTCATCTTCACAGTTTCTGAATATATATGTAGGTCCATATGAATCATCAACAGCAGGAGCTAAGGGCTTCTAAGATCAGAACTCCAACCAGTGTAGCAGCACATTAGTACGAATGACAGGATTTAGAGAGTAGAAGGATTGCTGGTATCTCAGAAGTAGCACGTGTACCTCAAAAATAACAGCGAGAGAGAGGTTGTAGATATGTGAGGCGCTCCACCAAATATAGGCACTTGTCGCAAGTGACGTATGGTGCTTGTGAGACAAAGCGTGGCTTATCCAGACTTCCGATCTTTCAAGTGAGCAAGTGAAGGTTAAATACTAAACAAGTATTCAACGCGCACTTGCTCACTTGAAAGATTGGAAGTCCGGATAAGCCGCGCTTTGTCTCACAAGCACCATACATCACTTGCGACAAGCGCCTACATTCGGTGGAGCGCCTCACATATGCTCATAACAGTGAATTGATTAAAAAAAAAAGAGTTTATTATTGCTGAGTGAGTATGACAGTGTAACTAAAAAGAAACTTGTGCTTCAGCTTGTTCATGTGCATGTTGTCATACAGGTGAAGTACAGGTCTTGATGTTGCGAGTGCAATGTTGTGGTATAATGGCTCAAGATTTACTGCTCAGTCCTGCTGCACACACAACTATGCCATGGTCCACTTGTCTGCTACAGAAACAGTCCTGGAACTTTTTGTTCATATTACTTTTTTTATTAAACAAAAGGAAGGTGTTGTAGTTGAATAACATTAATGTATTTAATGTAACTGCAGTATAGGTGCATTGCTCATATTTATATCAGTCCTTTTGTCCACTATGTTTATTTTGAGGTTTTGTATTAATTCGTTCCGTGTTTTCTTGCTGAACGTCAGTTTTGATAGGATCTGTTGGTGTGTTTTCTCTCTAGACGAATGGAACAAATGGAATCCGAAAAGAAGCACAATTGGAAATGGGCCCCTTCACCACTGATCTTTTCTCCACCCCTTCCTGGCTAGACAGTCGATCCCCGTCTAGGAGTTCTTCATTGCACAGCTCCGTCCATTCATCATCCATCAGCTCGCGGTCTCTGAATTCCACTCCGATTCCTCTGTTTCCCCAGTCCTACCCAGTGCTGACACCTGAACCCACGCCAGCTTTGCTAGCCCCACCGCCTCCTTCACGTAGCCGCTCACAGGAAACCCTTCCAGGCTCCTCCAATCCCTTTTCATCTGATGTCCAATATAGACCAAATAACACCAACCCATTTACTGGCACAATGCCAACACCACAGCGTCGCGCTCGTACTCCTGACTTTGATGCCAAGCCGGGCCTCCACAGAGCTGCGTCTGCCATTGTTCACAGCTCAACCCTGCCTTCCTCCTTCTCCAGACAACCTCCAGCAATTTTAGCTCCACTTACACCCAAAGTCCAGCAGTGGGTGACCTTTGATGATGATTTTGACTCTGAGAGGTCAAGAAAAGCTTCATCAACCGCTTTGATGAAACCGCCACTGCTTCCTTCATCCACTAGCACTACAATTCAGCAGCCGCAAAGCAGTTTTACCGCCTCTGGGTTTGACTCTAACAGTAACTGGGCTTCCCTTACCACACCTGATTTCCCAAACCTGACCCCTCCTGTGCCAGGCAGGACTAACACAGCCCCAAGAAACCCACTGACCCCTGAGTTTATGGAAAGATAATATATATTGTAATGTTATAATGATATTGTGTGTGGGGAATAATAGAGAAATTATTTGTGTGTGTGTAGTTTGTACAAAAGTGTATTGAAGTGCTCAAGTCACAAATCTCAGAAAGAGATCTCCTTCAGTCAACCCAGAGCAAGCCGAGATTAAATTTGATGTTATGTCGTTTCCACATATTTAAATACATCTTTGTATTTAAATAAATACATGCATCTTCACACAGCTGGGTGAAATTCTGTGCAATATTTAATTTTTCTTTTTATCAATTACAATTGCTTTAATTTTGTTTTTTTTAACCACTTTGCATTTGGTTGTGCAGCATTCAAAGTGGTTGCAAGCTACAAAAAAAAATCTCTCTTAGATCCTTGAATGATGTTAATTATTTTAATATGGCCTCTGGAGTTTTTGTTTTTAAAATCTAGGAACTTAATTTCGTGGTTCTGCTTTTTTTTCCCCCCTTTTGATTTCTCTCATCATGAAATGTATGTTCAATCTGTTTTATGATTTATGTCTGTATTTTTCTAGGACTGTGTTACAACAGAAGCTTATCAATTTTTGTTGCAGTGTGATATCCAAGATGGCTGCCAGGCACCAAATCAAAAGTATCATTACCAATCATTTGTGGATCTTCACAGACCTATTGAATTTTGTCATGATGCGATATTCAATATTTCTGCCGTGTCCTCCATCTTGAATTTACATTCCACACACTTGCTTAAAAGCTCCATCAGCAATCATCAGCATTTTTGGTGTGGATGTTGGGAGGGTGTAACTACACAAGTGTATTGCATTTCATCAGTGCGTTATGCAGTATGGCCACCAGAGCTGCCATATTGAATTTGCATTTCGTGCATTAACTTGAAAACACCATCACAGATCATCTACACTTTGGTGTCTACCTTGGGACTGGGCATACAGTACTTGTTATAATGTGGCACGTAGGCTGTGGAGTATTGCCTGCTTTGTTGGACTACTTTTCTTTCTGTGTTATATTTTTTGAGACCAATCATGCTTAAGTATGTATGTTGTGGATATACAGTATGTCTTACTTAGCCTTCAGTGTGATTTTAAAAATGTACAATAGTCTCAAACGTGTGTGTATACACAGTGTATATGTGTGTGTGTGTGTATAATATATATATATATATATATATATATATATATATATATATATATATATTGCTTGTAATATCTACCTGCCATATACTGATATTGCACTGAAATGCTCCTATCCTTTCGGTCTTCACATGTATTTTGAAGCCAGAGTTTTCAGTCTGAAGAAGGCATATCTTTTTCTTGGCATGAGTGTTGTGTCCCCGCCTCTCATCCCTCAGCCGAGTGTGTAGTCATTTGCTTCTGTTTCATATAATCCAAAGCATTCAGCAGAACCGCTGTGCATTTAATGAATGTGCTTATTTTAATGAGTTCAGGTATTCATCAGTGATGCAAAGATATATGACCCTGACTCCACCACAAAGCTGTGTGTAATGAATCTCCCATTTTTCAGTTCACTGTGAGCTGGTACTTCGGTTTCACTGGGAATGTGGTTCTTTCTGTTCTTTGTTTGAGGAAGTATGGCATGTCCTGGTGAGTGCTCTCCAAATACATATTTGCACTGTGTGTGCCTGTGATGATAGGATGAGGTTTTTGTTTGGTTGGTTTTTTCTTTTTTTTTTTTTTTTTGTTGCCCTCACTTTTTGTTGTTGTGGTTGTTGATGTTTGAAATGATTATCTTGATGTGTGTATCCGTTCTCCTGGATCAGAATTAATCAGACAGGGTATTTCAGCATGTTAAAATGTTCACAGTAGGAAAATATATCTGTTCCATGCTGCTTGTCTGATAAACCGTTATCGCATTGATATCCAGTATTTCTTAACTGTATATTACACTGTGCCATCGTCATTTTGAAAGTCATTAGTTTGTGTGCATTTCATACTGTGTTGATGTTTAAATCTGCTGATTTGGTTTGGATGTTTTCTTGGAATTTGGGGATTAATATCTTTCTCTTGTGCAGTGCTTTGTTAAACCATTTTCATCCCTTGAGGCAGTGTTGGGTGTTAGTACAGTATTGATTTAACTGAAATTCTCATTTCATTTATTTTTTATAACACAGCTGCACAACCGAACACCTTCTAAAGAACCTTATGAGGGCATTCTGTGGAGGAAAACACAACAATGTGGCATTCTGACAAAAGAGAATGATTACAGGAGGACAGCAAGTCACTGAGTCTCTTTATTTTTCTTTCTCTTCAGTTTTGTGTGAGAAATTTCATGTCATGTCCTTTTCATTTAGTTATGATCCTGTACACAAGTCCTTTGTTTATGGAAGGGGTTGTTTATTGACCAGATCTTACTTCATGTACGAAGGTACAGCTTCTATAGGTGACAGAAACTGTTCCTCTAAAGATGTTGTTTGCACATTTTACTCTCTACACTTTTTTTTTTTTTTTTTTAAAGGATGTAGCCAATGCAAAACTTGACTATTTCTGGCAGCCTAAGAAAAAGGAGATGCAGGTTATATCAGTCCTAAATTGAATCCCCTTTAAAATATGACACTCTCTCGCTCTCTCTCACATATATATAATATATGCTTTGTTTTAGTTCATTTTTATTTCAAAATGTAACCACTGGAAAGTTGTATCATTACATGTCCTGTTCAGTTCTATTCAGCTACTAAAAATTTTCAATTAATGCAAATAGTTAACTATTAACTTGTTTTGTGATGGTGACGTTTAAAACTTTTACTCGGTAGTAGAGATCCATGTGTTGGTAACCATAACAATAGGTATAAACACAAACCATAACTGCGGTTTAGTACTTAGTATTCAACCTGTGATTTAAATTCATAAACTGCGCAAATGTACGGAGTACTCGATGTTGTATGTATGCAATAATAAATGTAATTAATGTAAATTAATTAGTAGTCCTTGATTGATATATATATATATATATGTGTGTGTGTGTGTGTGTATACAGGGATCCCTCACTACTTCGCGTTTCAATTCATGCGGCTCCGGTGCATTTTGTTTTTTAAATATTCATCTAATTAAAAAGATAAGGAAATTAAGGAAGAATAGGTTGAAAAGTTAAGGAAAATGCCACGAAACACAATGATGGAAAAAAACAAACAAAAAAAACAACCCACAAACCCCCCAACAAAACTACTTACATTTTTATGTGAGGTGCACGAGTATGTGCGCACGTGTCTATGTGTACAGTATTTAGAGCTTATGCATTATTTTTGAATATTTGTTATTATAACCATTTATAGTGTTGAATATGTATTTAGGGTTGATCCTATTTCGAGGAATTCAGTGGTTGCGGGGGGGGAATCTCGGTCTCAATTAACCATGGAACGTGAGGGATCCCTGTATGTATAAATTTATGATATTTTTCACTGCAATATGCCTGGAGCTTGTTCTTATGGTCTCCAGTGCTACAGTTCTCAAACTGGAGTCCAGAGACCCCCAGAGAGGGATGAAGCATTAGCTGGTTATTGGGGTGAAAAACACATAGAACTCAGAATCTATAATTAATAATCTGGATATTTTTATCATTTATATTTGCTGATACAGACACCAAATGTCAGCAGATGGTGAGCTATAGAAATTTGCACACATCATCCATCCATGCAAATTGTTCGTGTGATAACTTTGAAAGAAAATGACAGGATTAACAAATTCGGTGTATGGCTGGAATTGTATATGGGTCACTAAAACCTTGTTTGACCCTGGCCTATTTTCAATTCAGTTCAGTTTTAGTTTGGAGTCTGTGAGTGCACATCTAAGTCCATATGGATATTCATCACTCGCAGTGAGGTGCCCAAGATGAGAACTCCAGATAGCATCGGCACATCAGGACCGACCACAGGACTCAGAAAGTAGGAGGATCAGGATCACCGGCATCCCAGAAGAAGCATGTGTACTGAGGGAGGGAGAGAAAGAGCATGGGGGCAGGTAATGCTCATAACCGTGTAGTGGTGATAGAAGAATTCATTATTGCTGAGTGCAAGCAGGGACTCCGGCATGACTGACTATGGCAGTTGTAACTAAAAAAGAGAGAACCAGAAAGAAGGCAGACATGAAGGCACCCTGTGACATCGGGAAATATTGCACTCCACTGTTAATGGTCCTGGGGAAGCATGTAGAGCAAGGGAGTGACAGCATCACGGTTTACTAGAACTGAAACCTGGAACCCCCCTCCCCCTGGATCTGCCCCTAAAAAAAGGCCTATTATTAAAATTCACCACTAAACAAGTAAAATTTGAGCCTCGTCTTAAAAACAAAGACTGTCTGAGTCCCGAACATTAATTGGAAGGCTATTCCATAACTGTGGGGCTTTGAAAGAGAAAGCTCTGACCCTGCAGTAGTTTTCATTATTTGAGGTCTCACTAAGCATCCTGCACCTTTTAATCTAAGGGGCGTGCCAGATCATAAAAAGTTCACCAAGATAATGTGGCGAGAGACCATTCAGTTCTTTATAGGTTAAACTATTACAATAGTTTATATTCAACTGGGAGCCAGTGCAGTGTAAATAAGACTAGAGTGATATGCTTGTGTCTTCTGGTTCTAGTAAGAACTCTTGCTGCTGCATTCTGGACTAACTTGAGCTTGTTTATGCGGCTATTAGAACATCCAAACAGTAACATATATTACAATAGTCTTGTGGTAGCAAAAGCATAAACAACTGTTTCCACATCATGCAGTGATGTCATATTTCTTATTTTATCTATGTTCCGAACATAATTGATAATCACGCCAAGGTCTTTTCGTGCTACACATGATGAAACTGAAACCCCATCCAAATTTACTACATAATCAGAAACCTTATTTCTAGGTGCCCATGATCCGAGTACAAGTATTTCTACCTGATCAGATTTTAATAGGAGGAAGTATCCAGTGTCTTATGTCCTGTACACATTTTTCAACTTTATTAAGCTGGTGTCTCTCAGCTGGCTTTGCTGAAATATATAGCTACATATTAAAAGCGTGACAATGTAAGCTAATACCATGATCATGAATAATATTAATTTAAGGGAGCATGTATAGAGGAAAAAAGCAGCTGGCCTAAGGCAGAACCTTGTGGAACAACAAATTTAAGAACATACAGAGAAATCATCATTTACATCTACAAATTGATAACGGTCAGTTAAATAAGATTTAAACCAGGACACAGTCATCCCTCTCCAATACTATTTGATAATTCTGGAAGATGATTAATGAAACTCTGCGATTATTGATGTAAAAGTATGCTTAATGCAATAAAGTGCCAAGTTGTATTAGAACGAAGATGCATTGTAAGTGGGATAAGATAATGATCTGAAATAGCTTCTGACTGTGGAACTACAAATATATTTTCGAAATTTAATCCAAAAGTCAGTATTCAATCTAGAGTGCGGCCAGCCCTATGAGTGGGAAGAAGCAAGATACATCCTGAAGGGCTTATCTGTCCATTACAGGTCAAGAGACATATACGCACAAAACCATTCACACAGTTCTGTTCAAAATAATACTGTATCAGTCAGACATTACTAGCCTGATCAATCAGTGTTGTTGGTACAAATTATATTTCTATGTGGCAAATAATTTACTAACAGGTGTAGTATAGTAATATAATCCAACAATTCGGACACGCATGTTGCTGATTCTGTGTAATTGAATGAGCGATTTCCTTTCGGCTTTTTCCCTTTATCAGGGATCGCCATAGCGAATGATTCGCACGTTTGATTTGGCATCGGTTTTTACGTCGGATGCCCTTCCTGACATAACCCTTTAGCAAGGGACAAAAACATGCTGACGGCTTTGCAGCCTACTCGTAACGAAAGTCAGCAATGGTTCTTTTACATGCCTCTCACCATAGACAGTGGGAGACATGGTGGGCCTTTGATAACCTGGTTAGCTGTACTGGGGGGGGCGTGTTCAAAATAATAGCAGTGTGGAGTTCAATTAGTGATGCTATTCATTCTTTGAAAAACAGGTGCCGATTATTGTCCTTATTTAAGGAAGGAAGGTAGGAAATGTTGTACATGTTGGTTATAGAGCATTTCTCTCTGAAATTCTGAGGAAAATTGGTCGTTCCAGACATTGTTCAGAAGAACAGGGTGCCTTGATTAGATTAAAAAGTTAATTGGACAGGGGAAACAATATAAAGCAGTATCGAGAATGAACTGTTGCTCAGCTAAAAATATCATAAATGCTTTAAAATGGCAACCAAAACCTGAAAGCAAAAAGCTACCATTCGAATTAATCGAAGAAGAGCCAACATGGCAAGGACTCAACCAACAATCAGCTCCAGGAAGATCAAAGAAGGTCTAAAGTTACCTGTGAGTCCTGTTACAAGTAGACGACTCCTATTTGAAGCCAAGCTATCGCCAAGAAGCCCCACAAAGTCCCACTGTTAGGAAAAAAAGTCGGACTGAAGAAGTTGCAATTTACCGAAGAGCACATTGACTGGTCAAACTTACTTCCGTCAGTCTGCTCTTTTTGGGATCTGGTGGCAGGAGCCAGTTTGTGAGACGATCCTGAAAACACTGAATTCAACCCACAATACACTGTGAAGACAGTGAAGCCTGGTGGGGCAAGCATCATGATATGGGGATGTTTCTCATACTCCGGTGTCGGGCCTATTTATTACATCCCAGGGATGATGGAACAGTTTGAGTACATCAGAATATTGGAAGAGGTCGTGCTGCCTTATGTAGAAAAGGAAATTCCCTTGAAATGGGTGTTCCAACAAGACAACGACCCCAAACACACCAGTAAATGGGCAACATCTTGGTTCCAGACCAACAAGATTGACATTTTGGAACAACCTTAATCCAACAGAAAGCTTGTGGGGTGACATCAAAAATGCTTCTGAGGCAAAATCAAGAAATACAGCAAGACTGTGGAATGTCATCCGATCATCCTGTGCTGGAAAACCTGTTCACAGGTGCCAGCAGTTGGTCGACTCCACAACACAGATGTGAAGCAGGTCTCAGAAACGGTGTTTATACAACTGAAAACAGTTCAGTGATTCAAAGGAAAATAACATTTTACATTTTTCAGTTTATGCTTGAGTTTGTAAAGAAGAAAGCAAGACACTACTATTCTTCTGAACAGTCTAATATATACTTTTCCTTCAATTTCTTTAAAAGGAATAACAAATTTGCTGTATTTTTCTTCATATTTTGATTTGTAATAGAATGTGTTGTGCTCCCGATGCATTTGTGTGTATGGAAATAAAACTATTTCAGGATTTTGAGCTTTCGTCACTTTTTTTAAACACAAGGCAATTATTTTGAACACAACTGTATATTTATGAGAACTTTTAAACACCCAATTAGCCGAACATCTGTGTACAGTATTTGGATTGCGGAAAAAACAGAGTACCCAATGTAAGCACAAGGAGAACATGCAGGCTCCATCTGGAAGGGCTCTCAACGAGCCTTGGACTTGAACCCAGGACCATGCTGTGTGAGATGGATGAGCTAACCACTATGCCACCATGTTACCTCCTTTTGTGTGTGTGTGTGTGTAAATATAATCAATCATTCCTTATCAAGAGTTGGCTAACACTCACACAACCATTCACACTCACATAGGGTAATTTGGAACAGCCAATTAACCTACTGTGAATGTCTTTGGATGATAGATAGATAGAAAGAAAGGATAGATAGATAGATAGATAGAAAGAAAGAAAGGATAGATAGATAGAAAGTATAGATAGATAGATAGATAGATATTTTTTGTACATTAAAATTATTGCTATACAGTATTTTATTACAGCCTTCAGAAATTATCTGTATTTACGGTATAAGATTTTTGAGCGCGTGTATACCATAGAATACGGCCGTCGACGTTTTTGCATGAGACGGAAGTTGTCGGTGTGTGTCTGTGGAGACGGTAGGAATCTGTATGTTCTTAACACGGTCATAAAAAGAGAAGAAAACATTTAAAACATTTTTATTGTGTGAAAAAAAAATTTACAAGGTTGTACATAAAAGCACACATCGTTGACTAATAACAACTTAACTTATAACAACTCAAAAACCATTATAATAATAATCATAATTATATTTAAATTCGTCTAGAGAAGATAATAACATATTTATGCTTTTCATGAATCGTGTTAACACTGTAAACAGGTTTTGTTAGCAATGTTATGCTAAACTAGATGAAGAACATTCTCGAAGCAGGGCCTCAGTTTTTCAGGTACCATGGCAACGCAAACATAGCTGTAATGCTAACCAGTCTGATTTCTCTGTTCACAGGGTCCACATTAAAATAGTCGATGTACAGTCTGGTCCACAACAGTGGTGATGGTCCAGCTTCACGTGAAACGCGGGGATGAGAGCCAGTTTCTCTTCAACACGACCGTGGACATTTCTCTTGAGACCCTAATTCAGCAGGTCACTCAGGTCTACAATGGGAGGCTGAAGGTGGACAGGATTTGTTCTGGTGAGCCTACATTATTCAATAAAAACACCGAATTTTTCATGAATTGTATGGAAACGTGTCTATACTTACTGTTGGTTACTATAGACTGGTTCTGTTCCCATCTTCTGTAGATTTTGTTGTGGTTATTGGTCTAACAAGCATCTTCTTTTCCTCCAGTGATTCATTCATTTTCTGTAACCGCTTAATCCCAGTTAGGGTTATGGGGAGGCTGGCGCCCATCCCAGCCGACTCCAGGTGAGAGCAGAGTACACCCTGGACAGCTCGCCAGGCCATCACAGGGCAGAAACATGCTGATGGCTTTGCAGCTCCTCTTGTTGAAAGTCAACAATGGTTCTTTTACATGAACGTCTCACCATAGACAGTGAGAGACATGGCTGGCCTTTGATAAACCAGTAAGCTGCACTGGGGGGGGGGTCAACGACAACCTGTTGAGAGTTGGGCTTGGACCCCCAACCTTAGGGTCAGTGATCCCGCACCTTTACCACTAGACCACCACTGCCCGACAGTCCATTACTGAGTGATTAACCTGTTCATGGAGATCATTAAAAACGTGCAGGGCAGAACTCTGTGACCCGGGATGAGAATCACTGATTTAATAGAAACCTAATTCCAAAAGGATGTGGAATGAAAATAAAGTTACAATGCTATCATTTTGCAAGTATGGGTAGTCGCCGACTTACGACCATCCATAACTAAAAAATATATATATATATTTATATTAAATAATAATAATAATAAATAGCTTATATGCTTGGGTATCATGTATGTGAATATCACCAACCCAGCTGATTCTAGCCAATTTGTGAGGATCAAATGGGGCTTAACCATGTACATGTATTTATTTAATAAGAAAAAGATGAGAGAGAGATTCAAACATTCTTCACAAGGAAAAAAACAGTAACATTATTAGTATTATTGTTCTCATATGTTCACATTATATACAAAGGGTAAACAAATTTACATTCATGTCGAATTAATGAAAAATACCAGAGGGAGACAAAAAAAAAAAAATCAAACATACAGTGTGTGTGTGTGTGTGTGTGTGTGTGTGTGTGTGTGTGTAAGAGAGAGTGATTGTAGATACAAACACAAAAGAGAGAGAGAAAATTCCAACAAGAAAAAAACAGTAACATTATTATTATTTTATTTTTTTTTTTTATTACTATATAAAAATATTATTATAAAAACTACTCACTCAAGGGCAGTTCAGCCATGAAGGTGGAGGAAGGGACAATTTTCCTGCTGGTTCGGGAATCAAATCATCAACCTTTTGGTCCCCAGGCTGCTTCTCTTACCATTAGGCCACGGCTGCCCCCAGTGTGTGGATATTTACCAAAAAAAAATTTTTAATAGGAAGGTTTATCAGTTTGTACATAAAATATTTTCTCTTTGTACATCATCAGGTAGGGGTGGAAAGGGATTTGAAAACCATTGCGTTCTCTTTGTTTTACACAGCATCACTGTTTTTAAAGTGAAATCTTGCTGTTATTGTGGTGAGAACACCGAGAGAAACTCTATTGTGTGTGTATCCCCAGAAATTCCTGAACTTGCAGATCATGGCATCACACTCCCCCCAAACATGCAAGGTCTGACAGACGAGCAGATCACAGATCTGAAGCTAAAGGATGAGTGGGAGGAGAAGTGCGTTCCCAGCGGTGGCACTGAGTACAACAGGGACAAAATAGGACGCAGGAATGGATGTGGTAAACACCAAGTGCTGCTCACAAGAACTTTCTGCATTTAAATTCAGCAGTTAAGATGAAATTCTCTGTTTGTTTTTCTCACTTCAGCACCAAATGAAAAAATGAAGAATGTCCTAATGAAGACTGTGGAAGAAGCTAAAGCTTTAATCTCAAAAGTAAATTTGGGAGTAAATACTATCTCAGCTCGCGTACAGTGTACATGTATACAGTGTCTATATCATATTTGTTTTACTTCCAGAAACAAGTGCAGGCGAATGTGTGTGTTACTATGGAGATGATAAATGAGGCTCTGGAGCAGTTACGAGGAGCAGTGATGATCGTTTACCCAATGGGCCTGCCGCCTCATGATCCCATCAGAATGGAGCTGGAAAACAAGGAAGATCTTACAGGAACACAGGTTATACGACAAATGTCTAATTTTTTTTTTTTTTTTAATAAACCAAGGAGGTTGTATTTTACCTTTGATTTGTGTTTATCAGAATTACTCAGAGTTCCATGAATTTTTTTTAACCAGAGGCAGCCTTGGACAACGAAGACTCCATTCAATTTTGTCCATAATTTCATCAAGTTCTGTACCCAGCAATTTTTTCAAAGGCTCTTTCTATATTCTGAGAGAAAATAATTTTTAGAAGTGTGGTATTACAGTTGGACCAGCAGTGGGTGCTGTGTTCTTTGCAGAGGTTTGCACTCCCAGGGTACTTGTTTTAATATTCACGCCAGTGTTTGATTAACATTCATGGACCGATTGTGAATTTCATCTGCAATAATCAGCTGTCAGAAAGCATACAACATTATATACACACATAAACAGTGTATAATGTTTATATGTACGGGGCAGCCGTAGCTTAATGGTTGGAGAAGCAGCTTTGGGACCGATTGGTTGAGGCTTTGATTCCTGAACCAGCAGGCAAACTGTGTGGCGGTGGGGGAGTGAACTGCACCTTCAGTTCCTCAAACTCCCATTAAGTGCTCTTGAGCAGGGCACCTAACCTGTGTATATGTGTGTGTGTGTGTGTCTGTGTGTGTGTTTAAACAAAAGTGAACAAAGCTCAAAATCCTTATAATTGCTTTTATTTCCATTCACACAAATACATTGGGAACATTACACATTCTATTCCAACTCAAAACATGAAAAAAAAAAAAATCATCAGATTTGTGTTATTCCTTTAAAGAAATTGAAGGTATTGTAAATATCAGACTGTTAAAATATCTGTCTACTCTCTTCTTTACAAACTCGAGCATGCACTGTATAAACTGAAAAATGTAAAAATTTCTTTTCCTTTGAATCACTGAACTAATATTCAGTTGTACAGGCACTCCCCGACTTACGTTTTTAATTGGGTCTGGACGGACGACCGTAAGTTGAAAGTGAACGTAAGTTACAGTGACATGTGACGTATGATGCTCATACTGTACTACATCCATAAATACCATTACCGTATCTCATAAAACACCCCTAAATCAATTATTATAAACATGACATTTTAAAATATCAAATAATATCAACATTAATTTCAAATAAATTAAATTCAAGCAAAATAATTTCAAATTGATCAATTTTAATCAAATTCACTCATCAAATATCAAATACAGTATCAAATATAACCTTCAACATTCTCGATGATGTGATTTTTCTGCTTGTACGTAAATGGTTCCGATGGTCGACGGATGGTCACATGACATGAAGCCGAGCCAACTCACTTTACATGAAGCTTAAAACAGCCAATCAACACCTACACTATGTGAGGTGCTCAATACCGAAAGTAGTGCACTTGCTGAAAGTAGTTTACTTGCTTGAAACAAAGCGCGGGTTGTACGGACTTCCGGTCTTTTAAGTGTGCAAGGGTGCCGTTGAACTCGTTTAGTACTCAGCCTGCACTAATGTGAATCAGCAAAGCAGAGAGTTCTCTTTCTTGGGTTTTCATTCATTTTACAACTTTCTTTGCTGAACTGAGTGTACATGGTAGATTGTGCCGATCTGAGCAGATAGTTAATTCATCTGTGTGTGTGTATATATATATATATATATATATATATATATATATATAAAACTGAACTGGGAAGAAGGAGGGGCACATTTGTAAACAATGGGCGCAGCGTCATTACGTCAGCGTACTACGTAGGTACATCTAAACTCAAAATTTGACTTTTTTTTTTTTTTTTTTGGGGGGGGGGCGTAAAAGCGAAAAAAAAATGAAACGGATGAACATAAGTCGGGGAGCATCTGTATAAACACTGTTTCTGAGACCTGCTGCAATTCTGTGTTGTGGAGTCGACCAACTGCTGGCACCTGTGAACAGGTTTTCCAGCCCAGGATGACTGGACTACATTCCACAGTCCTGCTGTATTTCTTGGTTTTGACTCAGAAACTGTATTTTTGTTGTCACCCAACACGTTTTCTATTGGATTAAGGTCCTAGTCGGTCACTCAATAACGCCAATCTTGTTTTTGTGGAACTAAGATGTTGCCTATTTACTGGTGTGTTTGGGGTCATTGTCGTTTTGGAATCCATTTCAAGGGCATTTCTCTTCAGCACACGGCAGCACGACCTCTTCCGATATTTTAATGTATTCAAACTGTTCCATCATCCATGGGATGCGATAAATAGGCCCAACACCGTAGTATGAGAAACATCCCCATATCATGATGCTTGCCCCGCCGGGCTTCACTGTCTTCAGTGTATTGTGGGTTGAATTCGGTGTTTTCAGGATCGTCTCACAAACTGGCTCGTCACCAGATCCCAAAAAGAGCAATCTTACTTTCATCAGTCCACAAAATGTTTCTCCGTTTCTCTTTCGATCGGTCATTGTGCTCTTTGGCAAATTGTATCCTCTTCAGTACGACTTTTTTTCCAACAGTGGGACTTTGTGGGGCTTCTTGCCGATAGCTCGGCTTCAAATAGGCGTCGTCTACTTGTAACAGGACTCACAGGTAACTTTAGACCTTCTTTGATCTTCCTGGAGCTGATTGTTGGTTGAGTCCTTGCCATGTTGGCTCTTCTTCGATTAATTTGAATGGTAGCTTTTTGCTTTCTTCCATGTCTTTCAGGTTTTGGTTGCCATTTTAAAGCATTTATGATAATTATAGCTGAGCAGCCAATCATTTTCTGTACTTCTTTATATGGTTTTCCCCTCAACAATTAACTTTTTAATCAAGGCACACTGTTCTTCTGAACAATGTCTGGAACAACCCATTTCCCTCAGAATTTCAGAGAGAAATGCTCTATGACCAACATGTACAACATTTGCTGTCTTCCTTCATCCTTCAATTTGTCCTTAAATAAGGACAATAATTGGCACCTGTTTTTCAAAGAATGAATGGCATCACTCATTGAACTCCACAATGCTATTATTTTGAACACGCCCCTTTCACTTAGTGATTCATCTGTAGCCGCTTAATCCTAATTAGGGTTGCTGGGAGGCTGGCGCCCATCCCAGCCGACTCCTGGCGAAGACAGAGTACACCCTGGACAGCTCGCCAGGCCATCGCAGGGCGGAAACACGCTGACGGCTGTGCAGCTACTCTTTTCAAAAGTCAGTAATGGTTCTTTTATATGAAATTTACACCATAGACAATGAGAGACGTGGCCGGCCTTTGATAACCCGGTGAGCTTCACGAGGGGGACAGTGACAACCCGTGAAAAGTGGAGCTTGAACCCCCAACCTTAGGATCAGTGATCCAGCGCCCTTTACCACCAGGCCACCACTGCCTGATTAGTGATTCGGTTACACAGAATCAGCAGCAGGTCATATGACTGTTTGGATCTGTTGGACTCAATTACTCTACTACACCTGATAGTCAATTATTTTCCATATAGAAAAAGAATTTCTACAAAAAACAGAGATTGATCAGGTTAGTGATGTCGGAGTGCTGTTATTTTGAACACAGTTGTGTGTATGTGCTTTGTAGGCTTCTTTACATGAGATCCTGGAGAAAGAAGCTCAGCTGTGGTGGGCAGGTAAAGAGTTACACTGGGACAAAAAACTACAAGATTACACTGGAAAAAATGAGAAAACAAAGATTGTTGTGAAGATCCAGAAGGTGAGCAGTGGAATTCTTCATGATTATTTCAGGACACTACATACGCCACCTTATTCATTTAACTTGAAATTTTATTACTTTTTTGGATTTATTGCCGAATCTATTGCAAGCTGTGTTTACTTTAAAAAATGTGTCATCATTGTGTGTCATATCATATGTTTATGGTTTGATTTATATTAGAGAGGCCAAGGGGCGCCAGCACGGGAGCCTGTGGTCGGTGAGGAGGAGCGCAAACAGATGATGATGCACTATTACAGGAGGCAGGAAGAACTCAAGGTAAGGCTCGTATTTAATTTAATAGTTTTCTGTTGTTTTTGGAAACTGATTGATCTTCTCTTCAAACTGCGGTTCAGGTACATTTATTTTTCACTCAATAATTCCAATCTGAACGATGTGGCATCTTTGTTATATGTGCACTGTTCTGAGAATTGGATTCTTTGCTGTCCCTGCAGAAGCTGGATGAAGCAGATGACGATTCCTATCTGCAGTCTGATTGGTCAGACAGACAAGCTTTAAAGAGACAATTTCAAGGACTTACAAATATCAAATGGGGCCCAAGATAAATGTATGTTCCTGATTTTATCACCATGTTGTGTTTTTTGCAAATATGGATGCAGTATCTGCCTATCTGTGGTGGATGAAATATAGAATTTTCCAAATTATCCCTTTTTATAAACAGATTTTTGTCTAAATTACCATCTGTTGATATTCCCCGAACATCTCTGAGCTTCCCCATCAACACGCAGAAAGAAGGATGCAACACCTTTCCTGTTTTTGTCTATGACCCTTCCACCGGCTTGACTCTGAACCAGTGCTGCAGGAAGTTGCACCACCACCCTTACGGTTACAGAGGTCATGCAAGGGGTGTAAGCAAAAAGCAAACAGCTTGTGTACCTTTATGTTCAGGAGGAGCTGTAGGATGATGATGATGCTCTCTCAAACCATCTCCGTGTTAGAACTTTCCCTTTTAGTTTAAATAAGAGTCACATATCTGTAGTTATTGGATTTAAATGATTTTTCATAACCCCCATCTCATTTTTGGGATTGTTAGTTCATTCATTTCATGATGTGCTCTTTTTCTGCTGTCCTCATCTAATCTGGTGGTTTCAGAAAGATAACTCAAACATAAATGTTTTTTTGCAGCGAAATAATGTACAGTATCATCATCATGCGTTCAGAGTCTTTTCTTCCCCTTCCAGGGGGTTGGACAGTGAATGATTCGCACGTTTTGATTTGGCATCGGTTTTTATGTTGGATGCCCTTCCTGACTCAACCCTTTTTAACAAAAGAGAGAAACACGCTGACGGTTTTGCAGCTACTCGTTTTTTTTTTGTTTTTTTTAAACAAACGTCAGCAATGGTTCTTTTACATGCCTCTTACCATAGACAGTGTGAGAGACATGGCCCACCTTTGATAACCCAGTTAGCTGCACTGGGTTGGGGGGTGTTGGACACAGTGACAACCTTGTGTAGAGTGGGGATCACAGTCCGAATTTTGTCAGTACAGTGGTACCTCACCTTACGAAATTAATCCGTTCCAGAGCTTTTTTCGTAACCTGCATTTTTCGTAAGTTGAACCACATTTTAAGGCTCCCAATACTACCCCCTGAACCCTTTAAAAATTATAAGAGCATACCTTTTAAGACCTCCTTCTGTTTCAAATATTGTACCGATGGGAGACAGGTTTGGCTGTATTCCTTTGTAATATCACTTGAGCCTGTTTCTTCTCCTCCGCGCGTTGATCATGTCTTCTTAGCAGAGTTATAATCTTACAAATGTTTATGGAAGGTTAAAAGCCTGAGTTAAGAAATAAAGCATCAAACAACCGTAACTCTGTCCTTTACACGAAAAGCATCATGGTGGATTCAGCTCCATAATAGGCAATGGGACGTAGCTGCGTCATTCCTCCTAGGCAATGGGATCCCTGTCCAAGACGGCGTCAGGTGGACCTGTCCAAAATGGCGCTCAAGTGAAGGCAACATGAATGACAGCTCAGTTGTTAGCCAATGGGAGGCCAGCGGGGTGGGATGTTTGAATGTCATTGATGGGAGAGCAGCTCGTGCATTGTCTCAATGTTTGAATGGCGAGTTTGAATTTTTAAGATGGCGCTTTCGTAACGTGGCCTTGTTTTGTATCCAGAGACAAAAATTTTCGTAAAATGCTTTTCGTAACCTGAATTTTTCTTTTCGTGAGACTTTCGTAAAGTGAGGTACCACTGTACTGAGAAAAAAAAAATCCAGTTAACTTGATTAAATTCCAGCAAAATCACACTTTCAACAAATAGAGAATTGAATAGGATTCGGTGAAATCACTTTGTTCACACTTATGTAGCAAAGTCACAATTTTGTAGTGGTATCAGAATGCATAAGGAGAACTATATCGTTCATATATCCCACAATGCATTGCAAAATGTAGGATACGGTCAACTACAGCGTCAATGAATCCTGCAAGTATACAGGTTGTTTTGTAAAAGCAAGCGGAGATTATAAATCTATTTCTGTGTTTTTCAGATAATTAAATACAAACATCCATTGTTGGCCTGACAAAAGACTTGCCACATGTTATATTCAAGCTTAAATGGCTTGGTGGCCATCAAGAATCCTGATCCTGAAAATCTTTTGCAATTATCTTAATGATTCGACCTATTTGCTGGATCACTTTGGGGTCATGATGAGGCTGGTGCCTTTCACCCTGAATGTACATGTGTTCGGACTGTGGGAAGAAAGTAGATTACCTGTAGACATCCCGTACGGGCACAGCGGAGACCAGACAAACCACACAGAACTGGCCTCAGGAAGCATTTATTTTCTAAACCGTTTAGCCCTAATTAGGGTCACGGGGAGGCTGGCATCCATTTCAGCTGAGGATGGGGTCCACCCTGGACAGTTCGCCAGGCCATTGCAGGGCAAAAACAAACATTCCCACTTACTCTCACATCTAGGGGAGATTTGGAACATAATTATCATTACATATATATATATATATATATATATATATATATAATTATTCTATTGCGCATGTTTTTTGGACTTTGGGAGGAAACTGGACTACCCGGAAGGAACCCACACAAGCACAGGGAGAACATGCCAACTTCACACAGCCGAGCTGGGAATTGAACCCAGGCCTTGCCTCACAGCAAGATGGCCTGGGTTGGCAAGTGTCTTTACATATCTGGGCACTTGTAAAAAAATTTCAAAGATAAACGTGCGAAATAAAAAGTTATTGATAACAAAAGATGGCTTTTATAGAGATTTAATATTTATTAAAGTACATTTATGCAGTATTAAATAATTAATATTTATTATTTAGCATGCAGGGAATTGTGAAAGGCACAAATAATAAAAGTTTGTTTGAGGACCACACAGTGATCGGGTAAGTCAGCGTGCCTCAGTGCAGAGTGCAGGAAGTACCATTAAGGTACGCGTTCATCCCAATCTCCTGGATGACCATCTCTCGCCGTTCCAGCCTCTCGATCAGTTCCGCTGCCTCTGTCGTGTACATCGCCTCTTCCCAACAATACACCTTCCTGCCTACCTCTGACATCAGTGAACTATCCATCAATGCCTCAGCCTCGTCATCATCAGTATCTTCATCATCATCATCATCATCATCATCTTCATCTTTTGGTTCCACGCTGAACATCTTCTTGTTGAGACACCTCAGTCCTTTAGGGTGCTTGGTACAGGTTATCCTTATAGAGACAGCCAGCAAGACAAGGAACAGTCCCAGACACACACTCGAGACAAAGAGCAGACCAGCTTTTTCAGGATGTTCTACAAAGTAAAGTGCATTTATTTTACTGACAGAAAAAGCTCATGGAATGGTTTTGAATGAAGTTGTTTTCAAAATGAATAGGTGTAAAATCTCTAAATTAGGAATCACACAGGGGTCATTCTGGATGAAATCACTGGGTGCTTTCCCAGGCGACTGACTCAGATTTTCACACATACATATTTTATTTTTATATATATAAAATATACTGTATGGTTTGGAAACAGTGGCACTGAGGAAAAGACAGGAGGCAGAGCTGGAGGTAGCGGAGATGAAAATGTTGAGGTTCTCTCTGGGAGTAATGAAGATGGATAGGATCAGGAATGAGTACATCCGAGGGACAGCACATGTAAGAGGTTTTGGAGACAAAGTCAGAGAGGCTAGATTGAGATGGTTTGGACATGTACAGAGGAGGGATAGTGAGTATATTGGTAGTAGGATGCTGCGGTTGGAACCGCCAGGCAGAAGGCCTAGAGGAAGACCAAAGAGAAGATTTATGGATGTGGTGGAGGAGGACATGAAGGTCGGTGATGTAAGAGAAGATGCAGAGGATAGGGTGAGATGGAAACGGATGATTCACTGTGGCGACCCCTGAAGGGAACAGCCGAAAGGAAAAGAAAAAAAAAAAAAAAATATATATATATATATATATATATATATATATATAGAGAGAGAGAGAGAGAGAGAGAGGATTTTCTGAGTAGATCCTTCCGTAAGACAGTGCTCAATACTTTTCGGTAGAGCAAATAACAATAAAAATAAAGGGACAGGACAAAGACTTTCTATTGAAACTTCATTTATCCCTACAGATATATATATATATATATATATATATATATATATATATATATATATATATATAAAAAAAAATATATATATATATATGGAACTACCTACATATGTCTAATGGTATATCAAATACTGAGTAGATTTAAAGATATAGATTTTTAAAGAAAAGAAGGGTACCACAAATCCCATTTTTCTCCATTTTTAAAAAGGTATCATCTCAGCTATAAATACAAATATAAAAGTTCAAATATGGTTTACACAAGGTTTGGACCCTGGTGCAGGGGTGGTCTGGTGGTCACAGTGCTGGATCACTGATCCTAAGGTTGGGGGTTCAAGCCCCACTCTCCACGGGTTGGCACTGCTCCCCACCTAGTGCAGTAAACTGGACTATCAAAGGCTGGCCATGTCTCTCACTGTCTATAGTGTGAGGTTCGTGTAAAAGAACCATTTTGTAAAGAGGAGCTACATCGCCGTCAGCTTGTTTCCGCCCTGCGATGGCCTGGCGAGCTGTCCAGGGTGTACTGTGCCATCGCCCGGAGTCGGCTGGGATGGGTGCCAGCCTCCTGGCGACCCTAATTAGGATGAAGCGGTTACAGAAAATGAATGTTTGGACCGAAGATACAGAAAAACAAAAGTTTTTAAAATGACCTTGAGAGCTCATCTCTCATTCGACAACATCACAAAATTGACAATTTATCAATTTTACCAGAAATTGCAAATATTCAACTAAATTATTGAAGGAATTATCTCCATACTGTACATGTTACTTTCTGTGGGTACTGACTTTTTGTATGTGAACTATTACGCTCATCACTTGAAGAGTTTTTGATTGATATGTAGACAGCTCTCAGCTATTTCTTTTGGAAGACAGTTGATGATAGATCATCTTTGTGTTCATTTTTTTTTTTTTTTTATCCGACTCAAATGCCTTTGTGGGGTTCAGAGGGGTATCCGATCCTGCCACTAATTAATTTTTAGCTTTATCCGTACTTTTAAAAGACGATATCTCAGCAATAATTCAAGCCTGAAGCTCCAATTTGGTATTTACAATATCTGGCATCGATAAATACCAAAACACTTTTCAAATATTGAATTCCGGGCCTATCTGATTTTTATGGCATTATAAAAATGGCAATTAATTCATTTTCATGATTTGGGTACACAATTATAGGAAGCTACATCTGGAAGATTAATGAGGGATATAATCTTGATATGTTAGAATTCACCTCTCTTGGTTTCTGGGTTTTCTCTTTAAAACATCACATGTAACCCATGTTCTGTGACTTACAAATTCATATGACACTGTGTACAAAATGTGTGTGTGTGTGTGTGTGTATATATATATATATATATATATATATATATATATACTGTACATGTATCCCTATATGTACGTCATTCAAAATAATGCTTCGTTAATTTTTAAGCTGCTCAATTACTCAGTTGTATAAAATAAAAGTAATTTTACTAAAAAGTAATAACAATGATCTATTACTGTTCCTTCACACACCTGAAGGAAGCAACCTGATGAAATTAAAATAATGATTTAAGCTAAAAATTAATTTGTGACAGGTTAATGTACGAATTCAAAAACTCCTCAAGTGATGAGCACTCTCGGCCACCCACTCACTCTCTGTATCACACGCAATAATCAATACCCACGGAAAGTAAAATCCACAATACGAAGATAATTCCTTAAATCATCTCTATGAGTACTGTATTTACAATTTTTGGTGAAAATTGATAACTCGCCATATTTGTGTTGTTGTAGAAAGAGAGATGAGATGGGTTTTCGGGTTTTACCCTTCTTCAAAAAAAACCATCGCTGCAAAACTATTTGGGATGAAGCGGAAATCTTTTGCATTTCTTTATTAGACATATGAGAATACTTCCGAAAAAAAAAAAAATCATGAAAATCCGAGTTAGTGTTCTGAGGAGATTTTAAAGATCCTTTTGATTTCACACTGAATGACCAGGATTTGTTTTACCTTTAATGTATCCATAAGTCATAAGGATGTCGCTCAGAAGGATGCTGGTTTTATCTGGCAATCTGGACTCTCTGACATCCGGGAGGTTTCCTGTGAATAATATATACAGTCAGCTCCCCACTTACGAAATTAATCCGTTCCAGCGCCTTTTTCCTAACGCGGAGGTTTCGTAAATCGAGGTGCATTTTACATGTAAAACGCCTGATTCGTTCCAAGGCTCCCAAGACTACCCCATAAACCCTTTAAAAATGATAAAAGTACACCAATTTTGTATGAAATATGTGTTAAAAGGAAAAGAAAATTATTTATTAAACCATTTAAATATTTTATTAACATATTTATTAATTAAACCATTATTCAACATTTTTATTGATGCACATACACACACACAACACTGTCTCTCTCTCTCTGTCTCTCTCTCTCACACACACACAAAACTCTGTCTATATGGTGTGTTTTGCTGAATGCGGGCTCCGCCCACACGCAACGCGCAGCTGACGGAACAATTCTCTTTAAATGTTTAAATAGATGGGATGTTGTATTTAAAGCAGAATTACAGTATCTGTTTGAAAGATCAGATTGCTTCCTTGCGAGATCGAGATTCCATTTATTATTGTGCCAAAATAATCGCCTCCGTCACTCTATTTCCGCTTTAAGATCTCCTTCTGCTTCAATATCGACCCGATTGTGAAAATATAACGCTGCAATGATGTCAAAACAAGCCAACAGTCAACTCTCCTTCACGCGTGTGACAAACAAAAAGCATGGGTACAGGAAGTATGGGTACCGTTCAGCTGCCTCCTGGCCAATGGGAGGCCAGCGGGGCGGGATGTTGGGAGACAGCCAATGAGAGAGCAACTCGCACATCGTGTGAAATTTTGATTGGCGTGTTTGGTGCTTTTCGTAAGAGGGAGTTGTTTTCGTATACAGAGGATGGAAACTTACGAAAATGTTTTTCGTAACTTGGAGTTTTCGTACCCAGGGGGTTTTCATAAGTAGGGGGCAGACTAATATATTATATATATATATATATATATATATATATATATATATATATATGTGTGATTTTCTGAGTAGATCCTTCCGTTGGAGAGTGTTCAATACTTTTTGGTAGAGCAAATATATATATATATATATATATATATATATATATATATATATATATATATATATATATACACACACACACACACACACACACACACACACACACACACACATATATATATATATATATATATATATATATATATATATATGTATATATACACACACACACACACACTAAATATAGATTTTATAAAACATTAGACGAATTGATAAACTAGCTTGCAAGTACAGTACACCACTTAAAACTAGCACCTTTAAGTACAGTAATACTAATAAACTCAAACAAAATAAACTCAGGGATACTTAATAAATGAAGCTCATAAAAAAAGATGGAGAAGAAAGCGAGACGTACTAAGCTAATGCGAATATTGGAACTCCGGTCACGGCGAGGGGAACCATGCCAGAGAAAAGCTTGGATAGCGAGGAGCGCAGTACTCTTACTTTGTTATATTGGTGAAGTTACACATGTTGAGACAAGAGCACATGGAAGCAGCAACCAATAATCAGTGATCCAGCACCTTTACCACCAGGCCACCTCAGCGTGCGCAGCATAATTTAGAGCTTTAACAATGTGGATAACTAGAGAGAGACAGATTCATCATGGTGGGGATGGAGCAAAATGCATGTCAGCATGTATCCCATTTTTGACTGATGGGGCCTGGAAAAATATTAAATAGGTACTTAGTGGATCGGAGGAACAATGAAAATATGGTCAGTAGTACCGAGGACGTCGAAATTGTCCAACTCTATATGTCCTCTGGGCTTTTTACACCTGAGCCATAGTGGCTCATCAGGCCGGTGCTTATCCCCAGTTTCCACAGCGTGAAACGACCAGGAGTTCAACTCCTTCTGTATGGGACGCTAGTCCATCGCAGGTTACCTTCCCAGTATATTTTACTGGTACCCATTTACACTGTTGGGTGAACAGAGGCACACTTGTAGTTGAGACCTTGCCCAGCGGTTTTAGCACAGGTGTGACAGGTCTAACTGGGATTTGAACACACAACCTCCCGATCATGAGCACAGCACCCGAACTACTACACCACCGGCCCCACTAACGCTATATGTAGGGCTACAAAAATAGCCAAAAAACCCAAAGGTTATAAAATCTATCATGAATTCATGATATAACAAATGCGCGAATAAGGGCTAATAATATATAGATCAAATGTTTAATGGCCAAACCATGAAGTCATTCATACAACTTCAAAAAGAATTTATCTCACCAGGGCATGACTTCTATAAATTCTTACAACTAAGAGATTGTTCACAGTAACAGCAGGAATGGGAAAATATTCATAAAACACCATCCAAATTAGAGGAACTGCCGTGTACGATCTCAAAGGAATAGCCAAAGAAAAGGGGTTACGTATATCAAAAATCTACAAAGCATTACAACGCCATTCTCATGACAATAACATGGAGGTCAAAGAAAAATGGGAGTTAGAAGCAAGTTTTTTTAATAACAGAGGAAGAATGGGAGGAAACATTAAAAGCTGGACATGAATTACCTAATCGTTCAACATAGAGGAAATTTGATTGGAAGGTGAAAATGCGATGCTGTGATACTCTGTATATTACAGCGAAATACAGTCATGCGTCTGAACTGCGCTGGAGGGAGTGTGGAGCGGTAGATGGCTTCACCCATATCTTCTGGGCTTGCCCAAAATTACAGGACTTCTGGAAGAGTGCTCAAAAGCAGGTCAAACATATTCTGGGTATCAATTTTCCATTGGACCAAGCACTTTAGATTTTGGACATACAGTCCTTCCAGATGGCATGATGGTTGGTAAAATTTTTATATTTTATCATCCGTCATGCCATCTGGAAGTACTGTATGTAATAGCAAAAAAAAACAAAAAAGAGGAACAAATGATCACGGCTTCTTGGTTAAAACCACAGCCTCCCAGCATAGCGTAATGGAGGGACCGAGAAAAAATGTCCATACTAGTTACTTCCTTCTATTTTTGTTGTTTGTTTTTTTTCCTATTGTACTTATATTTTGTAAAAAATGAGGAACAGACGAAGGTAAAAATTTGGGGCAGTGGTGGTCGAGTGGTATTAGGTGCTGGATCGCTGATCCTAAGGGTGGGGGTTTCGAGTCCCACTCTCCACAAGGTTGTCACTGTCCCCCTCCCAGTGCCGCTAACTGTGTTATCAAAGGCGGGAATAGGGTGTCTCCCTGTGACACCCTATGTGAGAGGTTCATGTAAAAGAACCATTGCTGACTTTCGTAAACAGTAGACTACAAAGCCGTCAGCATGTTTCTGTCCCTTCCTTAAAAGGGTTGTGTTAGGAAGGGCATCCGACGGAAAAACCTCTGCTAAATCAAACGTGCGAATCATTCGCAGTGGCGTCCCCTGAAAAAGGGAAAAAGCCGAAAGGAAATCTCAGACTAAGGAAAAAATTATGATGGGGCAGTGGTGGCCTGGTGATAAAGGTGCTGGATTGCCGATCCTAAGGTTGGGGGTTCGAGTCCCACTCTCCATAGGTTGTCACTGTCCCCTCAGTGCAGCTAACTGGGTTATCAAAGGCCGGTCATGTCTCCCACTGTCTATGGTGTGAGGTTCATGTAAAAGAACCATTGCTGACTTTCGACCAGAGGGGCTGCAAAGCCGTCATCGTGTTTCCACCCTGCGATGGCCTGGTGAGCTTTTCAGGGTGTACTGTGCCCTCGCCCGGAGTCGGCTGAGATGGGCGCCAGCCTCCCTGTGACCCTAATTAGGATTAAGCGGTTACAGAAAACGGTGAAAAAATTATGATCAAGTGTTTGAATTGGTTTCACAATAACCTCGTCCACAACATAACCAGAAAATGTCAGATATGGTTGTGTAGCAATTGTTTGTATAGTGTACACATCTTCATGTTTGTTGGATTTGTGTCACTTTGTGCATGTGATCAGACTTCAATGAAAAAATAATTTAAAAAGAAAAACATTAATTATGACGAGCTCAATAATACAGGGTGACCCAAAATGCCTCCATATTTCAGAAAGGAAAAAGGTTATATAAAAGGAAATTATTATTATCACACATACAGTATTATCATTACACAAACTTAGTCAGGCACGAGAGGCGGTGCTGAGGTCTGTCGGTGGCCAAATCATTAATAGGGACTGTGGAAAATGTGTTTGGATCAGGGGAAATCCTGCCATGGGTGACAGGCCATTCCCCTGACCCTGTCCACTGTGATTCCCCCCCCCCCCCCCCCGGTGCTTCCTGAAATGGGGGCTGGTGGCGTAGTGGTTAGGGTGCTGGGCTCATGATCGGGAGGTTGTGAGTTCAAATCCCAGTTAGATCCTCACTGTGCTAAGACCCCTGGGAAAGGTCTCAACCACAAGTGTGCCTCTGTTCACCCAGCAGTATTAATGGGTACCAGTAAAATATACTGGGAAGGTAACCTGCGATGGACTAGCGTCCCATCCAGGAGGAGTTGACCTCCTAGTCGCTTCATGTTACAGAATCCGGGGATAAGCACCGGTCGGATTAGCCACTAGGCTCAGGTGTAAAAAGCCCAACGGACTTTACCTTCCTTAAATAACGCGTGTACAGTATACCCGTCCAACCCAAACGCTTGAAGATCACCTCCCAGAGTGTAAAGATGACAATGGCACCCTTTGGAGGATCATCTTTAAAACATCACAAATGTCAATTGGACTGAATGACGTTTCATGTATGAAAATAATAATCTGATTGTTTTCAACATGTTTTAAAAATTTGCCTTTGAAATGTGGGAGGTTTTATTGGATCACTTGGATTGGCGCAATAAATAAGATTCTGTAAATGTAGGGTTGAAAGAAGTTACCTGGTTGAGGTATAACGTGATCACGCCACACATGATTCAACTACGTTTTCTTACCTGCTTTGGTTTTCTCCTCGGGAGTTGTGGTAGTTTGGAAAAATTCGGGGTCGGCCTCCTTCAGTAAACCTTGTGGAACTGTCAGGAGAATTGTCGGGTTGTTAATTATCAAAAATAAACCGCTCGCGGAGTTCACTGACACTTTTCAAAATTAGAAAAGGAGCTTCAACTGTCACTCTTTCATTCACCCACTCTCACTCACTCACTGACTCCTCTCACTTACCCACTAACTCACCCTCACTCATTTACATACTCACTCTCTTTCACTCACTCTCAATCACTCATTCACACTTTCTCACTCTCACTCATTCACTCTCTCACTTATTTACTCATTTACTGATTCATTCACCCAATTACTGTACTCACATTCACTCTCACTCATACACTGCCCCACTCACTCATTCACTCACTCCTCTAATTACTCACTCACTCACCCCTACCCATTACCTTTCTCATTCACTCATTCACTCACTCCCCCAGTTACTCACTCATTCACCCCTGCCCATTACCTTTCTCATTCACTCATTCTCTCACACCTCCGATTACTCACTCATTCACCCCTACCCATTACCTTTCTCATTCACTCATTCACTCACTCCCCCAGTTACTCACTCATTCACCCCTGCCCATTACCTTTCTCATTCACTCATTCACTCACTCCTCCGATTACTCACTCATTCACCCCTGCCCATTACCTTTCTCATTCACTCACTCCTTCGATTACTCACTCATTCACCCCTACCCATTACCTTTCTCATTCACTCATTCACTCACTCCCCCAGTTACTCACTCATTCACCCCTGCCCATTACCTTTCTCATTCACTCATTCACTCACTCCTCCGATTACTCACTCATTCACCCCTGCCCATTACCTTTCTCATTCACTCACTCCTCCGATTACTCACTCATTCACCCCTACCCATTACCTTTCTCATTCACTCATTCACTCACTCCCCCAGTTACTCACTCATTCACCCCTGCCCATTACCTTTCTCATTCACTCATTCACTCACTCCTCCGATTACTCACTCATTCACCCCTGCCCATTACCTTTCTCATTCACTCATTCACTCACTCCTCCGATTACTCACTCATTCACCCCTGCCCATTACCTTTCTCATTCACTCATTCACTCACTCCTCCGATTACTCACTCATTCACCCCTACCCATTACCTTTCTCATTCACTCATTCTCTCACTCCTCCAATTACTCACTCATTCACCCCTGCCCATTACCTTTCTCATTCACTCATTCACTCACTCCCCCAGTTACTCACTCATTCACCCCTGCCCATTACCTTTCTCATTCACTCATTCACTCACTCCTCCGATTACTCACTCATTCACCCCTGCCCATTACCTTTCTCATTCACTCATTCACTCACTCCTCCGATTACTCACTCATTCACCCCTACCCATTACCTTTCTCATTCACTCATTCTCTCACTCCTCCAATTACTCACTCATTCACCCCTACCCATTACCTTTCTCATTCACTCACTCCTCTGATTACTCACTCATTCCCCCCCTACCCATTACCTTTCTCATTCACTCATTCACTCACTCCTCCCATTACTCACTCATTCACCCCCACACATTACCTTTCTCATTCACTCATTCCCCCAATTACTCACTCATTCACCCCTACCCATTACCTTTCTCGTTCATTCATTCACTCACTCCTCCGATTACTCACTCATTTCACCCCTGCCCATTACCTTTCTCATTCACTCATTCACTCACTCCTCCGATTACTCACTCATTAACCCCTACCCATTACCTTTCTCATTCACTCATTCCCCCAATTACTCACTCATTCACGCCTACCCATTACCGTTCCCATTCACTCATTCACTCACTCCTCCGATTACTCACTCCCCCAATTACTCACTCATTCACCCCTACTCATTACCTTTCTCAATCACTCATTCACTCACTCCTCCAATTACACAATCATTCACCCCTACCCCATTACCTCTCTCATTTACTCATTCACTCACTCCTCCGATTACTCACTCATTCACCCCTACCCATTACCTTTCTCATTCACTCATTCTCTCACTCCTCCAATTACTCACTCATTCACCCCTGCCCATTACCTTTCTCATTCACTCATTCACTCACTCCCCAGTTACTCACTCATTCACCCCTGCCCATTACCTTTCTCATTCACTCATTCACTCACTCCTCCGATTACTCACTCATTCACCCCTGCCCATTACCTTTCTCATTCACTCATTCACTCACTCCTCCGATTACTCACTCATTCACCCCTACCCATTACCTTTCTCATTCACTCATTCTCTCACTCCTCCAATTACTCACTCATTCACCCCTACCCATTACCTTTCTCATTCACTCATTCCCCCAATTACTCACTCATTCACCCCTACCCATTACCTTTCTCGTTCATTCATTCACTCACTCCTCCGATTACTCACTCATTTCACCCCTGCCCATTACCTTTCTCATTCACTCATTCACTCACTCCTCCGATTACTCACTCATTAACCCCTACCCATTACCTTTCTCATTCACTCATTCCCCCAATTACTCACTCATTCACGCCTACCCATTACCGTTCCCATTCACTCATTCACTCACTCCTCCGATTACTCACTCCCCCAATTACTCACTCATTCACCCCTACTCATTACCTTTCTCAATCACTCATTCACTCACTCCTCCAATTACACAATCATTCACCCCTACCCCATTACCTCTCTCATTTACTCATTCACTCACTCCTCCGATTACTCACTCATTCACCCCTACCCATTACCTTTCTCATTCACTCATTCTCTCACTCCTCCAATTACTCACTCATTCACCCCTGCCCATTACCTTTCTCATTCACTCATTCACTCACTCCCCCAGTTACTCACTCATTCACCCCTGCCCATTACCTTTCTCATTCACTCATTCACTCACTCCTCCGATTACTCACTCATTCACCCCTGCCCATTACCTTTCTCATTCACTCATTCACTCACTCCTCCGATTACTCACTCATTCACCCCTACCCATTACCTTTCTCATTCACTCATTCTCTCACTCCTCCAATTACTCACTCATTCACCCCTACCCATTACCTTTCTCATTCACTCACTCCTCTGATTACTCACTCATTCCCCCCCTACCCATTACCTTTCTCATTCACTCATTCCCCCAATTACTCACTCATTCACGCCTACCCATTACCGTTCCCATTCACTCATTCACTCACTCCTCCGATTACTCACTCCCCCAATTACTCACTCATTCACCCCTACTCATTACCTTTCTCAATCACTCATTCACTCACTCCTCCAATTACACAATCATTCACCCCTACCCCATTACCTCTCTCATTTACTCATTCACTCACTCCTCCGATTACTCACTCATTCACCCCTACCCATTACCTTTCTCATTCACTCATTCTCTCACTCCTCCAATTACTCACTCATTCACCCCTGCCCATTACCTTTCTCATTCACTCATTCACTCACTCCCCAGTTACTCACTCATTCACCCCTGCCCATTACCTCTCTCATCCACTCATTCCCTCACTCCCCCGATTACTCACTCATTCCCCCCTGCCCATTACCTTTCTCATTCACTCATTCACTCACTCCTCCGATTACTCACTCATTCACCCCTACCCATTACCTTTCTCATTCACTCATTCTCTCACTCCTCCAATTACTCACTCATTCACCCCTACCCATTACCTTTCTCATTCACTCACTCCTCTGATTACTCACTCATTCCCCCCCTACCCATTACCTTTCTCATTCACTCATTCACTCACTCCTCCGATTACTCACTCATTCACCCCCACCCATTACCTTTCTCATTCACTCATTCCCCCAATTACTCACTCATTCACCCCTACCCATTACCTTTCTCGTTCATTCATTCACTCACTCCTCCGATTACTCACTCATTTCACCCCTGCCCATTACCTTTCTCATTCACTCATTCACTCACTCCTCCGATTACTCACTCATTAACCCCTACCCATTACCTTTCTCATTCACTCATTCCCCCAATTACTCACTCATTCACGCCTACCCATTACCGTTCCCATTCACTCATTCACTCACTCCTCCGATTACTCACTCCCCCAATTACTCACTCATTCACCCCTACTCATTACCTTTCTCAATCACTCATTCACTCACTCCTCCAATTACACAATCATTCACCCCTACCCCATTACCTCTCTCATTTACCATTTCACTCACCTACTAACACACACACACTCATTCACACAATTTCCTTTGGGATCAATAAAGAATTCTGATTAACTCACTCTCACTCACAGACTCATTCTCGCTCACTCACTCACCCATTTACTCACGAGTTTGCCAGACCACTGCAGGGCAACACCCACAAACATTCACACTTATTTCTCACCCAATTAGCCCATACTAAAGCTAGTTTCTTCTTGTTGTTGCTCTTCTTTTCCTTTCAGCTTTTTTCCCTTTTTCAGGGGTCTCCACAGCAAATCATCTGATTCGCACATTTGATATGGCATATTTTTTTTTTTTTACGTCACTTAAAAAAATAAACAAATAAAATATGACCCAGTGGCGTAGAGGGTACGGTGTGTTACACTGCTCATAAATCAAAGTTTGAACAGCTCTCACAGTTCCACCTGAGTAATCACTGTGGTGAGGAAGTACACCATCTCCAGAGGCTGATGAGTAATCCTATTCTCCAGTTAAAGTGCTCAATGCCAATCACAAACAAAAGGGTTGCATTTTAACCAATCAGCGGAAGTCCTACAGGAAGCACATGAGGTCTCCTAATGGCATGTGCTTTCTCTGCTCCTGTTCCTGAACAACATGTGTTTTGGGATTTTTTTTTTTTTTTTTTTGTCACTGTGCTTGACCTGCGATGGCCTGGAAGCTGTCCAGGGTGTACCCCGCCCTCGAACATAGTCGGCTGACATGGGCGTCAGCCTCCAAGCGACCGTAATTAGGATTAAGCATGAATGAATGTCACTGTGCTTCAGGATGAAAATGTACAGATAAGAAAAAAAAGAAAAGAGTATATGAAATTTCTCCTTCCCACACTCGCAAACAATGCAATAATTTTAGGCATGAGAGAAACTCCAAAACTCAAATCAGTGCATGTATGTGCAGGAGTTACATATTTTTCAGGTTTTTGTTTTAAATAGGTTTACGCTTACCGCATGAGTAGATGACAGTGAGATACTTCTTCATTTCAGGCATGCAGGGATTTCTGAATTGCTCATCGTTAATGATAAAAAGACACCGCTGCTTTCCATAGCATAGGTTTTTTACCAAGTCTACCGCTCCATGATACAAGCAGTCTAATAAACAGAGAGAGAGAGAGAGAGAGAGAGAGAGAGAGAGAGAGAGAGAGAGAGAGAGAGAATGGATTAGTGTTTAAAAAAAAAAACAACTTTATGTTTCAACTTGAAGTCAATTTTGACCTGAAAATAAAATCAAAGTGATTTTGCCATCAAAAGGGTCAACAAACATATGTTTATCTCTGGTTCAATACAGATCACATCAATATGTTCATATATTTGGCATGTGTGTTCCATCTCATGTATAAAAATCCATTTCTGCCATGGAGTGCTATGTGTAGGTCATAATTATGAGTTAGTAATTCATAATAATGTTTTTTTTTTTTTTACACCCGAGCCTAATGGCTCATCAGGCCGGTATTTATCCCTGGTTTCCATAGCGTGAAGCAACCAGGAGTTCAGCTCCTCCTGGATGGGACGCTAGTCCATCGCAGGTTACCTTCCCAGTATATTTTTACTGGTACCCATTTATACTGCTGGGTGAACAGAGGCACACTTGTGGTTAAGACCTTGCCCAGGGGTCTTAGCACAGTGGGGGTCTAACTGGGGTATGAGCCCACTACCTCTCAATCGTGAGCCCACCACCCTAATCACTATACCACCGGCCCCACTATAACGGTATGCTAAGTCACAATTATGAGATATCATACCGACCAGCATCTCAATTATGATTTCCAAGCTCTCGTGGTGGAAAATGGGCTTCCATACATTAATGAAGTAAATTTGTATTAAATGTGGATAAAGTAAAATACCCCTGACATATAGTATGCATGTATCAACATACAGTATTGGTTAAGTGAGTCAGTATGTTTAATATAAATGTGTGTACGTATAAAAAATATTCAAATGAAGAAAATATTAGCAAGTTTTCCACTGATAACCTCACCAAAGGGAGGTGGTTGTTCTTCCTTTGTCAGACATGTCTTCTTTCCCAGCTCCCGCCCGTACACAGCTGAGTAGATGTTCAGCAATTTGGGGTACTTACAATGAAGCAACATTTGGTCTCCGTCACATCTTGTTTTGTTTCGATTTTCCCCTGGGAAAAATATAAATAAAAACAACACATCTGGAATATTAGAATATAATTCTACTGAAATGTTTTGATAATGGTCAAAAGATTCAGGTTAGAACTGGATGATGTTTCCTATTAAAGCAATTACAGTATATAAATATCAGATTTTTTTTTTTTCACCTTGAATCAGATTTTCAAGTATGGACAATTTTTATAATAATAATAATAATAATAAAATAAGTAAATACATTACTTAATTGATTTAGAACTGCGGCTTCCTGCACTTTCTCCTTTAGAATCAATAAAATGTAAACTCAATAAACATTATGTACAGTTGGACAGCACATTCTGATGAATGATCCAGTATGATTTCTGCAACAACTCATATTTGTCAATGTAAAGATTTCTTGTGGTCATACTTAAGGTTACTGTCATATCCATTATATGCCCGATCTTGTAAAGATTGTGTCCTCGAGAAGTAATTCAGATACTGTATTTTTAAAAAGGGTTTTCCTCCTACAAAATTTTTATTATTTTTATATTTGACATTCATCAGACTGTGCTGTCCAACTGTACATGATGCAAGTTTGCTGACCATGTTAGTTCGAGTTTTTATTCTCAAAACAGTAAAGTACTGTACGAACTTATTAAATGTGTACAATATATAACACCTTCTATCCTAATCTAACCTAAGTGTAAACCTACATGTTATATCAGCCAATCTCTGATGAAGAACCCAAAATAGAAAATTTACTGCTGCAGGTAATGTACTGTGGTTTTCCAAGAACTTTGTAGTTGTTAATGTGGGCATTACAGTAAAACAATATCCTCTACTGTTACAACAATGTTATGTATGGGGACACGCATTGTTTTTTGATGCTGATGCATGCATTGCTGAAAATATTTTCACTAAAAATCACTGTAAATCATTCACATTTAATCTGAACATTTAGTATAGAAGGATTCATAAAAGCAAGATTTACCTGGTGTCACAATTTAGGCAAAATTTTGTACTTTCACATGGTGCCTATAATTTTATGTAATTTTGTGTAATATGTGGCCAAAAATGTAATTTTAGAAGTTTTCAAGTGATAAAAGGTCAAATTTGTCATTCTCTGTAACTAGTAATAATTATATTCGAGTAAATGTTTTCACATTTGTTATTAGGACAACAGATGCCTGTCAAATGATTCTGAAACTTTCAGACAATTATATTTTGTTGTTCAATAGTATGGAAAATTGAAAATGATCAAAAGTTCAAAGTCCAAACCAGAGGTCGGGAACCTACAGCTCGCGAGCCATATGCGGCTCTTTTGATGACTGCATTTGGCTCTCAGATAAACCAGGTGGCCTTTATTAATAGAATAACTAATACATAATTTCACTGTTATTTAAATAAAAATACAGAAAAAAAGCCATCAAATAAAACAAAAACAGATAAATAAATCTCACGCATATTAATCTATATATCTATTTTTTAATGCCACTTTTCACTGTGGTGTGCAGCGGAGAGCCAATCCTTTCTGTACTCCAGTGTGTGGGCGGGTCCGATACCTTAAAACTCTGATTTTATTGGATTATATGTAACAGCTTGCGTGTGTTGTTTTTGGGTTAAGAGGTAAATTTCCCTCATTTTTGATACTCTCATTTGCACGAAGCCAAGCAGACCTGACAAGAAAAACACAAAATGACGGACAAGGATAAATTTCAACTCGCTGATCAGCTGATTGCCAAAACTTGGAACGCGCTTCCTGTCACATACCAAACACTGCAGCATGTATGTGAGTCGTGCCGTGTTGACCATGTTTGGCTCGACATGCTCACGCGAGCGGTCCTTCTCACACATGAAAAACATCAAGACCAACCTGCGGTCACGTTTAACAGATGGAAGCCTAAACGCCTGCATGAAGCTGAACCTCAGCATGTATCAACCAGACTACAAAGCCATCAGCAAAACCATGCAGCACCAGAAGTCGCATTAATAGTAAAAAATACTTTTCTTATTAATAAATAACTTCGTTATAACAATGTTGTTTAAAATAAATTCAGAATCTTATTATACCGGACTCTAAAATTGTTGGTCTTCTTTTTCCATTTAGTTGTATTCAGTATTAAAATATATATGGCTCTAAGAGGATTAGATTTTAAAATATGTGTTTATTTTTGGCTCGCTTCGTCAAAAAGGTTCCCGACCCCTGGTTTAAATTATGGTTGTAATTTTAGGGTCCCTCCTGCCTCATTCAAATTGCCAAAACTTTGGAATTATTTACAATTCAACCTTGAATTTTTTTTACCCATGTACATTGGGTGTGTATAAAAAGAAAGAAAGAAAGAAATCTGAGCGGGTCAGGTGGGGCACTTGCTGAAAATTGGTTAATTTCACATGAATGACTGTTTATTTGTTTGTTTATTTATTTATTAGAGTGGTAACCGCTAAGCCACTACTGTCCCTGAGGACTACCTTCTCCAAAAAATTGCATTTAAATTCAAACGAATGAAGTAAATCATCTCCTTTACATGCAATGCTAATTAGCATTCTGATTAGTTTATAAGGATGGCACGGAGGCACAGTAGTTAGCAAATCTGCCTCACAGCAAGAAGGTCCTGGGTTCAAGTTCCTTGATCAACGATGGTATTTCTGTGTAGAGTTTGCATTTTCTCCCTGTGATTGCAGGGATTTCCTCTGGGTGCTCTGTTTACCTCGCAGAGTCTAAAGATACATACATTAAGCTCACCAATGTACCCCAGGGATGGTTGTTTGTGTTGGCCATGCGATGGATTATGAGGTACAGGGAAAAACAAAGTGTTCGAATTAGGCCTCGACACATTTTGGACAAAATTTGATGGTCATTTATTAGAATTCGAACAAGTGGTGCAAGAAAAAAAAAAAAAAAATATATATATATATATATATATATATATATATATATATATATATATATATATTACTGAAACCCACCAGCAGGATCAATAGATATGTAGTCATGAAATGAGATCTGATCTCATGTCCGCTGTAACTGTGTGTAAACATTAACTTACCCGAAGCTAAACCTGCATGATTAAACGCATTACTCTCCTGAAACATGATTGGTTTAGTGGATAACTGCATTAATGAGCATGAGCTGTACTCACTGGGTTTGCAGCTGTATGACACGTGAAGGTGTTTGGTGGTTCCAGGACAACGGTCACTTCCAAAGAGACGGTAATTAACCAACACTTGACAGTTTCTTCGTCCTTGGCATTCTGATATCACCTTCTGTTTGAGAAAATTACAACAAAAAATTTAACCATCATGCTTTAGTGCATGCTGCCCAACATCTCAGAACATGTTCTATTATGCAACAATGTTGAATTATTGTACTACACTATACACTGTACTGTGCAGCCACAGGTTGGTGTACTGGTTAGCACCTCCAGCTCATTGCCAGAACTTCCTGGGTTTGAGTCTTGAGCTCGGAGGAGGTGTTTCTGTGTGGAATTGGCATGTTCTCCCTGTGCTTGTGTTAGTTTCCTCCAGGTACATCACTTTCCTCCTATAGTCCAGAGATGCACATGAGGCTAACTGGCTGTTCCAAATTGCCCCTAGGTGTGTGTTTTTTGGACCTGTGATGGATTGATGAGCTGTTCAGGGTACACCATGCATTTGCCCAGAGTCAGCTGCGATAGACTCCAGCCTCCCTATGGGTTATCGTTCCTAAAATGAACTGTCAAATGTTAACATAAATTCATTTATTTATTAATTTAGTTCTTAAACTGATTAATCCTAATAGGGTTAAAGGGAGGCTGGAGCCTGTCAAGATAGGCAGGGGTACACCCTGAACAGCACGTTAGTCCATTGCGGGGTCAATACTCACACAACCATACCGGGCATTTAGCTCAGTTGGTAGAGCGTCCAATTATCCTCCTGGAGGTCAGAGTTCGAATCCGGCCGCATCATACCATGAGACGATAAAATTTGGGAGTTGTTGCTTCCTGCTTGGCGCTCAGCATCAAAAGGATAGAACAACACAACAACTGGTGCTGTACAGCGGCGACAGGTGCCTGGAGCACAGGGAGCGCTTGGGTCTCATACGCGTGTATGAAATTGCGCTATATAAGCATTCACAATGATGATAATAATAATAATAATAACCAGGGGCAGTGGTGGTCAAGTGGTATAAGGCGCTGGATCGCTGATCCAAAGGTTGGGGGTTCGAGTCCCACTCTCCACAAGGTTGTTACTGTCCCCCCCAGTGCAGCTGACTGGGCTATCAAAGGCCGGCCATGTCTCTCACTGTCTATGGTGTGAGGCATGTAAAAGAACCATTGCTGACTTTCGACAAGAGTAGGCTGCAAAGCCGTCAGCGTGTTTCCGCCCTGCGATGGCCTGGCAAGCTGTCCAGGATGTACTCTGCCCTCGCCCTGAGTTGGCTGGGATGGGCACCAGCCTCCCCGTGACCCTAATTAGGATGAAGCGGTTACAGAAAATGATGAACTAATAATAACCATAGATGCTCACACTCATCCCTTAGGGCAATTTGAAACAGGGCAAAGCTAGCGGCAATCAGAAAAATACAATAAACTGAACGTGCATGTCTCTGAACTATGGATGGAAACCCACACAAGCCTGTTGGGTTTTTACACCCGAGCCTCATGGCTCTTCAGGCTGGTGCTTATCCCCGGTTTCCATAGCGTGAAGTGACCAGGAGTTCAACTCCCCTTGGATGGGACGCTAGTCCATCGCAGGTTCCCTTCCCAGTATATTTTTACTGGTACCCATTTATACTGCTGGGTGAACAGAGGCACACTTGTGATTGAGACCTTGCCCAGGGGTCTTAGCACAGTGAGGGTCTCAGTGGGATTCGAACTCACAACCTCCCGATCATGAGCGCAGCACCCTAACCACAACGCCACCGGACCCACACAACCCACACAAGCACAGAGAGAACATGCAAAGTCCACACAGAGATGCCTCTGCCAAGCCTGGGCCTCAAACCCAGGCCACTTTTACTGTGATTTTACATGATGACCCCAACTCTGGTCACTACGACACTGAAAGTTAATTAAGCACAATGAAAGTTTGGTCACTTGCAGAGACGGTCAATCAGCACATAGATTACTGAGATCTTACAACATTAACAGCTGGTATTGAGTGCACATTACCTGTGTCGGGATCTGTTCCCATTCTGAACCAATAGCATACATTTAACATCACAGAATTATGTAGATGTTGGTGTTCATGACTGAAAGCTCTAACCTGCAGTGCTGTGGGTGCATCGCAGCGTGTGAGAGGTACATGGGGCTTATAGAACGCAGACTGCACGGAGATGGTGGAGTGCCGTGGGCAAGAAAGCAGCAAAAGCTCACCATCACGAGCATGTGCTGAGTGACTGATGATGATCCTGAATAAATAAGCTGAGGCAAATGAGAACAAGTGGACAAACACAGAAATTTTTATTTCGCACAAGAGGTTTCACAGTACAGTATTTCACTTCTCTTACCCAGCAGTGAATATCACCCAGCGACTTTACTGTGTATATGCGCACACACAAGCGTGCCAAAATCTTTCAGTTAAGTCATAAGAATACTGTAAATCTATGAAAAATAATCAATACAATGACCTCAGGGGTATTTTCCATATTTAGGAATAAAATATTTTTCATATTTTTGATGTTGGTTTAGAACTCCATAACTGGTGGAGTTGGGCTTGTTAGTTTTCTATCCTTTTGTAGCGATAATTCCGAATAGCTACCTACTGTCCTTGTTGGACTTTAGGACATACAACACGAGTAAGATACTGTTTTCTCAGTTCCTTACTAAGTAAGGTCTCCCTCAATTTCGTTGTCTGCAAATCTGTGAATATGTATCACTTGTGGAAATTCGCTGGATTCTACAATTATGCATACAGGAGGCAAAGTGGCCTCGGTCATCTCAGTCTCTTTAACCACCATTAGCTTGGGTTAACTAATCACAGCTAACATGGTGTATCATACAATTCATACCATAGCCATTCACAGCCATGAATTCACTAAGAGCATCCTGAACAATCTATGCCTGGGTGTTTATCCCTCTTTCATCCTGTCTGGGTTTCTGGTGAGCTACACATGTTACTTCTAAAATTCCCACTTCTGGTCAAAGTTCTCATCATTTAGAAACCAATAGTTCCTGCTAATTATTTTCCCAAATGAACACTTTAAAGATACACTTAAAAACCTCTAAAGGTGGTTTTGGCTTGCTGTTGGTACAGCTTTGCTGTTCTGTATTTGGACAAAAGTTATTGAGATACCTATAGGATTTCAGCTGTCACAATTTTTCACTTAAGTCTCCATCACAGCTCATAACCTCAAAAACCCAATAGATTTCTTGTGACATAAAAAAGATTTTAAAACAGTTATTGAGTTTCTTAACAATCACACTATCTGGTCTGTCTGTCTGCCTTTCGGCTTTTTCCCTTTTACTCGGGAGTCGCCACAGTGAATCATCTGATTCGCACGTTTGATTTGGCAGAGGTTTTTATGTCGGATGCCCTTCCTGTCACAACCCTTTTAGCAAGGGACAGAAACACGCTGACGACTTTGCAGCTACTCTTTACGAAAGTCAGCAATGGTTCTTTTACATGTCTCTCACCATAGACAGTGACAGACATGGCCTGCCTTTGATAACCCAGTTAGCCACACTGGGGGGGGAACAGTGACAATCTTGTGGAGAGTGGGACTCGAACCCCCAACCTTTGGATCAGCGATCCAGCGCCCTATACCACTAGACCACCACTGCCCCCTCCACCACTGCCCCCTCTGGTGTCACCCAAATAAGGATTTCCCTTTTGGAATCTGACTCCTCAAAATCATTCTCCCTTACCCCCAGTGCAGCTGACTGGGTTACCAAAGGCCGGCCATGTCTCTTTCTGTCTATGGTGTGAGGCATGTAAAAGAACCATTGCTGACTTTTGACAGGAGTAGGCTGCATAGCCGCCAGAGTGTTTCTGCCCTACGATGGCCTGGCGGGCTGTCCAGGGTGTACTCTGCCCTCGCTCGGAGTTGACTTGGATGGGCGCCAGCCTCCCTGCGACCCTAATTAGGATTAAGCAGTTACAGAAAATGAATGAATGGTTCTTGCTCACTGGAATCTATAGGATATACTGAATACATAGAGTTATGGAAAGCATACAAAAGCCCTCTTAATTTTTCATAAAATCAGCACCTTTATGTATGGCATCCATTTTACACCAGCGTCTGTGGTAGAATCCATACACCAGCACACCTCATTTTTACTTTAAGAGGTCTCGATGAAGTTACTTGAAATAAATATTATGTAATGAGAAAGTGTATTGGCGGCAGTGGTGGCCTGGTGGTAAAGGCGCTGGATCACTGATCCTAAGGTTGGGGGTTCAAGCCCTACTCTCCACGAGTTGTCACTGTCCCCTCAAGGCAGCTAACTGGGTTATCAAAGGCCGGCCATGTCTCTCACTGTCTATGGTGTGAGGCTGTAAAAGAACCACTGCTGACTTTCACCAAGTGTTTCTTCCTGCGAAGGCCTGGTGAGCGGTCCAGTGTGTACTCTGCCGTTGCCCAGAATCGGCTGAGATGGGCGCCAGCCTCCCCGTGACCCCCGATGTATGGCAGCCCATTGCTCCAAGTGGGTGTATGCTCACTTCTGAGAGGTTATATAAAATGTCCAACATTACCTCTGATGGCTCACACACCTCACCTGTGGAGTGTTAATGGCCATCATTATGTTATCTATTTCACCACATCATATAATCAGTGTGGTTCACATTTCCTTAAAATATAGTAAATAAATGATAAACTTGGAACCCAAGAGTTCATTCAGTAGGATTTGCTTTCCATGCTGAAAGAGTTAAACCCCAGCAAGGACGCTGTTGGTTGCTATTCTTAATATAACTCATGACTCATTCCCTTAATCATTTTATCTAGGATAGTTATTTTTCCTTTATCATAAGTAACTTGATTATATTATAAACACTGGGCGTCTTGTGACGTCACTTCCTTAATCAGTCCCACCACCATCATCACCATTATCTCCATGATCTCAGAGACATGCCCGAGAATACTCACTTGAGAAGTCGGAGAGTGTGTGGATCTCTTCAGTCCACAGGAGGAGAACACTGTAGAGAAGGTGGAAGCTCCAGCCGCAGGAGGCTTTGTGGGAACCGCAGCCGCTCACAGACTCCGCCTGGACCATCTTCATGTTCCTCAGTGATCTCAGATCTTCTATTAAATCCCACTAAGCCATAGGAGTAATTCTGCCAGAATACCCAATAGATGAGAAGATCTGTGTTCAGCTGGTTGATTTTTTTTTTTTTTTTTAAATATCCTGTCCTGTATGATCAGGCCTAAAACAACCTTCCTCTATTTCAGCTTCGGTAAATTCTGGCTCGGTTCAAATGGACTGTTTTAGGGAATTCAAGCAAACCGTCAGATCAGGGCGTAAAAGAGCCGCGGATGACACCGAGACACGTGTTTCGAAAGAACCCAGTCCCGGTGTGAGAGAATAACAAGTGCGCAACAAGTGTACCGTGTGGGGGAAAAGTCGGGTCCCAGCGGGTCAGGTGCTCTTCATCAAGTGTTCTGCGGCTTTTCCAGTCACGGCAGCTGTGGGCTCACTCCGATGGCCCAGGTATCGGATTAAATCGTGTCACTTGTGTATTTATTCAGGGAAATAACATAACTCTCGGCTGACTGCTGGAGGGGGCGTGGCACCGACTGCCTCTCATGATTATAGGCTAAAGTGAAGTACGAATATTTGCATAAAACAACCTCGCAGTCCCCGCCCCCTGTCCATATTGTCTATAATAAATCCTTTACAGATTATTTAATACTGTGACATGAATTAATGCTATCGGTTGGTTTAGAGTTTTTATGTTTTTATAAAAATGGCACACTGACATCATTATCTTAATTTTTGAATAATTCATTCAGTTTCACTTATACCGGATATAAAAAAAATAATAACCCTATCTATCTATCTATCTATCTATCTATCTATCTATATATATATATATATATATATATATATATATATATATATATATATATTTACAAGTTTCATCCCCACATGGTGAAATATTGTATACACTAATATTTTCCAGTGACTGTGAGTGAAGGGTTCTGCATGGCAGTATGACATAATATTTTATATGATGTCCATCATGGAAACACTCATAACCTACCCTGTTAATTTCAGTATAAAAGCCCCTTCCATCCTGTTCCTTTCCATTAAAATTACAGAATGAAAACTGAATTTATGGGAATATAAGCTCTGATCCTTCAACATTTTAAATCATGTGCAGGAATAGTGAGTAGATGTTTACAAAGATCTACTACAAACAGATTATATTGAGTATAAATAACCAATTTTAAATGTATACTATATTATATTAATTATTTTGAAAATGTTTAGGATGTGGTGTATTTATCTTTTTTATGATTTTTCATGCTATTTTGTTAAAGTTTATGTCAGATTATGTGGAAATATGTTCTTTGCAAATTTTGACGTTACAACAATAAACTTTTCACATTATAATGTGACACTGATTTTATTTTAACTTGTAAATACAGTACACAGCCGTAGGGTTTCCAGGCTTCAGGATTATTTATTTATTTATTTCTGGAGTCAGTCCTGTAAAATATGAAGGTGAGATCTACAAGAACCTTTTGACTGCAGTAAATTTTATACATATGTAATTTTACACACACACACACACACACACACACACACACACACACAATCATGAAACATTAAGACCACTTTAAATATATACTCCTAGTATAAGTGGTCATTTACTTTCTCTATGGCTGTGTGTCTGTGTGTGTGTGTGTGTGTGTGTGTGTGAGAGAGAGAGAGAGAGAGAGAGAGAGAGAGAGATTTCATATGTATTAAAATGAATTATTTCAATATGTAAATAAATTATTGACATATGTACTGTATATAATTATTTTGGTATTTTAGAGGGATAGTGAGTATATACAGCGGCGTAGTGGTTAGCATGTCCGCCTCACAGTAAGAAGGCCTGGGTTCGATTCCTGGGCCTGGGGGTTTCTATGTGGAGTTTGCATGTTCTCCCCATGCTTGCGTGGGTTTCCTCCGGGTGCTCCGGTTTCCTCCCACAATCCAAAGACATGCACAGTAGGCTAATTGGCCGTTCTAAATTGCCCGTAGGGTCGCATCGTAGAGAAGGCAATGGCAAACCACTGCACTAATCCTGCCAAGAAAACCTCCATGAAGAAGATGATAACCAGGGCGTTATCCTTCATAGCGGGTTGCCAATGGTCGTCCTACAACTCAGGCACAAGATAGATAAATAGATGGTGAGTATATTGGTAGTAGGATGCTGAGGTTGGAACTACCAGGCAGAAGGCCTAGAGGAAGACCAAAAAGAAGATTTATGGATGTGGTGAAGGACATGAAGGTAGTTGAAGTAAGAGTAGAAGATGCAGAGGATAGGGCGAGATGGAGGCAGATGGTTCGCTGTGGGGACCCCTGAAGGGAAAAGCTGAAAGGGAAAGAAGGAGAAGAAGATGGTTGGGTGGAACAGTGGTGCAGTGGTTATCACATCTGCAGCACAGCAAGAAAGTCTGGGCTCAAGTCGAGGAGTTTGTGTGGGTTTCCTCTGGGTATTCCGGTTTCTTCCCACAGCCCAAGAATATGCACATTGGGCTGATTGTCTGTTTAAAATCACCCCTAGGTGTGAGTGTGATTGGTTGTATATGTGCTGCCCTGCAATAATCTGGTGAGCTGTTCAGGGTGTGCTTCGCTAGCATTCAGAGTCAGTTGAGATGGACACCAGCCTACGGGCGACCCTAATTAGAGTTAAGTGGCTGAGAAAACGAATGAATGACTGAATCTTCTTCTTCTTTTACTTTCGGCTTTTCCCTTCAGGGGTCGCCACAGCAAATCATCCGCCTCCACCTCACCCTGTCCTCCGCATCTTCTTTTCTGACTCCAACGACCTTCATGTCTTCCTTCATCACATCCATAAATCTCTTCTTTGGTCTTCCTCGAGGCCTTCTGCCTGGTAGTTCCAACCTCAGCATCCCACTGCCAATATACTCACTATCCCTCCTCTGTACATGTCCAAACCATCTCAATCTAGCCTCTCTGACTTTGTCTCCAAAACATCTTACGTGGGCTGTCCCTCTGATATACTCATTTCTGATCCTATCCATCCTCGTTACTTCCAGAGAGAACCTCAACATTTTCATCTCCGCTACCTCCAGCTCTGCCTCCTGCCTTTTCCTCAGCACCACTGTTTCTAAGCCATACAACATCGCTGGCCTCACCACCGTCTTGTACACTTTTCCCTTCATTCTTGCTGACACTCTCCTATCGCACATCACACCGGAGATTTTTCTCCAACCATTCCAGCCTGCCTGCACACGCTTCTTCACCTCTTTTCCACACTCTCCATTGCTCTGGATTGTTGAGCCTAAGTACTTAAAATCCTCCACCTTCGTTATCTCTGCTCCCTGTAACATCACCATTCCTCCTGGGTCCTTCTCATTCACACACATGTATTCTGATTTTCTGAGGCTAACCTTCATTCCTCTCCTTTCCAGGGCATACCTCCACCTCTCTAGATTTTCCTGCACTTGTTCTCTGCTCTCACTACAGATCACAATGTCATCTGCAAACATCATAGTCCATGGAGATTCTTGTCTCACCTCGTCTGTCAGCCTGTCCATCACCATAGCAAACAAGAAGGGGCTCAGAGCTGACCCTTGATGCAGTCCCACCTCCACCTTGAATTAGTCGGTCACACCGACAGCACACCTCACCACTGTCTTACATCTCTCATACATGTCCTGCACCACTCTAACATACTTCTCTGCCACTCCAGACTTCCTCATGCAATACCACAGTTCTTCTCTTGGCACCCTGTCATATGCTTTTTCCAGATCCACAAAGGCACAATGTAGCTCCCTCTGACCTTCTCTGTATTTCTCTATTAACATCCTCAAAGCAAACATTGCATCTATGGTGCTCTTTCTTGGCATGAAACCAAACTGTTGTTCACAAATGCTGACCTCTGCCCTTAGTCTAGCTTCCACTATTCTTTCCCATAACTTCATCGCATGGCTCATCAACTTTATCCCTCTGTAGTTGCTGCAACTCTGCACGTCTCCCTTGTTCTTAAAAATGGGCACCAGCACACTTCTCCTCCACTCCTCCGGCATCTGCTCACTCTCCAGTGTGAATGAATGAATGAATGAATGAAAATATTATGGATGTTAAAATAACACACTAATATTTATTAATTATTCACAGAAAAAATAACATGGTAAATAATTAAGTCTGATCAGTTCCATTCCTGGCACTGACCCCGTCCCATTCTGACCACAGTGCTTGTGTAAAATGGAGGGAGATGAGAGCAAGCTGCTTGGGCCCAGTGAATGTAATATTCTCTCTGTGCTTGTGTGCTTTCCTCCAGGAACGCCATTTTCCTCCAAAGACATGCACATTAGGCTAATTGGCTGGTCCAAATTGGGTGTGACTGTGTTTCTCTGTTATGGTCTCATGAGCTGTTCAAAATATACCTTGCCTTGATCCCAGTGTTGATTGAGATGGTCTCCAGACCCATCCCAATCCAAATAAGAGTAAGGGGTTCAGTTACTGAGTCATCATTCATATACTGTAATCACTATCACACAAGGATGACCATCTGGAATCAGCTCGCAGCAGGGGCATCGAGTTCAGCAAGACCCTCCATCTCTATTAGATCTCCATCAAAGTCCTCCTCAATAACAAGAAGGGGGTTTTCAGGGCTAGCAACAGAGAGGAAGTGAGAACGAATAAAGTTCACCGAGAGTCAAGATCAGAGAGGTGAAGAACAATTACAGGAGAAAGCTGGAGTGGGAACTCCAACATAACAAGATGAGAGAGATTTGGAGTGGTATCAACACCATCGCATCAGGCCATCCATCAGCAGAGGAGCTGAGGGCAGTGAGAATAGTGACAAATACCTGAAGTTGTTTTGTTTTTATAACAGATTCAACACTATGACTACTGCACAGCACATTTATAACTCGTCAGGAGCCAGCCTGAACCTCTCTGTCATACCTCCCATTACTTCTCCTCTGTCCCACTGGAATAGACTTGACACCCCCACCTATCAACTTCAACTATAAACAGGTTGTGAGACAGCTGAAAAAACTCCAGTCAGACAAGGCAGTAGGACCACATGGGGTGAGCTCTCGTGTCCTTAAAGCCTGTGCCTGAGTCATCCCAGAGCCCATGGCACTGACTTCACATGTCATGAAGACCCTTGAGAGACTCACATGGATCAACTCTGATCCATGGTTAGACAACATATGGGACCCCCTTTAGTTCGGTTACCAGCCTCGTCTTGGAGTTGAGGACGCCGTCATCTACCTGCTTCACTATGTCTACACCCACCTGGACCAGCTGGCGAGCACTGTGAGGGTCATGTCTTTTGACATTTTTATTGCATTCAACATCATCAGGCTAACCTGCCTGGGTGAGAACCCGACAGCGATGCAGGTGGACACCTCTTGTGTCCTGGATTGTGGACTACTTGCACACACAGAGCATGTGCTCCTGCAGCGCTGTGTGTGGGATACGGCGGATCCTCTCCCTTTTCCTCTTCACCCTCTTACACAACGGACTTCAGTTCCTGCACAAAGACCTGCCAGCTTCAGAAGCTATCTGATGGCTCTGCTGTAGTTGGATGTATCAGTGAAGGTGAGGAGATGGAATATCAGGCTGCTGCTGATTCCGTCGTCACAAGGTGTGAGCAGAATCATCTGCAGCTTAGTGTGACAAAGACCAAGAAACGGATTATGGATTTTAGGAGATCCAAAACACCACCGACACCTGTTTCCATTCAATGGTGTCAGTGTGGAAATGGTGGAGGATTACAAATACCGTGGAGTTTGCATCGATAAACTGGACATGATGAAGAACACTACCACACTTCACAAGAATGACCAGAGTGGTCTCTATTTTTTGAGGAGGTTAAGTCGTTTATCATAATGTTGGACACTACTCAGGATGTTTTATGAGTCTGTTGTGGCCAGCCAGTGCTATCTATGCTGCTGCGTCACCATGACATCACCAGTCACAGGAGACGTTCAGTGAGAGACTGATACCACTGAACTGCACCACTGAACGACACAGGAAATTATACTGTACTGTAGTTATATTTACAAATTTATATTTGTAATTTTTCTTCATTGAGACATTTGAAGATCATAGGGTAAAAAAAACTCCAGTAGTACTGTATGCTTTGCAGTGTCTGCGTCAGTCCACAGGTGCAGACACCATCCTCACACACACCAATGGATTTGAGGTAGGTACGTGTCTTTCCCTGACCAGGGTGAATGCTGTTCAGCCGTACTAACTTGGCCTTACGCCCAAGCTGGTTTGCTTCTAGTCTTGGTGGAGGGGATCTAGCGGGTGTCTAGGGTTCTTCATTCTTCCTGCCATCTATCCCTGATTGTTGTCTTTGCCGAATCTAGTTGTAAAGTGTTGCCTCAGAATATGTTAAGGGGCTGTGGCATCATCAGGAGGAGGATTCAGGCTGCCCCTCTCCCGAGCCTTCTCAGCTAGTTTCAGCATTTCATAATCATGTCGGATAGATGTAGTGGGAGAGACCACAGGCAACCTGAACATGTGTGTGTGTGTGTGTGTGTGTGTGTGTGTGTGTGTGTGTGTGTGCGTGCGAGACGTGTGTCATTGGATATGGTTCTATATAGCCTTATAATTTTCATTTCGTATTTATGATGTGGGCGGCACGGTAGCGTAGTGGTTAGCACGTCCGCCTCACAGCAAGAAGGCCTGGGTTGGATTCCCGGCCTGGGCGTTTCTGTGTGGAGTTTGCATGTTCTCCCCGTGCTTGTGTGGGTTTCCTCTGGGTGCTCCGGTTTCCTCCCACAATCCAAAGACATGCACAGTAGGTTAATTGGCCATTCTAAATTGCCCGTAGGTGGTTAACGACCTGGAGAGGGATGGGCTCCGCCAGGCCAAATCAGCCAAAGACTCGCCATGAAGGCGCCCCAACGACATCCCCCAGATGTTAAGGGATAAATGAGTGAGATTTATGTTGTGCCCTTTGAGATAGGAGGGGTATAAGCATGCATATAGTACTAAGAGAAATAAAAGTTTCAGTTAAAAAAAACATTTTCTAGTATTTTAATGCTATGTTTTGTTTTATTCAACATTTCTATAATTTGTCTGGTGTTGGATAAATGAATACTACTACTACTACTACTACGCCTTTAGGTCCTCCAGAGCAGTAGGTGGCACCAAACGGATTTGACGCTCATTAGGGACGTGAAGAAGAAGAAGAAAAATGAAAATGCGCGCGCAGTGACAGTTTCTGTTTCTGACTGGTTTTGTAAACAAGGGTTGTACCTGTAGAATGGCGCGGCTGGCTGAATGCGACACGTTTGTACTTTCGGAGGGTTTATCTGTGTCTAACAGCTGCACTAAACTGGAATATGAAGGAGAAGGAGACAGCGACGCGCCTGCCGTTTTTCTGTGTGGAAAATGCAAACTGCCTTTCGGAGACTCGCTTTCATGGGCTGGGAGCGACGATGAGCAGAACCAGATCCTTCTGAATCGTACGATAATCACAACTCTTATTATTAAAAAAATAAATATATATTCATCCATGAAGGTTTCTCGAGGAAAAAGTTCCTGTGAATACATATCTGTCATTGCCAACAGTGTGTAAAGCCTTGATTTCAGTACGTGTTGTGACCTCCTTTTGCAGCAATAACTGCAGCTAAAAATGTCCAAAAACTTTTGATCAGTCCTGTCCACCGGCTTGGAGGAATTTTAGCCTGTAAGGAACAGCTTAAACTCTGAAATGTTGTTGGGTTTCCTCACTTTAGGTTCTTCCACAACATCTCGTTTGGATTAAGATGAGGACTTTGACTTTCCAAAACATTAACTTTATACTTCTTGAACCATTCTTTGGTGGATTGACTTGTGTGTTTCTGATCATTGTTACATGACCCCCGTTTTTTTCTAGCTTCAGTTCATGGACAGATGTCCTGACATAATGCTTTAGTATTTTTTTGGTATAATTCAGAATGCATTGTTCCAGGTGTCACAAAAAATGTATACTGTACACACTTTAAATAATTGTAAACTAGGTGTTTATTATAATTTGTTTAATTTTCAACATGTAAAAAAAATTACAAACATCATTCTATTGTTTTGTCACCGCCTGTTTTCGGCGTGGGCATCCCTGTTGCCCTTGTCTCGGTGCCCACACCTTGGGGTTCCACCTGGTTGATGAAAGGGTAGCTTCCCTCCACCTTCAGGTTGGGGCACAGGTCCTGACTGTTGTTTGTCCTTATGCAGTAAATGACAGTTCAGTGTACCCACCCTTCTTGGAATCCTTAGGGGGGTGTTGGAGAAGACTCTCCTCTCCTCTGGAGATTCCCTTGTTGTCCTGGGAGACTTCAATGCCTATGTGGGCAATGACAGTGTGAACTGCAAAGGTGTGGTATGGCCTCTTCAGTCTGAACCCAAATGGTGTTTCATTGTTGGACTTCTGTGCTCATCACGGCTTGTCCATCACGAACACCATGTTGGAACATATGAGAGGTTTCCTTTCAGCTTTTTCCCTTTATCAGGGGTCGCCACAGCGAATGATTCGCATGTTTGATTTGGCATAGGTTTTTATGTCGGATGCCCTTCCTGACACAACCCTTTAACAAGGGACAGAAACACACTGATGGCTTTGCAGCTACTCTTTGCAAAAGTCAGCAATGGTTCTTTTACATGAACCTCTCACCACTGAATGTGAGAGACATGGCCCGCCTTTGATAACCCAGTTAGCTGCACTAGGGGACCATGTTGGAACATAAGGGTGTCCATAAGTGCACATGACACCAGGACACCCTAGGCCACAGTTCAATGATCGACTTTGCAGTCGTGTCATCGGACTGGCAGCCACATGTTCTGGACACTCGGGTGAAGAGATGGGCTGAGCTGTCAACTGATCACCACCTGGTAGTGAGCTGGCACTGATGGCAGGGGAGGTCGCCCTCCAGACCTGGGAGGCCCAAGCGTGTAGTTAGGGTCTCCTTGGAATGTTTGGTGGAGTCTTCTGTCAGAGGTGCCTTTAACTCTCACTTCCGGCAGAGCTACAACCACATCCCGGAGGAGGCGGGAGACATGGAATCCGAATGGATGATGTTTTGTGCCTGCACTGTTGAGGCTGCAGCCAATAGCAGTGGCCGGAAGGTCATCGGTGCCTGCTGTGGCAGTAATTCCCGAACTTCGTTAAGAACCTATGAGGACCTTTTGGCCTGTGGGACCCCTGAGGCAGCAGACAGGTACCGGCAGACCAAACATGCTGCAGCCTGAGCTGTTGCTGATGCAAAATCTCAGGTGTGGGAGGAGTTCTGGGAGGGCCTCGAAAGGTGACTATTGGCCTTGAAAAGGTTCTGGACCGCCATCCGACGCCTCAGGTGGGGAAGCCATTTACAGTGCTTTCCTGTTGTTTACAGTGGATGTGGAGAGCTGCTCACCTTGACTGGGGATGTTGTCGGCAGGTGGAAGGAATACTTTGAGGATCTCAGTCCCACCAACATGCCCCTTGTAGAGGAGGAAGAAAATGGGGGTTTGGGTGGGGGTCCACCCATCACTGGAGCTGAGATCGCCAAGGTAGTCAAAAAGCTCTTTGGTGGCCGGACTCCGGGGGTGGATGAGATCCGCCAGGGCTCTGAATGTTGTAGGACTATCTTCATTGACACGTCATTGGGGTCCGTACTTCTGGATTGGCATCTAGATGTGGTAGTCCCCCTTTTTAAAAGTGTGTTCCCGGGAATACGGTGTACTGGACCTGTTACTACGGGTTCATCAATTTAGGACCTTTATCTCTTATTGGAGCGATTTTCATCCGAGTGCGAAGCGGCCGGGATGAAAACCAGCATCTCCAAGTCTGAGGCCACCGTTCTCTGCCGGAAAAGGATGGGATGCACCCACCACTGGATTGAGGTTTTATCCCAAGTAGAGGACCTCAACTATCTCGGGGTCTTGTTCACGAGTGAAGGAAGAAAAGCGGGAGATCAACAGGCAGATTGCTTCAACCTCTGCTGTAAAGTGGAGCTTGTACCCATCTGTCGTAGTGAAGAAGGAACTGGGCCACAAGGCAAAGCTCTCAATCTACCAGTCAAGCTACATTTCAACCATCACCTTCTGGTCACGAGCTTTGAGTAGTGACCGAAAGAACAAGATCGCAGATACAAGCGGCTGAAACGAGCTTCCTTCACAGGGTGGCGGGGCTCCCCCTCCAGGAGGTAGAGTGAGAAGCTCTATCATCTGTGAGGAGCTCGGAGTAGGACCACTGCTGGCCCACGTTGAGAAGAGCCGGTTGAGGTGGCTCGAGCATTTGGTTAGAATGCCCCCCGTGAACACCTCCCTGGTGTGGTGTTTCGGTCATGTCCAACCGTTAAGAGAGACCCTGAGGACGACCCACAACACGCTGGCGGGATTATATCTCTTGGCTGGTCTGAGAATGCCATGGTTTGCCCCTAGAAGAGATGGAGGAAGTGGCTGTCAAGAGGGACGGCCCTCAGTGCTTAGGCGGCTGCCCTCGCATTATGATGATGACATTGTGTTGAGCATTAAAATCAAACACAACACAAAGATAGACAGCTGCACTTGTACTTTTACCCAACTGTTTACTGAAAGATTTTCAAATATGGTCGGATAAGACTTAGCTAAACTGTATTTATCTGTAAGATTTAATAAGATAGAGGATACATTTTTAATTAGAAATGTATTTCTTTAAACTTTTTTTTTTCTCAACTTTAAACTTGTGTTGTATTTTCAGGGGTCAACAGCAACATTGTGATTGGCAAAGAAACTTTTGTCTCGGGCACAAGCGAAGAAGTGCAATGGTAAGGTACCTAATGTCTTATTGATCTGTCAGGTTTGGAGTTCGACGGAACAAAACGAGTTTCAGGACCTTTGTGTCATTGTGTCGTCAGATTCATTTGGTTAACCTGGTAATTCTACACAGTTAATCCCCCCCCACCCTTTTTTTTTTTTTTTTTTTTAACTTTTAGCCTCGCTGTGAATCTCACCTGCCATGGTTGCAGCTTGAAGCTTGGTTATATGTACATGTCCACCCCAAAACCTCTGGACTACAAAAGGTCCATTTTCTGCTTCATGGTTGAAAAGATTGAGAGGTAAATAGAAAAAAAATTCCAGCTTGGTAAAACAGATCATATTAATTTTGCAGACATTTCAGTATGACGAACGATCGATTCCTATAAAGAATCTACACTAAAACACAGACTCCTCTCTCTGACTTAAAGTTCTTCCATGGTTCTTCTCAAAACCCTGAAACTGCATCCTCATTTCCTTCACTTGTGCCTTAGCCGCACCCGCTGAGGAAACTATATGAGTAGTGTGGAAACAAGGAATTGTAATTAAAAAAAAAAAAAAAAAAAAAAAGAAGAAATACTGTAGGACGACATTTCTTTTTAAGCATCATTCAAAGTGATGTCCATCGCTAATGATCGGTGGAAGGTCAGTGGTTTCTCATGGTTAATGTAGTGGATTACTGGTCTGAAAGTTGGGGGTTCAATCCCCAGTACCACCACTGTTGGGCCCTTGAGCAAGGTTCCGTTGTATATAAAAAGGTTAACTGTAAGTGTGTTCTGGATAAGAGTGTCTGCCAAACACTGTAAATGTAAACACAGAGTGAGGATAAGATAAATAAAGGTTTTAAGCAGCACCCCCTGTTCTTGCGTATTTTATTTGAGTATTCTGCTTCGAACAGACACACGCGCTCATCTCAACATGGTGACTGCTGTTTGTTAACTGGTGAGATGAACAGGAGCGGAGTCGTGCTGCAGTGTTCAGATTTCATCGTTTTTAATATAATCCCTTTTTATAGTATACTTATAATATTTATCACATGCAGTGTATACTTACAAAGGTTAACAATTCTTATTTGTCTTAAACTAAATCTAACCTTGGATTTGTTTGTGTAGTTATGTTTTAGGCTCTCCCGACCAGCAGGTGGCAGCAGTAGACAGAGAAGAAAGACCTCTTACTTTAGAGTCCATGGACAATGTTGAGCGAGAGATGGCCAAGGTAAACAGAAAACAAATACTTGAACAGACAACCAATATACTTGGTAAAAATAATAAGATCTGGGCTTTTCAACAGCAGTTAAAATTTAACCTGCAAATATCGGGACTCTAGTAAAGCTTTTAAATTCTGCTTCCAAAAATAAAACTGTAGTGTTTTCCCCCCTTCCTTACTGAATGAAATGCATGACACTGTAATGATGCCAATTTATAATTATTGTCATGTGCAAAGAGGATTAAGCAGTAAAATCACACCAGAACAGGAACTGACAAGTATTAGAATTTAAAGAAAAATTGTGTAAATTTAAAAGTAATTGTTGCTCCCATGAGTCACATTTACAGAAGGTGTGTGTGTGTGTGTGTGTGTGTGTGTGTGTGTGTGTGGGGGGGGGGGTCACAGCACATCTGTATATTTGTCCATATGACATCTGTATATTTGCTGTTCTGTATACTAAGATAGAATGTCTCTGCATATTGCTCCTCAGTAAAATAATGCTAATTTATTCTCACCTTTAAACTTCCCATAACTGCTTATATAACTTATTTATATATAATCTGCACATGATTGTTCCCGCCTTTCACACTCTCTATAAGTTCTATAAGATTAATACTGTATGTATTGCACTTGCTGCTCTCTGCACTGCACTTATACTGTGTTTATACATGTGTACTGACAGTTGAATGGAATAATACAACATGCAAATATCCAATATGTATATTATAATTATATATTTGTTTTTAAACAATGAAATGTAC
>CM045750.1:12131918-12209418 GCA_024760905.1 Plotosus lineatus
GGCTATTTCTGTTCACTGTGTACATGGAGGTGAGAAATCTTATCCAACAGCGGACATGTACATTAAGGTAGAAGTACAGATTTATCTCTTGAACATTGATGGTGTTTGAGTTGCCTTTTCCAGTGGTGCTTGATTGAGATTTGCCTGAAATGTTTGATTTACTGGATTTCAGCCACAGATCTAATGTGGCAGTAACTGGATGCCAAGTTGCAAAGTTGGAAGGTTCTCCAGGCACTCCGTGCCCAGCTTTTGTATGATGCAAACCTGGAGACAGCACCTGGGAAGTCCCATAAGTGACGCCAACAGAAATAGTGAGAGAAATTTCACCATGCTCTGGTAACGCTATCTTCTAGCCCTGAGCCTGAATTGCACTTGGATTTCCAAATTTTCAAACAATGTCATTTAAAATGCAGCAAAGTGACCCTACACTGGCACCTCTTTTGCAGAGCACTGAGGATGAGAAACAGGTAGTGGACCCAGTTTCTTACAGTAGTGAGGCCTTCATCCTGAAAGTTGGTCTCTTTTATCGTCAGCAGGGATCAGATGTACCACTAGTGGTTCCTTGAGGTGCTAGAGAAATTGTTACCTCTGGGGCATTCTGTTTCTTGGGTTGGCCATTTTGGGAAGCACCGAGCTTTTGCTCAAGTAAAAAACAAACAAACAAACAAAAAAAACACTTCTACTCACCTGGCAGGTGAAGCTCAGTTTTGTAATCATTTTCCTTGATGGCAGAGGACCTCCCTCCATAATCCCCTCCACAGCCCTACTCCAGCCCCTACCAATTATCAGTACAGTACTCCATTTGAGAGATTGGAAATGGACATTGTTGGCCCTGTCAAGCAGAGTAAAGCGGGTTACCATTACATGCTGATAATAACAGACTATGTCACAAAATATCCTGATGTTTTCCTTTGAAGGCCATGAAGGCAAAATCTGCTGCCTTTTGCCCTGTGTAGTTTTTACAAAGGGTTGGCTCTCCTTGTATCTCATAGACCGTGGAACTAATTTCACTTTGTCAAAACAGGTCTACCAGCTGCTGCGTATTAGGAGTTTAAAGACAACTCCATACCATCCTCAAACGGATGACCTTACTGAATGTTTTAACCTGACTTTGAAACAAATGTTATGGGAATTTGTAAATGACACTGGCCGTGATTGGTTTGAATGGGCTACCCTATCGTCTCTTTGCATATAGAGAAGTACCCCAAGCCTCTACTGGGATTTCTCCCTTTGAATTGCTGTTTGGTTATGAATTAAGGGGCCGTCTCTCATTGTTGAAAGGGATTTTGAAGGGAGATCAGGCAAAGGGGGAGACTATAAACATCATATCTTTTGTTGTGCAAATGTGAGACTGACTGGAAAGGATGAGTGAACTAGTTCAATTAAACGTTGCAGAAGCTCAGCAGCATCAAAAGGTATGATTGATCAGCTCGACAGTTGTTGTTCCATCCTGGCCAAAAAGTGCTCATACTCCTTCCTATCAATAAAAGTAAACTACTGGCAAAATGGCAAGCACCCTTTGAGATCCAGCAGAAAATGGGACCAACCACCTATAGAGCGTCCACTCCAGGACAGTCCTGCTCAAGTAGGGTCCTGCATGTGAACCTACTTAAGGAGTGGGTGGGAAGATCTGATAAGAAAACAGAGGTGTTGCTGATCAAGAGGTGTTCCTGAGGATGAAGAGGTGGAGGAGCAGTATTTATGTGTATGTAGATGCCTCCCTAGACCGGGATCTCGGCCACCTTTCTGAAGAAAAGCAACTCTAGTGAGAGCTTTATGTATCTCTGGAGTATTCTAGGAAAATCCTGCAGAACAAACCTGGTTGAACATGATATTGTGGTAAAAGAAAGTGCTTCTGTGAGACGCTTGAATTATGACATCTGAACATTTGTTGGCACCCAGATGTCCTGGTTCTGAAGAAGGATAGCAGCATGCGGTTTTTGTATCGACTTCAGGAATGTGAATACGATCTCACAATTTGATTCATACCCCACACCTCGGATTGATAACTTGATTGAGCGCCAGGGAAAGGCAAAGTATATAATAACTTTAGATCTCTGCAATGCTATTGGCAGGTACCACTCACTCAATGTACCAGGGAGCTATCAGCCTTTCGGACACCATGGGGGTCGTTCCAATTCACGGTCCTGCCCTTTGGTCTACCTGGTGCTCCAGCAACCTTCCAGAGGCTGATGGATTGGGTATTGTGCGATCTGTCAGACTTTGCTGTGGCCTATCTTGATGATGTTGCCATTTACAGCACCATCTGGGAGGGACATCTAGTGCATCTGGAGAGGATATTGAAGTGCTTCCACTCTGCTGTGCTGAGCATCAATCCATGAAAATGTGTGTTTGCCACGGCTGAGACACAGTATTTGGGGTTTCTCGTTAGAAATGTGGTAATAAAGCCACAGGTGAATTGGATTTAAGCGGTTGAGTCCTACCCACTGCCTGATACAAGGAAGCAGCTTAGATCTTTTCTCAGTATGGCAGGATTCTACCATCACATTTTATCCCCTATTTCTTCACAAGGCCAGCTCTTCTCACTGATTTGACAGGATCCAAATGAGTTAAACAGTTCTGCCGGACCAAGTAGGCAGAAGCAACCTTTCCAGACAATCAAGTCACTGAGTAAGAATCCGGTTTTATACAGGCCAGATTTTCAAATTAATTTTGCAAACCGAGGCTTCAGAAAGGGCTCTGGGCGCTGTCCTGCTCCAGGGACCTATAGAGGAGCGACATCCTATAGCTTTCATCAGCCATAGACTTCCCAAGGGAGGTCCGCTACTCAACCATGGAGGAGGCACTGGCAATTAAATGGGCCCTAGACTCCATCAAACATTACCTCTTGGGACGGGAGTTCACATTGGAGATGGATCATAAGGCTGTCCGGTATCTTGAGAAGATGGAGGACACTATAGATGGTATCTGGCACCTTTTTTGCAAACAGCTAAGGATAAGGAACTAGTAGTGGACCCAGTTTCTACACCCCATGAGTACCCCCATTAATACACCTATCTAATGCTCACGATTAATTCATTATATTAATGCCCCTATTAATATGCCTCATTAATACACCCCATTAATTCACCTCATTAGCACACCCCATTAATACACATGATTAATACCCCTCATTAATACACCCCATTAATTCATCCTATTAATACCCCTATTACTGTAATTATCTCATTAATAGACATCATTAACACACAATTCATCTTATTAATACACACTATTAATTTATCCCTTTAATTACAAAAGTCAATGAACATACACCATTAATTCATCCCATTAACACACCCCATTAATACAGTATACTACTATACATTAATACTGTATATTACTATGCTCTATTAATTCCCCTCATTAATACCCCCTATTCATTTATCCAATTAATACACCACATTAACACACCATTAATTCATCCAATTAGCAAATCCCCTCATTAACAGACATTTTATCTTATTAATACTCCCTATTAATACTCCTCATTAATACACAATGCATCTTATTAATACTCCTGATGAATTTATCCCCTGAATATACAAATTAACACACTCCATTAGCACACCTTATTAATACAGCCCATTAACTCCCCTCATAGGGGCAGTGGTGGTCTAGTAGTATAGGGCGCTGGATCGCCGATCCAAAGGTTGGGGGTTTGAGTCCCACTCTCCACCAGGTTGTCACTGTGCCTCCCAGTGCAGCTGACTGGGTTATCAAAGGCCAGCCATGTCGCCCACTGTCTATGGTGTGAGGCATGTAAAAGAACCATTGTTGACTTTCGTAAAGAGTAGGCTGCAAAGCCGTCGGCGTGTTTCCGCCCTGCGATGGCCTGGCGAGCTGTCCAGAGTGTACTCTGCCCTTGCCCGAAGTTGGCTGGGATGGGCACCAGCCTCCCCACGACCCAAATTAGGATTAAGCGGTTACAGAACATGATGATGAACTCCCCTCATGAACACACGCCATTAATTTATGCCATTAACACACCCCATTGTATTAAAAGATTAACACTGGCTTTACACCTAAACTGCATAGTTTAAACCAAGAAAAATCGCAAACTATCACTTGTATTTAAGATTACAGTATTTCCACTTCTTTCTCTTTCTGCTGCGGTGCATTCATCAAGTCAAGATTTGCAATGTGGGTGATTTTTGAAGTGGATTTGGTAGCTGGGTGTGTACATGGACTGTTTAGATTAACTGTTACCATCATATTCACCCACTCGCTTCCCATTCGTTACCTGTGATGCACATTCATCGTTGCTATTCCAGTATACTATATATTTTTCCCTGAGAAAAAAGGTTGCAATCAGAACATTCAGAACCTGTTGTCCACTACAAACATACATTTACACCTACATTTATATCAAGGTACTACAGTCGGCCCTCTACTTACGAAATTAATCCGTTCCAGTGCCTTTTTCGTAACCTGGAGTTTTCGTAAGTAGAGGTGCATTTTACATGTAAAATGCATGATTCGTTCCAAGGCTGCCAAGACTACCCCATAAACCCTTTCAAAAATGATAAAAGTACACCAATTTTGTATGAAATATGTGTTCAAAGTAAAAGAAAATGATTTACCCTTTTTAAAATCTCTCGAACCACCCATTCGACACTTTAAAGTCCGGGGGTTGCTAGTCTGAATAACCCTCACCCCCACCCTCCTTCATGAGGTCCTTAAATATGGCGGTTGCTTTTTCCAAAATAATTGCCTCCGGCACTGTATCTCCGCTTTTCCCCCAGTGCGGCTAACTGGGTTATCAAAGGCAGGCCATGTCTGTCACTGTCTATGGTGAGAGGCATGTAAAAGAACCATTGCTGACTTTCGTAAAGAGTAGCTGCAAAGTCGTCAGCGTGTTTCTGTCCCTTGCTAAAAAGGGTTGTGACAGGAAGGGCATCCGACGTGAAAACCTCTGCCAAATCAAACGTGCGAATCAGATGATTCGCTGTGGCGACTCCCGAGTAAAAGGGAAAAAGCCGAAAGGAAGACAGACAGACTGTATCTCCACTTTTAATGCCTCCTTCTGCTTCAATATTGTCCCAATTGTCGAGGTGTTTCGGCCACACTCCGTTGCGATTTCGCTCAACCGCATCCCACTTTCGTATTTTTTTTTAATCATCTCCTGCTTCACTTCGATTGATAACGGAGCCCGCTTCTTCTTTTCAGTGTCACCGAGAATCACTTTCTTGGGGTCCATGATGGATAACGAAATATAACGCTGCAATGATCACTCTCAAAAAAACTCACGAGCCAACAGTCCTGTTCAACTCTCCTCCACGCGTGTGAAAAACAGGAAGTATGGGTACAGTTCAGCTCCCTACTGGCCAATGGGAGGCCAGCGGGGCGGGATGTTGGGAGACAGCCAATGAGAGAGCAACTCGCGCATTGTTTGAACGTTTGAATGGCGCGTTTGAACTTTTGAATGATGCGTTTGGTGCTTTTCGTAAAAAGAGGATGAAAATTTAGGAAAATGTTTTTCGTAACCTGGATTTTTCGCATTTGGAGGTTTTCGTAAGTAGAGGGCCGACTGTACTTGGAACAACCAATATTGTACAGAAGGCATGGTGGCGTAGTGGTTATTATATCTATCTCGCGGCAAAAAGGTACTGGGTTCAAGTCCTGTGTTTTGGCTCGAGCATTTCTGGGTGGAGTTTGCATGTTCTCTCTGAGCTTGTGTGGGTCTCCCCTGAGTACTCCAGTTTTCTCCCACAATCCAGAGATATGCAAGTTGGGCTGATTGGCTGATACAAATTGCCATAAGGTGTGAATGTCACGGTGTGTGTGTGTGTGTGTGTGTGTGTGTGTGTGTGTGTGTGTGTGTGTGTGTTGGCAATAGGATGGACTGGCAAGCTGTTCCAGGTGTCCCTCACCTTCTCCTCGTCGGCAAGGATGGGCTCTAGCCTCTTTGCGACCCTAGTAAGGCTTAAGTGGGTTCATAATAAGGGAAATAAATAACTAAACGAAACTAATATGCAGGTCTGAAACCAGGGCACCACGAAGACGCTCATGAAAGCTTGAGGAGAAAATGCAAACTCCACAGAAAGTATGAACACACACTGCATGTGCAAATGTTGGGTATTTGTGGGGCTGTTGCACAGCTGACAGAATTAAACCAGGCCTGTTTTTTTTTTCAGCTGTTCCTTATTTCACAGGCGTCCCATGAGAAAAGTGGACAGCACAAAATGTTGTGTTTTCCATTCCAGGCGTAGAAATACTGTATGTACATGTTTTGTTGTATGTGAGGTCGTAAACATGCTACAGTGAAGTAATGTTTTCAATCAAACAAGTTTTATTATGTAACAAGTGTCATAAAAGCAATGTGTTTAGTGCAAAAGGAACATGGAGCACAAATACTCATTTTAAAATATAAATATTAAAATTATTTTTTACACCATAAAAAAAATCTCTTCTCACTTAAACACAGCTTGTTATAAAATTTACAAAAAGTAAGGTCCTCAGAATTCAAAACACGTCAGACCTCAGGTTCATTGCTCACTGTGACAAAACCACATCCAACAGCCAACAAATCATTTGAACGTCTTTTCACATGCAAACGAGTTTCACGTTAGAAAAAAGTTTATTAACAAACAGTTTATAGCCTTGTTAATGCCATGTAGACATTTTCAAGTAAACACTCTGAAAGCTTTATACCCCAACTACAGTGATGTGCAATAAGTGACGGCATCAGTGTACTCACAACATGAAAGACTCTCCGAGTTCATATTTACAAGTTCTCACATCAGAGGGTCAGAACAGAATTCGATTTAAAGCACGTAGATCACAGGTGTCAAACTCAAGACATGTGGGACAAATCCCGCCTCCCCAACTCATTTAATTTGGCCCAGAACACATTTCAAAGAAAAAGATTATCATACAACCATTACCATGAAATGTAATTCGTCATCTATCCACTTGGTGGCAGCAAACTCACTAACTCTCAATCATTTGCCATACTGTTTACAGTAATCCGATTGAGGTTGCGGGAAGACTGAAGCATATATCAGCCAGCACTAGGCAACGGCAGGGTACACCCCAAACAGCTCGCTAGACCACTACCTGCTCAACACACAACTCACCCACCCAGTCATGCTCACACCTATGATCAATTTTGGAACAGATGATTAGACTACAGTAATGTGCATGCTTTTGGACTGCAGAAGGAAACTGGAGTGCCCAGAGGAAACCTATGCAAACTCCACACAGAAACACCTGAACCTGGGATTTGAACCCAGTACCTTCTTACTATGAGATGGACGTGCTAACCAATACGGCGGGAACCTATTTTAAGTAAACAGCTAGTTATTCACAATCACCCTCCCTCCCCTTCTCCCCCGATTTTTTCATGTCCAATTCCCACCCATCAAGTATTTCCTTCCCTATCACTTGACTGCCCTTTACAAACTGCTGCGCATGTTTATTTGTGAGCGACCTAACACTTGTGTAATGAAAGCGCTATCCACACTCTTGTAAAAATTACCTGACAGACACCAATGATTGGCTCGTGATCAGTGTGAGTGACAGAGGAGTGAGCATTTCAAGCTGGCTTGTAGTGGTCAAGTGTTGCCAGAAAAGAAAAGTGGACAAATGCCTACAAAAATAATTTATCGTTGCCATTTTTGAATAGATTCATTAATTATTTGGCCCTCAATGACCAACACATTTAGTGATGTGGTCCTCGGTGGAAATGAGTTTGACACCCGTGATATCGTTGATTGACACCGGAAACAAAACGATTGTACCATTAGACGGTCAACGTGATGGGTTACACCCTGACAAAACACCCACGTCCTCCACGAAAATGCACATATTTATTTTGAGTGATGATACACAGGCTACACAATGGAACAATACTTCTGAATCGCCCGATTTTAACAAGGGGCTGAAACACATGGTACTTAAGGCGACATAAAGTTCAATCTCTTTCAAGGTAAGTGAAAAGCTAGCGGTGACAGTAATTCACAGCAAGGCTAAGGGCAGATTTTCTTTTCTGTGAAATTGACCTGAGTGTCTATAACTTGTGAGGTGGAACGGCAGCAATAGCTTTAATCATGCCACCAAATAATAAAAACAGGACCATCTCAGGGTGATTTGCTTCACAGGTGCTCTGAGGTACATGGTGAACTGGCAGTGCTGCAGCATCTTCTATTGAAAAATATATACTGTAGTTTAATGAGAGTCTTTACATAATCCTCAAACGGTGATTACGGAAAAATGAAAGTATTACAATTAGCATTCGAGTTCGTGACCAATGTGCCACATTGAGGTAATTAATAACACAGTGCTCGGAACTGGGGTGTGCCCAGGCATCTATCTGTGCATATCGTGGACTGCTCACGCCCCAGAGGGTTCAAGTTTGATTACCTCGCCACCTCGGAAGCCCTGGTGCCTCAAACAGAATAAAAAAATTGAGTGGTAGTTAATATCAGTTTACTGCATACAGGTCTGTTTTAAAAGTGTGTTTACTTGATAATTTGACAGTACTTAAGATCTAGAGGTGAAACACTGCACTTTTTCCAGTTGTGGTTTTTTTTTTTTTTTCAGTTTTCTACTTCAAAAAGTCTAAATGTGATTCATCATCGATCAGCACAGAGTCTTAAGAGCCCCAGAGGCACACAGTAGAGTCTGCATGTGGTATGGAGTCGGCGACTCTACCTCTACAGCTGGCTCGGGCCTGAACAGAGGTGCAGGGAAAGCAAAGGGCTGAACTTTCTTCTTCAAGATCTGTCCGATGCCCATAGAGGGAAATTTAGCACAGTGCTGGGGGCTGCTTGACTCCTCAATGTTTCCCCCACTGCTTCCCCCACTACTGCCTCCACTGCTGGCAACATTGTTGGTCCTATTGCCAGCCCCACCGCGGGTCCCACTGCTGGCCCTATTGCTGCGCCCATTGCTAGATGAGTCGGGTTTGCTGGGCTGCTCTGTGATTGGGGGACTATTCTTGGGTTGAGGTTTTGCAGTGACCACTGGGACATTGGGTATAGTGGCCTTTTTGAGGTAAGAGCTGTCTGGCAGGTGAAAAGCAGAAACATGTCGCGGTGGTGAGAGGGCTCCATTCGTGAGTTTGTACCAGGGTGATGGTGGGTCATCTTTGCTAGGCTCTTTGCTCGCTGATGCCCAGGAATGCGCGCCCAGTGATGAGGGAGGCCGTGCAGGCACGTCCACAGCTCTCGGGCCATCTTTCTTAGGGGTCTGAGCATCAAGTTGACGACCTCCTTGAGACGTTTGTGGAAACAGTGGGTGGATTTCTAGGTATTCTAAAGAGGACGAGGCAATGCAGCCACCCTGTCGTGAGTACGCGTCCTTCAGGCCGGTCATTGCTTTCAGAAGCCCTGAGAAAGAGACACACACTCTTAGCTAAGACTAGAATAATAAGAAATACCTTTTATTCCAGGACACATCATGTGACTTACATTCACAGGACCACTCACAGTACGTGTTGTGTTTCGGATGTTTTGGACTGACAGCATGAGACAGTAAGTAAGTTATTAATTCACTGTTGTTATCCGTCTCATGTGCTCACCTGTTTTCTGTTTCTTTTCTTTGGTAGGGCCTTTGCTTACAGCCAGATAGACCGGTGTCTGTTTCGGGGGAATCGTGATCTTCTCAATGTGTTTCCTCCACTGTGTCTGGAACAGCTCACTCTTTTTCTCCTTTTCCATAGTGTACTGCTTCTCCTGTGGATCAATCAATATGGATTAGTTACATTTCATTCAGCAGGCAGGCCATTTGGTCCCCTTTCAATTTAGGTAGACCGGATTATACTTCTTAATAATGAATAGAATGCAGCAAGTGAACAAAGTAATATTTTTCTGTTCATTTATTTATGTATTCATCAGGGCCCTTTTTTGTTGGATTCTGAGCAGGATTATACAAAAACCACAGAAACATTTTGCACCAAACTTGGTGGAGGGATGGGGTATGGGCCTGGCAAGAACCTTACACAAAAACGTCTGATCTGATTTTCTTCAAACTTGGTGAAGGGTTTGGGCCCGGAACAAAAGCATTTAAATTTGGAGGTGACCCATATATGGGAACATTTCTAAAAAAAAATATTTTTGAAAAAGCGCTGTCCTTAACATGGGTTAAAAGTTTCATTTGATGCTCACTAGAGATGTTCGGTTCCAAAATCATTGATCAGTTTGCTTTCCAGCTTGAAACTTGGTTTTCTGGTTTCGCGTTCGGTTTCCATTTTCCCAATAAAAAGTTACAACATCTACACTAACTCTACAGAACTTTTAGATATTAATTATTGGTAAAATGTCGGTGTTGTCGGAGCATCAGTGAGCGATATTTAGTACTTCTAAAATTTACACAACAGTACTCGTTCCATGAAATTTAGTCTGGAAAATTAAAAAAAAAAAACGTGAATGCAAGTGTTATGTGGTTTATGCCTTTTTTTATTATGAAAATAGATCTATTATACCAGGGGTTGGGAACCTTTTTGACGAAGAGAACCAAAAAAAAAAGACATATTTTAAAATCTAATCCTCTGAGAGCCATATATATATATATATATATATATATATATATATATATATATATATATATATATATATATATATATATATATATATATATATATATATATATATATATATATATATGACAAGCTGTTATCGCTGCCACCAACGCCAGAATTCTGGCATGGCACCCAAAGTGATATATATAGATATACATACATACATACATACTTTTCATTAAGTGCCAGCGGAAGCGCTAGCTACTATTAGCCTAGCGCCGGTTATATTTTATACAGTAATAGTAAATAATAATATTTAATAAAAACATTTTCACGGCTTTGTTAAGCTATGTACTTGACAACACGATCACTAGTTTTGATAATTTCTCAATCGGTTCACCTCCAATATACCATGATGCACTATGCTACCTCATTCAAAAGCGCGGCGCTTTTTATATACGTGCCGCCATGTGCCTGTGCTCCCGTGTAGATATAGATTGTGACAGGTCGAACAAACCCGGGTAAAATATAGTCCAAACTGATGCGAGTCGTACCGATAAGCATGGCGCCGAAGCAAAGTAGATCTAAACAACCAACATTAAATACGTTGTGGAAGCAACTCAAGACCGATGATTCCACTGTTTCGGAAACATCCGTATCTCATGAAATAGGCAAAAAAGTTTGATGTCATGTCCGAACACTAATTATTTCTTGATTGCACTGATGAGCGATAATAGTGAAAACTAGTCCCCAACTAAACTAGCCTAATCTTATTCTAATAGCCTGATCTTATTAATCCTAAAATGATATTACATAAACAGTTTTGAAAGATTAGGGTAGCAGTTTGATTCACAAATGTTCTATATTAGTAGGTAACCGTTAGATTTTTTAAATAAGAATTTTTATGTACTTTCCTTGAAGAAGTAAGTCTACTATTCTTGTAACAAATACTATTTTTTATAAGATAAACTTTTAGTTTTATTTGCTTCTAGCTTGTCTGATTTTCTCATAAATATGGGCCCAGAAATCACCACAGAGCAAATAAATTTAAAAAAATTTTCTGGGGGTGGCCCCCAAGACCCCCCTGCGGGATGGGACACCCCCATCCCCATGCTTGCCTCAAACAATTTCCACCTCCTACTTATCAATATCCTCCTTCTGCTCTAAAACAAAGGAAGTTCTCAAAGGAAGAATATATTATAAAGAGAGGAAAAATTCATGCAGCACAGGGAGAACACAAATTCAAAACAAATTGTTGTGTTCAGCAAAATTGAACATTAATGATCCATGAACATCTCGCAACAGCAGATCAGTGTGCCGCTGCGCATCACACTCACCCGGTACTCTTTCGAGAGCCGTTTCATTTTCTTGTTAAGGAGGAAGTAGACAGCAAGAGTGTGGCAAGCTCGGTTAGTCAGCACAGCACTAAGGACTTCACTGTGTTTGTAGCCCATTTTTTCGGTCATATGCAGAAGAACCGTGTGATTGATCTCCTCAATATGGATCCTATACAAGGTGTCAAAACATTGTGTTATATTTATATCTGAAAACAGATTGATCAACGCAGTTATGTCTGGAATAAAAAGTAATAGAAACAGTTTTTGCTTTTTTTTTTTTTTTTTTTTACCTGTTTAAATAAGGGATTCCAGTGTGAGGGTTACCCAACTGAAGCCATGAATCACCCATAACCTGGTGTATGTTTGGTCTTTTAGCAGGGTCTGGTTCCAAAAGGCTCTTCAGTAAACTAACTGCAGCTGTAGGCAAAAATAATCAATCAGTCAGAGTTTATTCATCTGCATTTACTTAAATAATAAGTTTAACACTCATATTCTCTACTTCATTTAATCACAGACACTGAAATCTGTAAATGTATAGCTGACCTTCAATCAGCCTCTTAAAGCGCTAGAGACATGCATCCTGAGAGCTTATAACACAACCCAACACTGTAGCGCTCTCATAATCGAGATAAACCCACGCTGAACTAACGCTGTGTGATAAAATCCAATTAACCCAGTACCTTCCACCTAGCGGGTTACATAAGACTGATGACTAAACACTTACCTATGCTTCCATTATAACATCATTATTACATAAGGAGGATCATCCTATTTCAATGCTGCAGTGTAATGGAGAGCTTATCCGTTTCCTTGTCCCCATGGGCGGTTACGGCCAATCCGTTCAAAGCTTATTCTAATTGGTCACCTCGATTCTAAGATAAATATGCCCTGTTATACCCCAAGGGAAGCGCTAAAGGGTTCAATATATGGTATCATGAGTATAGTAATGATATTGATCATACATCAGGTTGTTCAAATTAACAATTCTTAACCAAAGTTCGATATGTGTTGGAAATTTTGGATCCGTGTTAGACTGGGTTCTGTATCGCTATCATAAAGCAACAACTGAGTGAATATATTCTGGAAGAGCAATGCTCATCTCAGTTACATGGACTTAAGCTGCTTTTATACTGGCATTTGCACTTGGAATAAGTTGCCCTGGTGCAACTACGCGGGAATAAGCAGTTTGTTACATGTATAATATATAATAATCCCCATCGGGGTTATTTGGTCATTTTGCAGTCTTTTATATTCTTCTCCAGTGGACTGGGAGAGTAACTGCTGCCATTTCCTCTCTTTGTTAGTGTTCTTGAAACATTCTGAAGCAACGATGTGCATTCGCATTATGATTCCTTATGTTTATATGCAGGCATTTCTGTGTGCAGTGTTCATGTTCTCCCAATGATGGCATGGGTTTCCTTCGGGTACTCGGCTCTCTCCCATAGTCCAAAGGCATGCAGATTAGGCTACTTGGCTATTCCAAATTGCCCCAAGTGTGGATCTGTGAATGATTTTGTTTGTTCGTGTGTGTGTGTGTGTGTGTGTGTATGTGTGTGCTGCCCTGTGATGGTCTGGCGAGCTGGTCAGGGTGTGCTCTCCCTTCACCCAGTGTTGAACCTCTCACCTCTCAGTATTACTGACTTTCTTTGGCCATTTGCTATAAACTGGCTGAACCTCATCAGCCTCAAAAGTACAGCTGATAAAGAACCTCGAATATAAAAATGAATTGACTTTGTACTCGGACTCTGGAGGTGCTGATTCTAGTGTGTCATACACGGTCATTGCAATTTTATTTGTACCTGAGGACAGTGAAGGAGGCAGAGGGTTCATGTCCTTGTCCACCATTCGCTGGTGCAATGCTTTGAGGTTGAAAGGCTCCACCGTGAAAGGAAGGGTGCCAGTGAGCATGGCGTACATGTTGACTCCACTGCATTAGAACAAGCACACGGTTGTACAGGTTAGAAAAATAGTTTAAAAAGCTAATCAATGTCACTTAACCTTCAGACTTGTTGAGTTAAATTAAAATGGTTAAAATTAAAGTATTTATTATAACTTTAGTGGAGCACCAGCACTACATACTTATGCAAATATCATCAAGCCATAAGCTAGATTTTGTCGTTGCATCTGTGCTCACGTGCCCACTCAGGCAATCCAATAAATGAAGAAAATTGCTGGGAAAAATGCATTGTGTGTCCCGCCGCCACACTTATTCCCTTACTTCACCTATACATAGTTCTGTGAACTGAAATATTTTCGGCGTTTCACTATTAAGCAGTGCTTATTTCGTAAATAAATAATGATTTAGTAAATAACTGAGATCTGAATGAGGCGTGGCATGGTGGTGTGTTTAGCATGTCCATGTCACAAACGTTTCCGTGTGCCTGCTCTCCTTGTGCTTGAGTGGGTTTTCACTGGGCACTCCGGTTTCCACCCACAGTCAAAAGACATTCACTTTAGGCTAAATGGTTGGTACAAGTTGTCCCGAGGTATGTGTGCGAAATGTTTGTTTGTTTGTGTGTTGGCCCACAGTGGTCTGGTGAGCTGTTCGGGGTGTACCCCGGCCTTTGTCCCGAGTTGGTTGTGGTAGGCTCTAGCCTTCCCATGACCTTAATTGGATAAAGTGGTTTGGCAAAAAAAAAAAGAATGAGTGAATGAGATGATGAAGGAATGCAATGAACCCTGTTCTTACTTTTGCAGTTCAGTAAAATTAATAGAGATGACTTGATGCAATGTCAATTAAATCGCAATCCTGTAGTGCAGATTATGCAAACTCACATCGACCAGACGTCTACTTTGGGTCCGTACTTCTTCCTTGACAGAAGTTCAGGGGCGGCATAAGCTGGGCTGCCACACTGTGTGCTAAAAGGGTCCGAATATCCCAGGATTCCTGCACAGTTACTAAGTCCAAAATCTGTGATAATCAGAGAAAGTAGATTAAATAGCTGAACATTACTCAAGTTCACAGGTTCTGCTGCTTAAGTCAGTGCTACAAAAGTAAAAGCTGTCTTTAGGAATTCTTTCATTACTGGGGGAAGGTGGGTGGGGTTACAACTGTCCAACACTAAGCCTGTCTGTCACACTCAGCTATTAACTTGAAGTTCTGTAAACTGAGGCAGATCATCACAGAGGTGAGAGGTTGTTTGATTTTAATGAGAGAATGATTGCCCCATCTGTCTTCACCACATGCCAAAGAGGACCATGTAATGGTGCTATGAGTTCACATTAGGACTCGAGTAATGTGTGGTTGAGAGTTCAGAGTGCTTTTACTTGCTTACCTATGAGCTTTATGTTGTCCTGTTCATCTAACAAAAGATTTTCAATCTTTAGGTCTCTGGAGGAAGAAATAAAAATAATTTATTAAATTTTACAGAGTGGTTCTTGAGTCAGTGGGAGTCTTTAAGCTACAGATAAAGCACCACTGGTAATTAGCACACAGAGTATTTATTCACATTACTGTACAGTACTGTATAATAAACAAAGATTTCTGATCCTACTGCACATTCATCACTTAATCTCAAATCAGCAAACACCAACTCTCATAAAATTCTAAACAATTATTTCTCCAAGGTGGCAGCACAGTGGTGTAGTGGTGAGCACGGTGGCCTCACATCAAGCTCCTGGGTTTGGGTTGCCGAGCTTGGCGAGGGCTATGTAGAGTTTCTCCTGTGGAGAGTTTGCAAGGTTTCCCTGTGCTTCTGTGGTTTCCTCCCACAGCCAAAGACATGCATATTCGGCTAAATGGCTGTTCCAAATTGCCCTTAGGTATGAGTGTAAATTGTGAATGGTTGGTGTATATGTTGGCCCTGCAATGGTCTAGCAAGCTGTTCAGGGTGTACTCCGCCTTTGCTGTCTGTTGAGATAGGCTCCACCCTTCATGTGACCCTTTAGCACGAAGTGGTTTAGCAAATAAATTAATGAATATTTCTTTAAGCTGTCACACAGAAATCTTGGTGAACTCCAGCCGAAGGTGCTCGAGTTACGCTAGAGTAAGTCGTATTCATTTATTCTGCATACTGTGCAGGTTGTGATGTGTGTGTGTGTGTGTGTGTGTGTGTGTGTGTGTGTGTGTGTGTGTGTGTCGCGTCGCACCTGTGGACGACCCCAGCCCTGTGCAGGTGCTCCACAGCCATGACCAGTTGGCGGACGTATTTCTGTGCCTCCCTTTCATCAAGTCGTTTCTTCTCATAGATGTGGTTCATTAGGTTTCCTCCTGGGCAGAGCTCCATCACGAGATAGTAACTGTTTTCAGTCTCCAAGATGTCTAGCAGTTGTGTGATGTTTGGATGGCGAATCATTTGCTGGATCTGGCCCTCTCTGCGCAGGTTTTTGGTAACATATGAATCCTTCTTCGCCTTTCTTTTATCAATCACTTTCACTGCCACCTAGAACATTCGAGAGAGAAGACACATACCATTCAAACAAGGGAATAACATTCATTTTACTGGATTTATTTACCAGAAAACTTGAACAAAACCCTATCAGATGCCTTTAAACTCATAACAAATGTAAACCTTCATACTATAAACAAAAAATTTAAATCAAAACACTAGATGTGCTTTCTATCCATAAGATGCAGTTACCTCATTATTCGCTTTCAAAAAAATGTAACTACTGTATACAGGACCAGCACACAGAATGTACAAGAACATACAATTTTATATATCAAGGGAGCACTGGTGGTCTAGTGGTATAGGGCGCTGGATCGCTGATCCAAAGGTTGGGGGTTCAAGTCCCACTCTCCACAGGGTTGTCACTGTCCCCCCCAGTGCAGCTAACTGGGTTATCAAAGGTGGGCCATGTCTGTCACTGTCTGTGGTGAGAGGTTCATGTAAAAGAACCATTGCTGACATTCGTAAAGAGTAGCTTCAAAGTCGTCAGCCTGTTTCTGTCCCTTGCTAAAAGGGTTGTGACAGGAAGGGCATCCGACATAAAAACCTCTGCCAAATCAAACGTGCGAATCAGATGATTCACTGTGGCGACTCCCGAGTAAAAGGGAAAAAGCCGAAAGAAAGACAGACATACAATTTTATATATCAGCCAAATGAGGGTAAGGACAGGGTACACCCTGAAAAGCGAGCCAGTCCTTCATATGGCCCAGACACACACACAAGATGAATCACATTCCCACCTGAGAAAAAACCAATTGGCCTCAAATGTCTTTGAACTGCGGAAGGAAACCTGATCACCTGGAGGAAACCCATGAGAACTCCACACAGAAATGCCCTTAAAGAGCCTGGGACCTGTACCCAGGACCCTTTTGCTGTGATGCGGACTGTGCTGACCTATATAGTTATACACAGTTGTATGATTTCTACTATTCAGCGATGTCTACCTGTCCTTCGGTGAATAATTATTTTAATATATACACTACACATGAACAGATGGAAAGCAAACTAAGGAGTTTATTATGGTTTATACAATATATTTTTTCCTATTTTCTCCCTAATTTAGTCATATCCAATTTCCACCCATCAGGTATAGCCTTCCCTTTCACATGACCATTACCGATGTGACAAGGGCGAAAGCATGCACACACACCCTCCATGACATGCAATGCTAGCCGCCCGCCTCTTTGCGAACTGCGGCACCATGTGTATTTGTGCGTATTTGGGGTCTGTCTAACACACTCGGAGGGAAAGCACTGTCCGTCCCCTCGTACGAATGAGCTCAAAGATGCCCACACCTGGCTGTCAATTGCTGTAAATGACAGGGAAGTGAGTGTATGTCGTCCCTCCCTCCAATAAGCTCCCATGGACTCCTGGTCATGGATGGTTGTGGCATTTACCTGGATTTGAACTCGCGATCTCTGATAGTCACGCACCTTGTCGATGCACCACTCGGGAGCCTACGTTCAGATTTTTAATTCATTCATGCGGTAAAAATTCTCCCGAGTTTGTAGGATGGACATCACCTGAACCAGGAAGCAGCAGTAACTGTTTTAGTATATACTACATGGCATCTTAGGAAAAGTAAAGTCAATGTATGTTTTTTTTAAGTGTGAAAATGATCATACCGCAGGCTCCTTTCATATGAAACTCAAAAAACATTTGAACAAAACAATTTTTTACCTTTAAAGCAATGGTTCTCAAATAGTGAGACGCGCCCCCCCCTGGGGCGCACGGTGCGATGCAGGGGGGGCGCGTAGAACCCCAGGGAAAATGCTTTTTTTTTTTTTTTTTGCCGTATTCGGATAAAGTGTAATTCTACATCCACGACAGCAGGTGGCAGTGGCTGCCTCACTGTTAGAGTGTGCCCAGAGGTAAAATAAGAAGTGAACTTAGTAAACCCATCATGGAAACTTTTAACATGGACGGAAAGAGGCTGAGCGAGACGGAGACAGTGAGAGAAACGAAAGTCTCCCGGAAGCTAAGTCGAGGAGGTACGATGAAGCGGATGTAGCACTCAGCTTCACTGTGCTGCGGTGAGAAATGAGGAAAGACTGCTGTATGTACTGTGTCTGAAAACATTGGCAGCGGACAGCATGAACCCTAATAAATTAAGCCGCGTGAGTTTTTTCAGCGAAAACCGAATATTACCAACAACCATCCCGCTTTGTGAACGCTACTCCAGCAAACCAGCGAGCTCTGTTAGCATCTGATAAGGTGGAGTACCAAACTGCTCAGTGCAGAAAACCCCACAGCAGAGCAGAGGAACTGATCCTACCTGAAGCACACACGGGCTCTGTCATGCTGGATGACGTCAGCGCTGCGAAAATAAATGCAGGTCCCAGTTCAGCATTAAGCAGGAGCTGAGAGTTCAGTATTGTTCTTTAAACCCGGCTCCGAAAAGCTGTGCATGGAGAAACGTGCTCATTATAGCCATTAATCCTGACTTAATTATTTTGCTAATAATAATAATAATAATAATAATAATACAAATTGTTTTATTCATTTTTGTTTTGTAGGTTAAAGTGTTTGATGTATTGTGCTTCTGAGTTAATATTGCTGATCAATTTGAATTTATTATTATTTATTGATTTTATTTAATTTTATTTTTCAGTTTCAAATGGTTCAAATTGTTGGTTAAAAAAGCTTACAGTTTAAATAAGAATACTTTTTTATTTCAGGCAAATTGATGGACTTTAAATCTTTTTGTTTAAAGACTAAAAAATTGTTAATAAAGTTATTCTTTGTTGGAAGCTGATCTATATTTCTTTATTTTGTATTGTATAATGATAATAAGGATTTATTATGTTAATACGGATACAGTGTTATGCAGAGGATTACTTATAACAATTTTTTTAGACAAATAACACTATTTATGGGGGGCGCGCGAAATGTTTTCCTCTTCATGGGGGGGCGCGACAGAAAATAATTGAGAAGCGCTGCTTTAAAGAAATGTGAGGATCGTATTGCATAGTGTTTTGATTTATTTTTTGATGGAGCATTTTGTTGAATTTAAGATTTCAGAATCAGTCACCAACCATGAAATCTTTACACTTGGGATAATGACTACAAACCTGAGAGAGCAAACCAATCAGATTATGTATTCCATTCCGGTGTAAAATTGTGCTCACATTCTCATTTTTTTCTCTCTCACACACTCATATCCCAAACCGCTTTATCCTTTATAGGTCACAGGAAGGCAAGAGCCTATTTCGACAAACACTGGGCAAAGCCAATAGAAATCTGAACAGCTCGCCACAGGGCAAACATTCACACACAACCATGAACACTCACATGTCTACACCTAGCAGCAATTTGGAAAAGCCAATTAGCCTAATGTGCATGTCTTTGAACTGTGGGTGGAAACCAAAGTACCCAGCTCATGTGAGTACGGAAAGAACATGCAAACACACACAAGCACCCTTGCTGAGCCTGGGACTCAAACCCAGAACCTTCCTGGCATGAGGTGCACATGCCATTACGTCACCGTGCAGCCCCTGCTCAGATTCTCAGTGCATATAAACTATGTGTGATATCCACAGTCTGATGGTCACTGAACCCTGTGAAGAATGACGGGGGAGTGAGGGAATGCTCTGGACAAACAATCATGTAACAGCCAAGTTCCTGAGCCCTTTACTCCAAACCCATCCAGACCCTGGGGCCCCAAATGGCTTGTTATAGCCACCCATATGTCACAAAAGACTCTACAAACCACTAATGCTGAACAAACACCCAAGGTAACAGGGCAGTGACAATGTATGTACATATGGTTGTATACACTCTTACGCTCTATAAAACAGAAGTACTGTACTTGTAACAATAGCTCAATCCTTTAGGAAGTTGGGTGCTTTTAAACTGAACATCCATACTCTCCCATATGACAGGGAACCTGTTGGTACTCTTACATATCAGTACCTCAAAAAAATCATACAGTATTACATTAAGATCAGGGTGACATGGTGGTGTACTGGTTCGCATGTCTACATCACAGCAAAAAGGTCCTGGGTTCGAGTGTGCAGTTTACATGTTCTCCCAATGTTTGCATGGGTTTCCTTCCAGAGTTCAAAGAAATGCCCAATAGACTAACTGGCTGATCAAAATTGCCTCTAGGTGTGAGTGTGAATGGTTGTGTGTTGGCCCTACAATAGCCTAGCAAGCTTTTCAGGATGTCCTGTTGTCCAAAGCCGGCTGCGATAAGCCCCAGCCCACTGGGACCAGTGCAGTATTGAGCGGTTTGTTTTTCTGAAACCACAAATTATGTACCATTAAAAAAAAAAAAAGCTCAGATTAACTGCAATTTATGAACAATTGATTTTTTTTTTAATTTTATTATAAAATATATTTCTTCTTTCTTATCTAGGCACTTTTCCTGTGTCATCAGTGAAAACAGGATCTTTTTTTCCACTGCTGATCAAAGTGTTCGTCTCTGTATTTGCAAATGAAGAGGATTCAGAAGGTGGCCTGCCTGCCATGCCTCGGTAAATCAGAGAATAAAGGAGCCTGTGAGCAAACAGGTCATACACGACCAAGTGAGCAAATAATTACACCAATTAGACTAACAGAAGGCTGTAGACATATAAAGAAAGACCTTAAAACACTTTCCTGCAACAAATCCAAAAACAGTCACCTAAATGCAAATGTAATAAGATGCTCTTGATCCATCACCAATGATCTTTTGATGAGCTTGTGGGGGATGATGGGGGGGGGGGGGACCCATAGCTTGAAGCTAACATGTTTATCATCTCCACAGACAAAGGATGAAAATGGGTTACACATGATCAAAACACACAGGAGAAGCATGTGCTGTGTTCCCATCACCCCACCCAAGCCCACCGATGATGTCATCTGAGCAAGGGCGAATGAGGAGGAGGCAGAGCAAGGCGCACTCGCTCCTGGTTGAGATTTCTGGTGTTTGCATCATCGGTGGGAGAGACGGTTTTTGTCCCCACAGCAACAGTGAAAAACTGTTGGAGGGTTAAAAATTAATCTTTAATCTAATGAATAAGAATTTCGACACCACTTTCTCAAAAATCGAAAACATTTTTGCTTAAATATGTACATCAACACATAGGGCTGAATGAGGAACTGAACAAAGGCAGACAGTAGTTGTCAGATCTCAGAGGAGATTTTTATAAAATAAAAATATATATTGACTCACTAACCCACTCACCGAACCCCTTACTCCTACTATGGGGGCTGGAACCTAACTCAGTCAGCTCTAAGCAAAAGTGGAGTATACCCTGAACAGCTAACCATCCCTGGCAGGGCCAACACACATACACAACTACTCACACTCACATCCAGGGCCAATTTGGACCAGTCAATTAGTGCATATCTTTGGACTGCTGAAGAAAATCGGAGTACCTGGAGAAAACCCATGAAACCACATGGAGGACATGCAGACTTCACACAGAATCTACCTTGCAGAGCCCAGGTCTCAAACACAGGACCCTTCTGCTTTGAGGCAGATGTGCGAACCACTACGACCACCCCATATAAATTCACAGAAACATTATTACACAATTGTATTGTGCCTTTTATTTTGATGTTTCTATTTAAATTACTATATTTCTATCACTCCCCATGTCAATTTTTAAATATTCGAACACCACTACTACGTGATTCAAAGAAAACCTGCTTAAGCAACCAAATATGACTTTCTGGGCTAATCTAAGATTAATCCAGACACTTAAATCTCAGTAAGCCCAGTGGAGGACCTTCATTACCCAACACTACACAGGTACAGGTGTGTTTCACTGGATGTTCCTGTGCATTCTTCAGGTGGGTTTAAAATTTAAATTTAAATGAGACATGACTTTTAGAATATGAATCCAACCTGCTTGTTCCAACCAGTACTGTATTCATCCCCTGACATTCAGAAAATATAAAACATCATAAAGATTAAAACTAATAAATATATTAATGACAGCTTTACAGCCCCTCCTCTGCTCTATGGATCATTAGTGATGGTGTTATTCTGGTGTATCAGCCTGTTTCTCCCCAGATTTATTTATTTATTACATTTTAGTAGCTGCAATATACTGTCAGTTTTCTATATTGGCAGTTTATATGCCAATTTATGATAAACACATCAACGCTTTAATATACCCGGAGACATTTTAAATCATTAATCATTCGGCATGGTATAAACAATCGTTTAAAAAAAAAATTTCTTTATAATAATTAAGCTGGGCTTTATGAACAGCAGTAACAGTGACGTCACCTTCTCTCCAGTGAGAGCGTGCAGCCCCTCACGCACTTTGGCGAAAGACCCTTCTCCCAGCTTTCTCCCGATCAGGTAATTTCCAACCCTTTTGGTGTGGTAAAAGTTACGGAGGATGTCCCCTGAGGGACCACTGGACAGAGATGGAGGAGGGATGTTTTCTGTGCCTGTAGAAGCTGAGGATTTCAGCTCAAACAGTCGGTCCATATTCATGTCTGTTCCAGCTTCGGGCATCTTGGACTCTTCGGTTCGGTGTCACGGTCTGAAATGTCAAGTTTATCGGGTTATGTAGACAATTCTAGGTCGCCTCAGCCTTGACTGAACGGTACATCTGAATCCAGGAATCGAATCTTAAACGGAAATAAAGTCAGTCAGGACTTCAGAAATCACCTCAGAGTCCGCGGATACAGGAGGAAACTTCCACACAGCACCGCTGGTTCGGACGAATATTTAATAACTGCACTCCCGGTAATAAAATATCGCTGAAAATCTTTATCATTACGTTCTATAATCTTTTTTTTTAAATTAAATAAACTATATTTTTCTGAAGGTGAAGCCGCACCTCTCGCCGTATCACCTCACACACTGTTCAACTATGAAACATCTCACGCGCTGGTTTAAGTGAGTTTCCCGGTCCAGGGTGGGGGCGTTTCCTATTTGCTCTCGAGCGGTTTCTCAGTCGCTGGGTTGAAATCTCATCCAATCAGAAACCGAGGCACGAGGCGCTTGACTCCGCCTCGTCTAGTTGTAAATAAGCCCCGCCCCTCGACGATGCACGCCTAGACAACAAAGAGCACGTTTGGAGCAGTGATGGATTGTTGATCTGTGTCAGTTTATTTCAGGTTACCTGGTTATATTTAATCACACAACACAACACAGACATTTAATTTAGAACATTTTACACATTAAATTTTTGGAAAAAATGACAATATATCACAGTTCTGACAAAACAGTAGCACCACATGCATTTGTCTCTGTTAAGGAATAGACAAAAAAAGAAAGTCAGAAGCTGAAAATAAACATTGCCTACGAAATTGGGGTGATTTACGAAATATGGTACATAGAGTTTGGGTTATAACCTTTAACAACAATATAATTATTTTACTACATGTAAATGTATATCTTGATACTGTATTGATCTTCCATAAATCTGAATGTCCTACGTAGCCACGGTTATTTAAAGTACGTATGGTGAATTTTTTAATAATAAGAAAAACTCTGGGCTCATAAAAATAATTTCGGAAGTAATTTACTCCTAATAAATCATACTCAGAGAGTACCTAAATGAAATAGGATGAAGTCATTGTCAGCGCAATCATTGTTGGTCAGTGTAAACATCACCACGTGTTCACAACAGCATGAGTTTCTGAACAAAACAAAGATAAAATAAGATTAGTGGGACATCTAGTGACGCCAACAGGTAGTGCACATCAAGTGGTGAGTCTTAGAGCGAGGGTGCAGAGGAGGTGTACTGTACAAGATTGCTGGCTTATGTAGACACAAGATGCCCAGGTCCCCCAGTGCAGCTAACTGGGTTATCAAAGGCAGGCCATGTCTCTCACTGTCTACGGTGTGAGGTTCATGCAAAAGAGCCATTGCTGACTTTCGACAAGAGTAGACTGCATAGCTGTCAGTGTGTTTCTGCCCTGTGATGGCCTGGTGAGCTGTCCAGGGTGTACTCTGCTCTCGCCCAGAGTCGGCTGGCATGGGCACCAGCCTCTCTCTGACCCAAATTAGGATTAAGCAATTGCAGAAAATGAATGAATGAATGAAGATTCCCAGGTTAGAATTTTTTCCCCAGAATGATTAACCTGAGAAACTGAAATATTTTCTCAAACTGAGCAAATCAGAATATCTGTTCTGGAAAACATTTAATTTTCAACCAGCCCTGAATAAAGGACCCCATGTGGATAGTTTGTGGGCTGAAGAATGGGCCCGTATAGGACTGCCCGTGGGTCCATCGTGACTCGATGTCTACCACCTACATGAATTAATTTTCTAATAACATCCCATCTATGAGCCACATAGGGGGCCTATCTGAGTCTGCCAAAGTGGGACATACTGTACTTAGTTGACCCAAATGGACCCCTATTTAAGATGCCTGTTTTGGGCCCGGGCCCATGCTCACTTACTGTAATGTTCATGTAACCTGGGCATAACCGAGATGGAGGTCATGGGGAAACTATGAAACCCATGGACTAAGGGTCCCACATACTAGTGCTGTTTGGGTTGTTATATTAATTTATATTTCTTTGTAATATTTTTCTTTGACAATTGTGATTTTTTTTTAAACATTTTGGAATTAAGTACCTATACCTCACTTTCACCTAGTCCCCAGAAGACAAAATAATTCTGATGTCATAATAATCCCATAGATGTGGTCTTCGATGCTCAGTCTCAAAAGACTTTCAAACCAGTCCTGCATGCTTCGTGGAACTGGAAAACTGAGTTTTTAAAGTAGTGCCTAAACAATACACATAATCATATCTTCAAGATATGAGCACAATCACATGCTCTAACTGGTTACTTTACTATTATGACAACAATTCAAAAAATGCGACCGTATTGGAAGTGTGAGTGGGATGTTTTTAAAAATAAATTGACAAAAGTTTACATCTCGTCAAGTGGGTTTTATATCGGCATCAAGAATTGCATTTCACAAGGGAATGCATTGCTGGTTTTCTTCAAAATAAAACAGAATCTACATTGTATTGATGTTCAGGGTTTTTTTCTCGCCATCTTCTTTTCCTTTCGGTTCATTCCTTTATCAAGGGTCACCACAGCGAATCATCTGATTCGCACATCTGATTTGGCATAGGTTTTAACGTTGGATGCCGTTCCTGACACAACACTTTAGCAAGGGACAGAAACACGCTGACAGCTTTGCAGCTACTTATTATGGTGGTCAGCAATGGTTCTTTTACATACCTCACACCATAGACAGTGAGACACATGGCTGGCCTTTGATAACCCAGTTAGCTGCATGGCCAGTACTTTTATCACATCTTTGCTTGGAACATGACTCCTGGAGTCACAAAGGAAACCCATATGATCAACAAAAGGAAAATAAATTGGGCAACACAACACAGACATTGGACATAGGAAGTCTTATAGATCGGCAAAAGAGTGATAGATGTTCTATCTTTAAATCGCCGTTTGAGGTATTTGACTTGAAAAGAAAAATATTTACAAGTCACCTAAAATGCCATCTGTCAAACATGGTGGGAGAAATACCTCAAACAGTGATTTTTTTCCTACAGAACAATGTCCCAACCCCCCCAAAATATGCAAGAACAATTAAAAGAAGGTATTTTGCCAATAATAAAGTGATCAGCGCAGTCTCTGGATTTCAACCCAATTGAGCTGTTCTGGAGTCATTCAACTTATGTGATATAATTCAATGTTATTTTTAAGGTTAACTGGTCAACTTGTCTGGGTGTTCAGAATTCTCCACAGTATCTTAATAGAATCAGGAGTGAAGATTTCCTGTAAAAAAAAAAAAAAAAAAAATCTGGTTTTAAAAGGAGGCATGATTTCAGTTTTGACTTTGGCCCATTTATTTATTTATAACTCTGTGGCCTGATGGGAAAACAAGGGCGCTCTTCATGGGTAATTTTGTTACCAAACCGTGTCAAAATTGACATGACAGTGTATGTAAATGTACAGAAGGAATAGGATATTCTTTGTTATGTCAACCACTGGGCGAGGGCAGAGTCCACCGCAGTTGAGTAAAGATGATCGTAAGTAAACTGTGGACAGAAAGGTGTGCAGTGGTTAGCATGTCCCCTCAGAAGAAGGTCCTGAATTTGAATATCGGCTCCGTGATAGCGTTTCTGTGTATCTGTTGCATGCTCTCCCATGTTGTATGGGTTTCATCTGGGCATTCCTGTTTGCTTACACAGTACAAAGATATGCATCTGAGATTAATTGGCTGTTCTAGCGCTTCCAGATTTCCCGTAAGTGTGAGTGTGTGAGTGACTGCATGAGAGAGAGTAGGTTAGAGAGTGAAAGGGTATGAGAGAGAGTCTGATTGAGAGAGAGTGTGAAACAGAGTGAGAGTGGGTGAGTGAATATGAGTGTGTGAGAGAGAGAGTGGGTTGGAGAGTGAGAGGGTGTGAGAGAGAGTGAGTGAGTGAGTGTCTGAGAGAGAGTGGGTTAGAGAGTGAGAGGGTGTGAGAGAGTGAGTGAGTGATTGAGACAGTGAGAGAGAGAGTCTGAGTGAGAGAGTGTGAAACAGAGTGAGAGTGTGTGTAAGAGAGTGGGTGAGTGAATGAGTGTGTGAGAGAGTGGGTTAGAGAGTGAGAGGGTGTGAGAGAGAGTGAGTGAGTGAGTGAGTGAGTGTGTGAGAGAGAGTAGGTTAGAGAGTGAGAGGGTATGAGAGAGTCTGAGTGAGAGAGAGTGTGAAACAGAGTGAGAGTGTGTGTAAGAGAGTGGGTTAGAGAGTGAGTGTGTGTGAGAGAGAGAGTGAGTGAGAGATTGAGACAGTGAGAGAGAGTCTGAGTGAGAGAGAGTGTGAAACAGAGTGTGAGTGTGTGTAAGAGAGTGGGTTAGACAGTGAGTGTGTGAGAGAGAGGGTTCGAGAGTGAGAGGGTGTGAGAGAGAGTGAGTGAGTGAGAGAGTGAGTGAGTGTGTGAGAGAGAGTACGATAGAGAGTGAGAGGGCATGAGAGAGGCTGAGTGAGAGAGAGAGTGTGAAACAGAGTGAGAGTGTGTGTAAGAGTGGGTGAGTGAATGAGTGTGTGAGAGAGTGGGTTAGAGAGTGAGAGGGTGTGAGAGAGAGTGAGTGATTGAGACAGTGAGAGAGAGTCTGAGTGAGAGAGAGTGTGAAACAGAGTGAGAGTGTGTGTAAGAGAGTGGGTTAGAGAGTGAGTGTGTGTGAGAGAGAGAGTGAGTGAGAGATTGAGACAGTGAGAGAGAGTCTGAGTGAGAGAGAGTGTGAAACAGAGTGTGAGTGTGTGTAAGAGAGTGGGTTAGACAGTGAGTGTGTGAGAGAGTGCGTTCGAGAGTGAGAGGGTGTGAGAGAGAGTGAGTGAGTGAGTGAGTGAGTGAGTGTGTGAGAGAGAGTAGGTTAGAGAGTGAGAGGGTATGAGAGAGTCTGAGTGAGAGAGAGTGTGTGAAACAGAGTGAGAGTGTGTGTAAGAGAGTGGGTTAGAGAGTGAGTGTGTGAGAGAGAGGGTTCGAGAGTGAGAGGGTGTGAGAGAGAGAGTGAGTGAGAGATTGAGACAGTGAGAGAGAGTCTGAGTGAGAGAGAGTGTGTGAAACAGAGTGAGAGTATGTGTAAGAGAGTGGGTGAGTGAGTGAGTGAGAGATAATGTGAGTGAGAGTGCGACAGAGAGTGAGAGAGAATCATCTTCATCAACGTACTCCGATCTCCTCCTACAGTCGATGGACATGCACATTAGGCTAATTGGCTGTTCTAAATTGCTCCTTGGTCTGAGCGTGAATGGATGTGTTTGTGTTGGCCCTACGATGGACAGCTGAGATAGTCTCAAGCCTCCACAGAACTCGAATAGAATTAGGCGGTTCAGCGAATAAGTGAAAGAATGGATGAATGAATGAATGAATATTCAGTCATACAATAACCGCAGGTGAAATTATTTTAAAAAGCAGATATGTTGCTTCCATACACAAAATCTTTTTGGATTTTACTGGTGTTGCCTGAGGGAGAGAGAGTAGGCAGGAGAGGCGGTGAAGATCCGTTCGGAACAATGTGAGAGAATAGATATTTGCTTACAGTGGTTAGCATCCTGCAGTCCTTGTTTTCAAACACAGATCGAATTGAACCTCTTAATACTATGTAGGCTCGTGGGAAGGCTGGCGCCTATCTCAGCTAAAACTGGGCGTGGGTGGAGTACACCCTGGACAGATCACAGGGCAGAAACACGCTGATGACTATGCAGTGCACTCTCTATGAAAATCATCAACGGTTCATTTTCATGCCTCTCACCACAGACAGCGAGAGACATGGTCGGCCATTAATGGACCAGTTAACTGTACTGGACAGCAGTGATAGTGGGGGTTGTGTCCTGATTCAACGTGTCTCACCACTAGGGGAGCTATTGTTCTGGATTTTGTTTTCTTGGGTTTTTTTTTTTTCCATGTGTATCTGCAGCCTGACAAGTGTGGCCTTACCTCCTCCCCTGCTACCAATTATCATCACACACCTGTTGCTCATCTACGCTCCTATTTATACTCCAGCAAACCTTTGCCCCAGTGTTGGTTCATTGATGTTGTCACTACTTGTGATTTGGTCTACACCAGGTCTATAATCGCTCAGCCTGACTATCTACCTGCCAGCCCTACTTCAGCAAGCTCTACTTGATTTTTTTAGTTAGATAATCATGTGGCATGGTGGTGTAGCGGTTGGTGCGTCCATCTCATGCCAAAAAACCTCTGGGTTTTGAGTACCAGGCTGAGATGTTTCTGTGTGGAGTTTGCATGTTCTCTCCATGCTTGAGTGGACTTCCTCTGGGTGTTCTGGTTTCCTCCCACAGTCCAGAACATACACATTAAGCTTTTTTTGGCTGTTCCATATTTCCCCTTGATGTGTGTGGTGCCGTGTGATGATCTGGCAGGCTGTTTAGGGTGTATCCTACCTTGCCCAGTGTCGGCTGAGATGGCCCCCAGCCTCCCTGTGATGCCAGTATTGGGATTAAGTGGTTCAGTAAACGAGTAAGTGCGAGTGCGAAGTACACACAGGACATGTAAGTGTAACGTTGTTTGTTCTTGCTAGCTAATTAATCGCCACATTATCTCTGTCTCATTCTGCGTCCTAAGGAAACTGAGACCGGTCCCGGTAGACTTTGGGCAAGAAGTAGGACACACTTTGAGCAGGACTTCAGTCTTTTGCAAGATTAACATTCACAGATACAAATAACCGGGAAGTGGTGGCCTGGTGGTAAAGGGTGCTGGATCGCTGATCCTAAGGTTGGGGGTTTTGAGTCCCACTTGCCACAAGGTTGTCACTGCCCCCCCCCCCCAGTGCCGCTAACTGGGTTATCAAAGGTGGGCCATGTCTCTCACTGTTTATGGTGGGAGGTTCATGTAAAAGAACCATTGCTGACTTTCATAGAGTAGCTGCATAGCCGTCTGCGTGTTTCTGTCCCTTGATAAAAGGGTTGTGTCAGGAAGGGCATCTGACGTAAAAACCCCTGCCAAATAATCAAACATGTGGTGATCCGCTGTGGTGACCCCTGAAAAAGAATGAAAATGACCATTAACACCTATAGGTAATTTAGGGTATACAGTAACCTACTCTGCATGTACTGTACTTGGACTTTGGTAGGAAACTGGATTTATCTGGAAGAAACGCAGAGACTGAGAGCATGTACAAAACTATATAAAGACTCTTATCAGCCATGAGATAAACTAGAATCTTCTCTGTGGGGTAACAGTACAGGGTAATTTGATAAAGAACGATAAAACGGGAAAGTTTTAATATTCTGTAATAGGCAAATATGATTAAATACATTGAGTGGGGAAAAAAAAATCACTGGACTATTGAAATGACTCTGTATGTTTCTGCTGAAAGATCCAATTTGATCTCGCCAGCAACCAGCTATCCAAAACTCAATTCAGTGTAAAAGCTGTTTCTAAATGATAACCCCTGGAAAAGATGGTGTCATCACGCGTAAATGATCTGGTCAAAGGTGGAGTGCAGCCTAAACAGCTTGCCCGACCACCACAGGCCCCGCGCGCAAGCATTCACACTTGGGGTTCATTTGGAACATCCGGTTGGCCTAATGTTTTTGGACTGTAGGAGGAAACCCATGAAGAAAAACGGGGAGAACATGTAAACTCCACCCAGTCACCCAAGTACAGGAATCGAACCTAGGACCTTCTTGCAATGAGACGTGAACCACCAAACAACCTTGCCATTCATTCATAAGCTGTGAAGGCTACATGCATGCTGCATTTGATGGGACTAATGAAGGGCTGGAATTTTATCTCCATTTTGTAGCATTACTGCAGATATTTTTAAGAACTACAGTAAATCGTTTATTTTGTCGACATTTTTGGGTATTAAAATAGATTAATTTGTGAATGTTTACAAAAAAAGTAAAAAAAAAAAAAAAAAAACGGTTGTTTTTGTTTGGATGAAATTCTGCAGTTTGTTTTCTTGTTATGAATTTGCGCAACTCTCCATCAGCATCCTACAGGTGCAGGGATAGACGGAGTATAACAGACAGGCTTGCGTATCCAGTCAGCGAGCAGCCTTGTGAAAGTCTGGCATGTGATTGGTTACCAAGGGCGGGGCGGCTCTGTCTTCACCCGCTGTCTCTTTCTGACAGTCGATGGAAAGCGCTTGATGGGAGGAGAGAGTGGAGGTGGAAGAAACACAGACTTCACCGCTGCTACTGATGGAACACATGCCATTTTAAGACTTGAAACAAAAACATAAGGTATTGAAACATTTTTGAGAGGATGCTATTGTCTGAGATACATTTTTTTAAATAATCTTTGTGGGTTCTTTTGTGATGAAGTGTTAGCAGGGCGCTAAAGGCTGGGTTTAACGCTGACTAGCATCCAGAGTCAGCATCAGTGACGTCACAAACACAGAATGATGATGATGACGATGATGATGATTATACAGCATCAGCAGGCGAATGTGTGGTGTAAATAAGTGTTTATTATCGGTGGAGTGTATTGGTATAATTTAAATGGGAGGAAATGGTGTCGAAGTGATGCTGTGATGCTGATGTCAACAAAGCGGCTGCTGTTCATGCGCACCAGGCTTTTAAAATGGCGCGTGCACAGAACTCATAATACTAAATTCTAATCAACTGTCGTGCCAAAAAATTGCTCTCCTTCCCATTTCAGAGACACTCGTATGTGATTATGAAAAAAACAAAAATTAACATGGTTATTTCATCCTTTATCATATACGCAGTGTGACGTTTATTATATAAATATTAGTAACACTAGGATTAATGCCACATCCGGGTCCAAAGCTACTGTGCAGACATTCTGGCCTGTGATCATAATCTTGTACATAATATATAATGGTAATCTTACATAGAGTACAGGGTGGCACGTCCACCTCACAGGAAGAAGGTCCTGGGTTTCTGTGTGGAGTTTGCATGCTGTTACCATGGTTGTATGGGTTCCCATCAAGTACTCTGGTTTAAGTCTACAGTCCAATAACATGCACATCAGACCCCTAGGTGCAAGTGTGAATAGTTGTGTGCATGTTTCACTGTGGTCTGACAAGTTGTTCAGGGTATATACCCTGGTTTGGCTGAGAAAGGCTCCAGCATTTCCACAGCTTCAATAAGATTAAAGGATTTGACTAATGAGTGAGTGGATGTGGTGGTGGTAGTATACGGTGTAAAGTCCAGCACGTCTGCCATACAGCTAGAAGATCCTGGGTTTGAACCCTGGGCTGGTGGGGTTTCTGTGTGGAGTTTGTATGTTCTTTCCATGTTTGTGGCAGTTTCCTTTAGGTACTTGGGTTTCACAGTCCAAAAAACACGCACTCCAAAACAATGAGTGTGAATGGTTGTGTGGCCTAGCTTTTCGGTATTTGAACAATATTTATTTGCTTCTGCAGTATGGTTAATTCTTTTGGAAAGGCTTTCAATTTTTTTTTAACTGTACAGTGGTACCTCACCTTACCAAATGAATCCATTCCAGAGCCTTTTTCATAACCTGGATTTTTCGTAAATTGAACCGCATTTTACATGTAAAACGCGTGATTCCTTCCAAGGCCCCCAATACTACCCCCTAAACCCTTTAAAAATTACAAAAGCATACCTTTTAAGACTCCCTGCTTCAATATCATACAGATGGTAGACGAGTTTGGCCATATTCCTTTGCGATATCATGAGCCTCCTTCCTCTCGTCACTCGCACCGGAAATCACACACACATGTGCGTGTCTTCTAAGCAGAGTTATAATCTTACAAATGTTTCTGGAGGGTTAAAAGCCCGAGTCAAAAAACAGTAACTCTGTCCTTTACAGGAAAAGCATTATGGGAGATGCAGCTCAATAATAGCTAATTGGAGGGAGCCGTCATCCCTCCTAGGCAATGGGAGGCCAGCGGGGTGGGATTTTGGGAGCTAGCCAATCGGAGGGAGCTGCGTCATCCCTCCTCGCCAATGGTAACTTGGTAACTCGGGAATAAACAAGTATTTTAAGCCTGGTTAGAGAGAACAGTGAGTGTTGAAATCTACAAGCAGAGTCACATTGAAATCTGGGTGACTATATACAGATGCTATATACAGATGCAATACAGATGCTCCCCGACTTATGTTCATTTGTTTTACGTTTTTTCAATTTTACTTTTTTGTTTTTATTTTAAATTGTCAAATTTTGAGTTTAGATGTACCTACGTAGTACGCTGACGCAATGGTGTAATGACGCTGTGTCCATTGTTTACAAATGACAGACTGAATGTGCCCCTCCTTCTTCCCAGTTCAGTTTTTTTTAATATATATATATATATATATATCAGTTATAGTGTGTTACCCTTGTGTTAAGACATCATCTCTATGATCTTTGTGTTTACACTTTTTTGCGGACTTTTGTAACCCTAAGCAAATATGGTTGGTTAGAAGTGTAAGCCTACTAGCATGGGTGCAAGTCTCATACACAGAGATGAACTATCTGCAGATAACTATCTGCTTGGATCAGCGCAATCTACCATGCATACTCAGTTAAGCAAAGAGAGATGTAAAATGAATGAAAACCCGAGTCCAGAAAAGAAAGAGAACTCTCCGCTCTCTTGGTGATTCACATCAGTGCAGGCTGAGTACTAAACAAGTATTCAACGGCGCCCTTGCTCACTTGAAAGACGAAGTCTGGATAACCCACGCTTTGTGTCAAGCACAAGCAAGTGAACTACTTTCGGTGTTGAGCGCCTCACGTATTGTAAGCGTTGATTGGATGTTTTAAGCTTCATGTAATGTGACTCGGCTCAGCTTCATGTAAAGTGACCAGACCTGGACTATCGTCACATCACCACAAAAAAAGTACAATGAGAGATTGAGACTCTCTCTCACATCATGAATTATATTAAATGAAATGTATCAATTCTAAGAATCGTAAATACTTTAAATGATGAATGGGTTTATATTATCATTAGCTCGATGATGCCTGGTATGGCGTTATTCATGGTATTGCCATTTATAAATCTGCCTCAGGAATAGCATGTAATGTGTGGTACCTCTCACTTGTAGTGCCTTTTTTAAAAAAATATGCCTTTGTGCTATTGGTCCCAAGTATTTTCATTAAAAAAAGAGTTGTATCTGCAAGATGCAAAACAAAATTCAGCACAAACCGAAAATGACTCATTAGTGTCACACACGGTAAGCAAGCTGTGTACTGAGCAATTCACTGAATTTAACTCCATAGCAATCTCTTTGTTGCAGTTGGGTTGGGTCAAGTACCAGGAGGGAGTAGCCATGATAAGTAGAACAAGAGGCTCCACCTCATGTTCATTGCACCAGCTGGTATCCAGCCCACACCATGACTCTCAATGCGTGTAAAATGATTAATCATGCTAATCTGACTGCCTCACCATTTTACCTTTCATCAGATTGAAGAGAACAAGTGCAAAATGGAATAAATAGGTTACCCAACAGAGAGCGTAACTTCAGAAGTAATAAGTGTTTTTAATTTTTGTACTTTTCATACATTACAGTACTACCAAGAGTATGTGTGATGCAGCAGCATGGCGACATGTCAACTCCCGAAGCTGTTTCTGATGGATTGTCCTCTTTTTTTTAAATATTGTGGTCCTGTATTTAGAAAATAAAACCTGAAATTATTAGAAGCTTAAGAACATGTATTTACTGTGGGTGTCTATAGTTATGGAGGGTAGTGTTGATCATATAAACCAGTTTGAAGAGAATTTCCGTGTCAGAAATGTCTTAGAATGCACACGAGGGCCCGAAAAAAGCTTCAGCTTCTGATCGTTCCATGTCCTCTTAAAACGTCTCTAAATATGCATATAAAAGTTAAAGTAGTTATTGATTTGCAACACAAACACGTGCATTAGATCCTACTTCCTAAAAAAAATCCTCGTTGTTGCACCTTCCAATAACAGTGAATCACATTCCTGCTCCCAAAATATTTAGGGGAGCAAAAAAAAAAATCACGTTCCTCGCATTTTCCAACAATGTTTTTCCTGCTATGCCTGCAAACTCCTGACAACCCCTGAGCGGAATGTGCAAGGCCAGACATGGCTTGATCATCTTTTTCATAACTAGCACTGTGGGGTGTTTTTTTTTTTTTTTGAATCTCACGTTTCTAATCCAATCGGAATTTGTGTGGCATGATTATAGCCTTGAGTTCCGCTCATGTAGAAGACATACTTCACAAACACCTGACACAGCAGAGCGTCCTGCTGACCACTGATTACTCGCAAGAGTAAGAGAAAAATCAAATGCAGAACATTTACACTAAGTACATGAAAAGGTGTAGGAGGTTGTGTGGCATGTCTGTAAAATGGGAAGTGATGCTTTGTGAAGATGTTGACTGTTTTATATATGGGCACGCCTACTACCAAGAGAATAACTGTACAGTTGTGATATCTTCATCGCACTTGATGATCAGTAGGGTTCGTTGACTTATTGTTTTATTGTTATTAATTAGTAATAACATGTACATTTATTATGAAATATTTATTTTTACATGTTTATCTTCACTATATTAGGTCAAATATACGTGTTTGTGTCAGGTTATGCGTTTGGGAGGGGGATGGAGCGGATTTATTGGTTTTCTATTATTTCCTGTGGGAGTTCTTGTTTTATCTAACAAACATTTTGACTTACGAGCTCGCCCTTGGAACGGATTAATTTCGTAAGTCAAGGTGCCGCTCGCTGTATTGGGGGGGGGGGCGGCGGGACTATGCCCTTGGACTCCACTGGAACCCCTGGCTAATCTTCAGACATTTTTCCATTTTGTATTCATCTTTGTTAGTGGAATTGGGAGGCATGGAGCAGAGTCAGAGGCTTAAAGGTGTTGGGTTGCTGTTGTTGAGGTCAGAGCTCTGTGCAGGTCACTGCGCGACCTCTACTCCAGCTCTGGTATGAGATTGTGCACAGGTGCATTGTCTTCTTGAAAGAAACCCCCCACACACACACACACACAAGGCTGGGAAGGGCTATAGAACAATAGGCAAACAGCTTGGTGAGAAGCTGTTGGTGCAATTATTGGAAAATGGAAGAAACTCATGATAACAGTCACTCTCCTTGGGCTGGGACTCCATGCAAAATCTTGCTTTGTGGAGTGTTGATGATCCTAAGAAACTTGAGCGATCAGCTCAGAACTACATTGGAGGACCCGGTCAATGACATGAAGAGAGCTGGGCTGCAGTCTTCAAGATTACCGTCAGCATTACATTGTGCTGTCATGGATAAATACTGCAACCTGCACAAAGTCCCCCTGCTCAAGCCAGAAAAAAGTAAAGTTTTCCACTGACCATCTGTATTCAAAAGAGACATGGGAGAAGGTAATCTGATCAGATATAAAGGGGACATGGTGACTGCATCATATTGAGGAGAGGATGGATGGGACCATGTACTGCTTGATTTAGGGCAATAACCTCCTTTCCTCAAGCACATTGAAGATGGATTATGGCTGAGTCTACCAGCATGACAATGACCCGAAGCCCAGGTCAACTAAGGAGTGGCTTGGGAAGAAGCATTTCAAGGTCCTGGAGTGGACTTGCCAGTCTCCAGACCTGAGCGCAAGAGAAAATCTTTGGTGGGAGCTGAAACTGTGTTGCCCAGTAACGGCCCTGAAGCCTGAAAGGTCTGGAGATGATCTGTAAGGAAGAGTGGGAGAAAATCATTGCTGCAGCGTGTGCAAACCTGGTTAAGAACCACAGAACATATCTGACATCTGTAATGGTAAACAAAGGTTTTTGTGCCAAATATAAAGTTCTATTTTTCTGTCGTGTCAAATACCTATTTTGTGCAGTAAAATGCAAATTAATTATTTAAAAATCATACTGATTTTTTTTTTTTTAAGATACTGTCTCACATTTGAAGGGTCCTTACGATGGAAATTGCAGACCTTGCTGTTCTTTGTAAGTGGGGAAACTTTCAAATCAGCGGTTTATCAAATACTTATTTTTCCTCACTGTAATGCACCATGTGAGTTGGCATGTTAACAGAGTCATCAAAAAGACGTGAATATTAAAGCATGAATGTTAAATCAAAGACACAAGGAAGTAAACAAGTATTGATACACTAGTATAATACTCAAGTGCTGGAAATGACTGTGATCAGTGATTGGATGGTGGGGATGACGGTGATCAGTGATTGGGTGTTGCGAAAGATGATTTCCCTAACAGATGCTAATAGATACTTGTCACCTGGCATGGCTGAGCTGACCTGCCTGTCCTGGTTAAAACCTGAAAACATCCAATTTAAAAATCTTATTTTGATTTGCTTTTCATTGTTTCATGTGCTGCTATTACATAGTTCTGCACCTGTTCATGTGTGCACTCAGACTTCTGTTCCTGTACTGCTTGAAATATGCAAAAAATAAACAAATTTAGTTTGCTCTGTGTGTGTGTGTGTGTGTGTGTGTGTGTGTACTAAAATGATGATTTTGTAAAATATTTAACTTCTTTCTTCAGGGAGTAAATGTTAGTGTAAAATATTACCGCATTCATGGAGGTTATTACTGAGGTTGTTATAATAAAGTTATAGTAAAATGCATGTTTATGTCTGATGGCCCAGTTTCCACAATTACAGAGGTATTAGTTCTTCAGCATGAATAATAAGAGTGCAGACTTGTTTTTGGTGTTTTACACAAGAGGGAAGAATAATACAGTTCCATAAGTGGTTTTGTAACCTGCTTTTTTTTTTTGTAAATTGAGCCGCATTTTACATACAAAAGGCCTGATTCGTTCCAAGACCCCCAATACTACCCCCTAAACCCTTTAAAAATTATAAAAGTATACCTTTTAAGGCCGCCTCCTGCTTCAATATTGTACCGATGGTAGACGGGTTTGGCCATATTCCTTTGCAATATCACTCAACCGCATGCTACTATCCCTCTTCTTTTCTTCACTCGCACCTGGAACCAGTTTCCCCGGGAATCGCGCGCGCGCGTGTGTGTGCGTGCATGCTGAACATGTCTTAGCGGAGTTATAATCTTACAAATGTTTATGGAAGGTTAAAAGCCTGAGCCAGAAATAAAGCATGAGACAACAGTAACTCTGTCCTTTACACGAAAAGCATCATGGTAGCTGCAGCTCCATAATAGCCAATGGGAGGCAGCTGCGTCATCCCTCCTAGCCAATGGGAGGCCAGCAGGGCTGGATGTTTGACTCTCATTGATGGGAGAGCAGCTCGTGTATTGTTTGAATGGCGCATTTGAATTTTTAAGATAGCGCTTTCGTAACGTGAACTTGTTTCATATCCAGAGACCCAAATTTAGCAAAATGTGTTTCATAACCTGCATGTTTTGTTTGGTGAGACTTTCGTAAAGTGAGGTACCACTGTATTTCTGCTTTCTTTAAGTGAATTTTCTTCATCTTCATTCTAAAGTCTGCCACATGTTAATACGTACAGCTTTTTTAGCTACTAATTTACCACCGAACCACGGACAATACCACATTTTCCTGTCGACCAGGGGTCACCAACCATTTTGAAACTGAGAGCTACTTCTTGGGTACCAATTAATGCGAAGGGATACCAGGGTGATACACACGTGGCATTACAAATTTGCTCAATTCACCTTTAATTATGTTATTGTTAATAATTAATGATATTCATCTATGTGAAGATATTGAATTGATTTAAAAATATATTAAAAAAAAATAGATGCAGCTCAATGGAGAGTGGTGCTATGGAGCCGTGGGCTTGTCCTAAAAATAGCAGTGAACAGGTCCTCGGGCAACTTATTTTCCTTGCAGGCTACCTGGTGCCCACGGGTACCACGTTGGTGATCCCTGTTGTAGACAGTAGCTGATTGAGAAGTTAATTAACTTGGCATCATGTGACCACAGTGACATCATCTTGAGGGCAGGTTCTCAGGGAAAGCATTACTCAGTATGCTGTTGCTCAGTATTCATCAGATCATGCCAGACCACGAGTTCGATACCCTGGAAAACCTGCTAACTTTGAATATGTACAGAAACCGAACATAACTTAAACACCCAAATTTTCAGACTGAATATTTACTTGTTTCCTGCTGCTTGGCTATAATAGCCCATTTGTTGACAATAGCACCTAATAATTTTTGAGATTGTTTGAATGTTCTTTGCAATGTTTGTGGCATTGGAACAGGGATTTTTCTTCACTGCTCTCTTAACTGAGCGAAGTCCTCTATCTTCCGGTCCAGGTTGACCCGGCCATGGAGCCGTGGTGATCTTACCTTCACTGCTGAACTCTTTTACGGTTGACAGAATATTCAAATTGTCGGTTATTTGTCCCTGGCTGATGTCACCCTTTACTGGCCCACAATTCCTCCTTTCTGAACATCTGAAAATTTAGTGACTTAAATTTATCAAACACGAGTCAGACTGCAGTATAAAAGTGCACAAAGTTGTGCTAAAGTTATGCAATCTTACCTTGCATTCCACTACCTCAATAACTTAAATGAAAAGCGTATTGTATGAATTCTGGGACGGGATAGAGAGGATGTTTAAATTAATTTTATTTTTTAATAAAATTTTAGTCTGTTTTTAATACACACACACACACACACACACACACACACACACAAAGCAGTTATTGCATCAACAGCTCATGTAGGCTAATGGTATTCGGATGGTTGTTCCCCTGAGCACTGAGATCATGTAGTTGTCTGGAAATAGGCATGCTATATAGAAAGGAATGAAAAACAGACTCATTGATGGAGGCACGGTAGTGTAATGATTAGCATGTCTGTCTCACCGCAAGAAGGTCCTGGGTTTGAGGATTGTTGGTGTGGACTTTGTCTGGATTTCCTCTGGGTATTGTGTGGTCAATCTCTCTCATATGGTGTGAGGCATGTAAAAGAACCATTGCTGACTTTCGTAAAGAGTAGCTGCAAAGCAGTCAGCGTGTTTCTGTCCCCTGCTAAAGGGTTGTGTCAGGAAGGGCATCCGACGTAAAAATCTATGCCAAATCAAGCTTGTGAATCATTCACTGTGGCAACCTCTGATAAGGGGAAAACGCCGAAAGGAAATCCCTCATTGTGGTTTCCTCCGACAGTCCAATGATATGCGCTTTAGGCTAATTGGCTATTCCGAATTGCCCCCAAGTGTGAGTGTGAATAGCTGTGTGTATTTGACCCTGGTGAGATGAGATGTTCAGGGTATACCCCAATTTCACCCAGAGTTGAGTAATGTCTCATCAGCTCTAGCCTACCTACCATCTACCAACTCTGATAGGATTAAGTGTTTTAGAAAATCAAATGATTGTTTTGAGTTTTTGTAATGCACAGCATGCACCACCAGAGATCAGTATACAGATGAGAAATGCAGTGATTACTCTGTGTGGTTGTTGTTTGGGGTGATTGCGACTCATTTATCCCTCAGAGCTTCAACATGCAGGCTGCATTGTTTAAAATGTCACATAAAAATTCATGATCTTTTGTTGAAAAAGCCCATTACATTACAGAGGGATCAAAAAACAAACTTGGTGTATATTTTAGACTTTTATGTACTGTAATTAAAGTTAAAACATATCTGAAGTAAAAGAAAAATAAATTTAATACATTCATTCATCCATTTTCTGAACCACTTAATCCTAATTAGGGTTGCTTGGAGGCTGGCGCCCATCTCAGCTGACTCTGGGTGAGGATCGAGTCCACCCTGGACAGCTCGCCAGGCCATCGCGGAATAAATTATCTTAACTTGAAGTACAAATACTGAATCATTATATTTGTATTTCCTGTATAGTTTATATAGTTTTAATCATTTTATAACTAACCTGCATCATGTAACCTACATTTGACAAAATGGCGTAACGCCTCAATTGAAGTGTCTGACTCACGGTTTATCACAGTCGCTTGAAGCAGATGGTGAGACCTTGTGTTTCCATGTAGTATATAGTAACACTTTAAAATATTGTTAAATGTGCATGATGCTCTGCCCTCCACTGACACAACACTGAGCTCACTCATGTCTGTCACGAATAAACAAATGCATTAAATAAACAGTAAAATTCTTAGTCTATGTTTTTGATTTGCATTTCTCAGCGAAGACATCACATGAATTAGTCTCATATGATTCTACTGTGTTGTAACATGTAAAGGTGACTTTGTAAAATCTACAATATTTTCAATTCTTATTGCGTCATCTCATTCAGTTTCGAACAGATTGTACTTGCTGCAAGTATAAAGTGAAGGATCTGTTTAATGTCCAGAGTTTACTTTAGATTGCTGCCTGTTTTTTTTTTTCTTGGTTTTTTTTTTTTGTGTGACAAATCTTAACTTTCATTTCACTTTAAAGGATTGGCTTTCACTTTCTATTGTTACACACAAATAGGAGTACTGTACGTTATAGTAGTAAACATAGGTATATTTTCATAATCAGGTGGTTTTTACTCATATTTTTGAAGTTGCTATCTGATTAAATAAGTTTGGTAGTTTATATTAGTTTCACACGGTGACCATTTCACTCTTGCAGGGGCACAAAATCATGAACAGGACATGAATCCCTGGTTCTGAAGGCAATAATAAGAGTATACAGATAGTAATCTAACAAATCACATGAATCCCTGAATAGAATAAAATACAATCCATTCGCAATTCTGTTTACATACATTGTAATGTGTACATATAAAAAAAGAACACCGCAGATGCAAGTTAGTTCTCTTTCATTCTCTTTCACCGTCTCTCTCCAGGAGATAAACTTACAGGATATGGTGTCTAAACTATTAGAAATGGCACATACACATTTCACATGATTGGTGTGTGTGTGTGTGTGTGTGTGTGTGTGTGTGTACAATCCAGATTAAGGCTTCATAAGCACAATCACTTGCTGATTCTATTTCTAGACACAATGTGTTTTTTTTTTTTTTTTTTTTTAATTCTTTTTTTTTTTTTTTTAATCAAGCCATTAAGATTGAAATCACAGAAAAGCCTGTTTCATTTTCATACACTCTGTTACACTCCCTTCTTCACTTTACACCCAACCCTCCCTCTTTCTGTGTCTGTGAAAAGAGGCGGGTCTGGTTTGAGTAACCCTACACCTGCCTCATTCAGTGGTGTTACTGTAACAGGCTAAACAGCCTCGACCAGAGACAAGGCAGGCTCCACCGCACATGCTCGTCTGACAAATATTTAGGCTTTACAATTTCATGCAGCATATCCAACAACGCACCCCGATTGCAGAGGAAATGCTCCCGACACAATACAAGTAGAAAAGAAAGAAAACCACTGGTGTGAGGACTACTGGAAGAAAGAAAAGAACGTGAAGGAAGACAGGAAGAAAGTAGCGCCAGAGTGCTGAACCCATGCTGTTTAGTGAGTGACGACAATTACTTTTTGTCATCCCGGGTTTGGATATGCCTAAAGAGGATGTGGTGCCAAGTAACACAAGCCCCATGGATGCTCAGAGCCAGGACGGCATCGTCCTGGTCCAGATGGCCAGCCTCTCCATGGATATGTTCACACCTGGAGACTTCAAGGGGAAATTCCGGAAGATCCAGCCGAAAAAAAGACCCACGATTATCCGAGAAAATCCATCAGGTAGTGTGTACTATTTGTCCTAAATGCTACAGTACACCCTGTTATTCTTTTATCATGCACCACTAATCACACCAGCTTTCATTGAAGTTTTAAAAACTGAACTAACAGCCACGAGAGTATTGTATAGTCTGTAACTGTTGATTCATGGGCTGTGACCTGTTCTGTAAGATCTAAGAAAGCCTTAACGAAATATCATACCAGCATCACATCAAGAGCCATGGAGTTCTTCTCCGACTAACGAGACTTTATTAAACACATTAAACTGCTATGATATAACATGGTAACGTCAGTGCAGAGAAATGATAGCCTTCAACTTTACCTCACAAGCTGTTAGTAGACAGGTTACTTGGTCGACTTAATATAAAATCGTTCTTCTTACCATGATGGAATTTGGGTGAACAGAGTGTAAAATGGCTGAGTACATTCTTAGGTATACTTTGACAGCCTGAGGCTGATAACAAGGTATGGTTAGCAGTTGTGAAACACACATCAATGCATTGTAAAGACTACTTACATACTGTATACTCTCCATACTCTTAATTTTTTTAACTTCTTAAAGCACGGAAACTTGAAATGAATTTGGATCATAGAAGCTATGTTGCAACTCTTTGCACTCTTCTGTCATTTTATCTTTAAGCGTTCCTTGGAATTGAGTATTATTCTCTCCCCCAGTGTTCTCTTGTTCACAAAAAAACTCGAACATCTGTTACTGCACATCCATACCACGCAACCATCCCCAAGTATAACCACCCCAGGTCTCATTATGGAAATCTCTCTCTCTCTCTCCTCACCATAAAACATGGACAGACTTAAGAAAAATGTGAAGGATTTAATTTCCAAATTTTTGCGTGTCATTTGTGTTGACAGTGAATGTGTCCTGTGAGTGGCATGAGCCACACAGTCACAGTCTGGTGTTTCCATCCCAAAAATATATACAGTGGTACCTTGACTTACGAATTTAATCTGTTCCGAGGGCAAGCTCGTAAGCCAAAAAGTTTGTTAGATAAAACAATTATTCCCATAAGAAATAATAGAAAACTGATTAATCTGTTCCAACCCCCTCCCAAATTCAACCTGTCACAAACATTTATATCTGATCGAATATATTAAAGATAAACATGTAAAAACAATAAATATTTAATAATACATGTACATTAACATTAATAATAATTTATAATAAATAGTAATAAAACAAAAATAAAGAATGAGTCAACTAACCCTTCCAATCATCGATTGCGCCAAAGATGTTATGTGGGCAGGCACGAGGTGGTGCATCACAGAGGAGGATGAGAATTTTGTGCGTATGCATGCTACGAATGCCAACGAGGAAAGGCTCTCCCACAAGACCAGTGTTTCTCAAACAGTGGGATACGCCCCCCAAGGGGGGCATGGTGTGATGCCAGGGGGGCACGTATGTTTCTGGAGAACATGCTTTTTTTGCCATACTGTACTAGAATTAAGTGTAATTGCGCATCCTCTACAGTAGGTGGCAGTGGTGCTCTCATTGTGTTCCCTATGGTGTAGGGAAAAAGCACCTAGCAAACCATATGAAGGTCAGTAAACACTATAGTTGGGGGGGTGAAATGTTTTTTTTATTCGGATAGGGGTGTCACGGAAAATAATTGGGAGCACGACACAAGGTGTTCTTGGAGCGCAGAGGAATACACGTGGAAGAATACAAGGCTAATCGGTGTGGAAAAGCCATTTCTCCAGCAGAGCTTGTAAATCAAAATTTTGCTCGTTGAATGGGGCAGATTTTTGGTGGATCGAAGCTCGTATCATGGAAAATTTGTCACATAAGCCACTCGTAAGTCAAGGTACCACTGTATTTATTTTGTTTTTATTATTACTGTTACTATACAAGCAGCTTAAAAGCTGAATGAATGAATGAATGAATAATAATTGTTTCATACCACCTTCTGCTTAAGGATCAACAAAATGTAAACCCCAAAAAAACAAAGAAAGAATAAAACCCCTTAACCCTGAATACCTGTCACAAAATACTTTTATCATTTGTAAGGTTTGTTAAGAAATGAGTTGCTTTTGTAATTTAATTTAAAGTGTTTCAATTTATTCATCGGTTTGTTTGCTCGTTTATGTAGCTAGCTAGGAGAGCTTGAGGCGTAGCTTTGCTCTTGTGGCTAGATGGGGCGGGGCTACTTCACTATACATTTGGTGTGGTAGCTCATAGTTCTTGTAGGTAGATTTGATTTATCATCTGGATGAACTGGTTTACCTCTGATGTGTATCTGGACAACAACTTATCTGTCATTTCTTTCCTTCTTATCGTATGGAGTGCAGTGTGAAAAGAATGACTACATTACCTGATACAGTATTTAGCAGGTGCTTTGAAGCCTGGCGCGAACATGCACACGAGATGCCGTGTTACACTCGGCTTGTGTGTTTGAAATGCTGAAATAAGCTTGATGTGCTACACAAGTGAACCATGTCCAAATTACTGAGGAGATGCTGCCAGTTTTCAAGACAAGATCCTTAATTGTTGGCACACATGGTGCAATCATGCTCAGTTGTGGTCGTGGGTGTGGACAGACTTTTTTTCTGTTGAGTGAAATGGACTGGGGTCTATTGCAGAAGTGTGAGGCAGGATAGAATTCTGGTTGGGGCGTCAACACACACAAAAATATTTTAACCTTTACGATGAATCGTGATTTTCATTTCCTCTATTGTTCTAATCCAAAGCTCCAAACGAATTGATAAAATTGATTTATCTCTCAGCTCTACTGAACTGCTATAAGTAACAACTTCTTTAAGCACAAATCAGACCATTTATACAGAATAATTTTAAAGAAACAAATAAGTAGTAACAATTACATTAACGGTAAAGTGGAGGAAGGAATTGGAAAAGAAAACCGACTCTGTCTGTCTGACTGATGATTTAGTGAACATGTGATGGCAGTGGTGGCCTGGTGGTAAAGGTGCTGGATCGCTGATCCTAACGTTGGGGGTTTGAGTCCCACTCTCCACAAGGTTGTCACTGTACCCCCAGTGTAGCTAACTGGGTTATCAAAGGCTGGCCATGTCTCTCACTGTCTATGGTCGTCTTCTTTTCCTTTCAGCTTTTTCACGGGTCGCCACAGTGAATCATCTGATTTGCATGTTTGGTTTGGTATAGGTTTTTACGTCGGATGTCCTTCCTGACACAACCCTTTAGCAAGGGACAGAAACAAGCTGACTGCTATGCAGCTACTCTTTACAAAAGCCAGCAACGGTTCTTTCACACGAACCTCTCACCATAGACAGTGAAAGACATGACCGGCGCTGTACTGGGGGGACAGGGACAATGTTGTGGAGAGTGGGACTTGAACCTCCAACCTTAGGATCAGCGATCCAGCACCCTTTAACACCAGGCCACCACTGCCCTTCTCACTGTCAATGGTGTGAGACTGTAAAAGAACCATTGCTGACTTTCGACAAGAACAGGCTACGTACATATCCGTTAGCATGTTTCTATTCAGTGATGGCCTGGCAAGCTGACCAGGGTGTACTCTGCCCTCGCCTGTAGTCGGCTAGGATTGGGCGCCCGTCTCCCCATGACCCTAATTAGGCTTAAGCGATTGTAGAAAATGAATGAACATGTGATTATCATAGACAGGTAAGTTAATACGCATCACTGTGTTGAAACAGAAAAGCACATACTTGAAAAGTTACTGAAAAAAATAACAACAAAAATATAATTAAACAGTTGATTAGAGTTTGGTGTAAAAGTTTTATTACACTGACCATTTAGGAATCTGAAATTGTGTGTGATTACCTACAGCACTTACATTATGGTTTCAAGCTTCAGTTACACCTGTGCAGATATTCATTATAATCTCACTGACACTCTGATGCCTTTATTCAGCAGTTTTATAAACAATAAATTACTAAAGAATAAAGAATATTTTAGATACAACGTCACTAAATCTAGACGGCACAATGGCGTCCGCTTCCCAGCAAGAAGGTCCTGGGTTTGAGTCCCAGGCTCGGGTATTTCTGTGTGGAGTTTTGCAGTTTGTTCCAAGTCAACCCTAGGTGTGGCTGTGAATGATTGTTTGAGTGTTGGCCCTGTAATGGTCTGACAAGCTTTTCAGGGTGCACCCCGTTCTCACTCAGAGCTGGCTACGATAGGCACTGGCTTAGAAAATACATGACGAGTGAAATCTGGTTGTTTATTTTTGTCCTGCTGGTGGAAATGCATCTGAAAGAAGCCACACAGTTTACAGCACTTCAGATGGTTTATACGGTGACTTGCGTTCATCTGTCCCTGCATGTCAGAAGTACTATCCGTAACATCTGTGTTCTTTATTTTTATCATCATCTGATCAACTTTTATAATTTATTTCTGAGTGGAATGTCATACTTTGCAAACAATCAACTTCATTTTGGATGGTTTGTACGTCCATCTGTTGTTCGTACATGTCACAATGCTGATTAACTGTAGCAATGCGTCATGATGCTGATTGGCTGTTGACTCTTTGGAAGGAACATGATTGCACTGTGAATCTATACTTTACTGAAAACTTTTTTTTTTTCCATTCCAACTTCGACAACAAATTAAAAAGTACTTCTAGAGTATTTTTGGAATTGCTTCAACTTATTGGTTTTATTATTTTATGAAGAATATGACGTAAAGTTTATGACACTAAGAGATTAAATAATCAATTATGAATGGAAAAGAAAAACCGCCCACAAGATTCTCATGGCGAGCTCTGCTGTCAGGCACTGTAACGTCTGCTTTTCCTCCCAGCACACACGCGGTTTGATCCCAGCAGCTGGGAGCCCCGTCCATGTCTGCCTCGCCGACACGTGTGCTACATGCCTCAAGGAGGACTACAGTTCCTGGTGAGAATGTGACCACACAGCTGCAGCTCGTAAAAAAGTAAAAGAGTAACTAATGAAGACTAAGCTGTTGGCGCCACTGAAGTGTGATCCTAAGGTCGAGTCATTGAGAGGCACGACCCGGTGGCGACAAGTGGGTTGAAAGGTGGCAGTAGACAATTAAAGTGTGGAAGGAGGGTTGAATTGATTTTATTTAATATGGAATCCATGATGGAGAAATGAAATGCTGTTCCTCACTGGCTCTCTGTAATCTGGGTGTATAATCCGGGTGTATAATTCGGGTGTAACAGGTGTGTGGGTCTGCACTCCGGGACTCGCATAGACGCGTCGCTGTTAACGAACTGAAGATTCCCTTTGTAAAAGCGAATTCCTTCTGAGAGCTGTACCTCCAGAGCTGGGGCCGCTGAATCGCTTCTAACACGCAAAACGTAACCAAACTAAGTTTATTTTTGTTCAACTCTCTCTCTCTCTTTCTCTCACACATACTTTCTTTCATTCTTGGTCACTTTCTCACTCAGTCTCTCACTTGTTCTGTCACTTACTCTCACTTGCTCTTACTCTCTCATTCACTCTCTCTAACCTTCTTACTCACTCTCTCACTCAGTCTCCCACTTTCTCACTTTCGCTCTCACTATTACTCTCTCTCACTATTACTCTCATTCACTCTCACTCACTTTCTTACTCTTTCACTTAGTCTCTCTCTCTCTCACTTTCTTACTCTCACTCGCTCCCTCACTTCCTCTCACTCACTCCCTTTTTCCCTCTCTGATTCGCTCTCTCACTCCAAATACTCCCCCTCTCTGACTTTGGTTTTCCACACACTGTTACCGTCTCTCACTATCTCATGCTTTCTCATTTTCTCTCTCACTTATTTTCATTCACTCTTCCTCACCACCTCACTCTCTCAGACTCATTTTCTCTCTCACTCAGTCGCTCTCTCACTTTCACTGTCACTCTCACTCCCCCTACCACTCTCACTCCATCTCTCACTCTCCCTCCCTCGCTCACTTTCTCTCTTACTCTCACTCACACACACACTCTCACTCGCTCCCTCACTTACTTTCTCTCTCTCGCTCTTACTCTCTCTCTTTTTCACTCCCTAATTCGCTCACTCACTCCCACTCAAATACTCTCCCTGTCTCACTCTCTGATTTTCCACACACTCTATTACCGTCTCTCACTATCCCACGCTCTCATTTTTTCTCTTACTCACTCTCATTCACTCTCACTCACCTTCTCACTCTCTCACTCACTCACTTTTTCACTCATTCTCTTTCTCACTTACTCTATCTCTCACTCTCTCTCCCTCACTCACTCGCTTTGTTACTCTATTTTGCTCTTAGTATTTCTTACTCTCTCCCTTTCATTTTCTCATTCACTCTGTCTCACTTTCTCACCCAGTCTCTGACTCACTCTCTTTGGCAAACAACTGGATACTATTAGGCTTGTGGGTAGGCTGTGGCCTATCTCAACCAACTCTGGGTGAAGGCAGGAGTCCCTATGAACAGTTCAGTAGACCATGGCGGGGCCAACAAACACACAACCACTCGCACTCATACTTAGGGGCAATTTGGAGCAGCCAGATAGTCTAATGTGTATGTTTTCGGCGGAAACTGTAGTACCCACAGAAAGCCCACGCTATCGCATGGAGAACATTCACACTTCACACAGAAACACCCCAAGCCCGGGACTCGATCGCAGGACCTTGTTGCTCTGAGCAAGATATGAGAACCACAAAAACCACACCGATCATCAAATGTAGAAAAAAAAATTCTACTCTTTACCTACTTCACTGGGTCAGTTCAGCACTTCCAGCACTCAGTAAGTACTTCACTGCAACATCATTCAGATCATCTTCCTGGACAGTACAACACAATCTCTAACTCATGTTTAATTGCAATACTCAAGTTGATGTTTCAGGTGCAATACTCATGTTTAGAGCAGGTCTCGAGCATCATAAAATTTTAGCACCATGCATTCAATGTAATAAGCGTCCTGCTCCAATAAGCCCCTCCCCCAATGTTTTTGATCTTGTAGATCAAACTTACCAATTTTATTCGATCAGTCTCTGTAACGGTAAAATGAGGCGTTCACTGTGTGTAAAAGTGAGTTTACACGGTATTGCAAGACCCCTGCCACTGGGGAATGTCTATAATGTTCATCAGTAACAACGCATTTGATCGTTCCGCCATGGTTTAAAACAAAGGAAAATATTTTGCTGTGTTCTCTTGGTAAATGTTCAACAACCGATGAACCATTAGAAACTGTTACAGCAAAACTATGGGATGCTCTGAATGAATGGAGCGATCAGCCAGATATGGACCTATCAGAAAGTGGTGATGAGGATTTTTCACCCCATTCTCCTGCTCACTAACTTCATAAATTTAGAGGTTCCTGGCCATGTTCTTTTGTTTATGTTCGTGTTGATTGGTTCAACTTGCCATGTGCTAAAATTGATCTGTTGATTGGTTCAACTTGCCATGTGCTAAAGTTGACATTCGTGTTGATTGGCTCATTTTACTTGGGGAAAATGTTTAAAGGAAATGTTTAAAGGAAAAGCATTGGAAGGGAAGGAAAAGTTGTTTTTTTTTTTTTAAATTTATGCTGTTTTTTGTTTATTTTCAGCCTTCATGTAAGTAGTTTGGTTGATACCACAAAATGAATAACATAAATACCAGTAAAACTCTTTTATTGTTCTGTTATTATTCATGTTTTCCACCCCAATGGTAATAAGCCATAACATTTTCATAAGCGTCCACCCACTCCAATTTTTTAAGCTCCCTGGGCGCTTATCACGTCAAATACGGTAATTTAAAGCTCTACCTCTTAACAGGTGTACATCATGCACCTTTAACATATCATTCACCCTTCTATGGATGTCTGGTGCGAAATTGTGAATACATGTATAATTCTGAAAATGTGTGAATATGTGGATAGATATATAGGTGTATATACGGTGTGTGTGTGTAAGAAGGTATACCGTATGTACATGTATAGCTTGGTATGGTTCCTGAGTTGTCTTTTGTGCAGTTTCTTTTATAAGTGAGGCTAAACAATGAGATACTAAACTGATTTTCATTGTTCATGCAACAGTGGCAATAAAGATTTCTTATCGTCAAAAACTGGCTTAGAGATCCTGTTGAGGATCTTGAATACACGTGTACTTTTAACCAATGCAACCATTCTGAATAAATTCAATATATTTCCTCAAATGAGGTTTATAAGATTGATTAATAATCCGAATAAATGTGACTGCAGCTGCTGGGGAAACAGATGTGTGATTAGTGTGTGTGCTGTGAAAAGGGCACGCTGAGACTGATCCAAGCCAAATAAAAGAACTCTACAGTAGCACTGATTAAAAAAAAACATACAGAAAAACCTGTCAAGTCATTCCCTATGACAGTGCAAACACTGTCATCCAATATATATTCATCGCATTTATTCTGACTTTTTATAAATGTAAATAATTAACTGAAAGGTTATGGTTCCTTAAGGATTAAATATTCATTACGTGTTCTGTATGGTCGTGAGTGTAAGATTGCATTATACTGTAGTTTGGTTGGTTGACTTTGTGGGCTTTGAATTAACAATAATCAGTGATCGGGTTAAGGCATAAAACCAGTTTGATTTTTTTTTTTTTTTCTCTTAAAAAATGTTAATCTCACTGCCGACTGTTTAATGTGAATTATTTTCCTTTTCTCCTCCCACTTTTATTCATGATTAGGTACATCATCCATATGCAGACTTAAACTGTAATGTACCACGGCGCAGATAAATGAACATAAAAGGTTGTATTATTTATATATACACGTACAGTTGTGTTCTAAATAATAGCAGTGTGTTTAAAACAAGTGAATAGAGCTCAAAATTCTGATCACTTTTGTTTCCATGCACACAAATGCATTGGGAACACGACACAGTTTATTCCAAATTAAAACATCAAGAAAAATATCAGATTTGTGTTATTCATTTAAAGAATTTGAAGAAAAGTGAATACAGGGATCCCTCACTTTCCACGGTTAATGGGGACCGAGACCCTCCCTCACGACCGCCGATTTCCGGGAAGTAGGCTCCCCACGACCCTAATTAGGATTAAGCGGTTCAGAAAACGAATGAATGAATTTTAGACTGTTCAAAAAATATCAATGTCTGCTTTATTTTCTACAAACTCAAACATTCATTGTAACAACTGAAAAGTGTAAGGTTTTTTTTTCCCTTTGAATAAGTGAACTAATATTTAGTCGTATTTCCACTGTTACTGAGACCTGCCGCACATCTGTGTTGTGGAGTCGACCAATTTCTGGCACCTGTGAACAGGTTTTCCTGCCCAGGATGATTGGACTACATTCCACAGTTCTTCTGTATTTCTTGGTTTTATCTCAGAAACTGCATTCTTTATGTCACCGCAAGTCTTGATGGGGCCACCGCTACATAACATCAATCTTGTTGGTCTATAACCAAGATGTTGCCTGTTTACTGGTGTGTTTGGGTTGTTGTCTTGTTGGAAGCCATTTCACAGACGTTTCCTTCAAGCTGATCTATGATATCTGGAATGTGATAAATAGGCCTGACACTGTAGTATGAGAAACATCCCCATATCATGATGCTTGCCCCACCAGGCTTCACTGTTTTCACAATGTACTGTGGCTTGAATTCAGTGTTTGGTGGTTGATTTATGAACATGATTGGAGTATAAGGAAACGGTGCATCCAAGAGATGGAACTTGAAGGACTTCCAAGTTCATCAACTCCCCGATGATGGTGCATTAAAACCTGTTGTGCTCTGTTTAGGTCTATTAAGTTCTATTGAACTGTAGTACGATCCCCCAGTTCTCTCACAATTGGCGTCAAATTTTAATTCATTGTAATAATCATGGCAAAATTTTTGAGTTAAAGATTTTTTCACTGTCATCACGATTCCATCAAGTCCCCTCAAGATCATCAGATTTGTATATATGTATATATGTATATGTATATATGTATATGTATATATGTATATATATGTATATGTATTTGTGTATATGTATATATATATATATATGTATATATAAGTATATATAAGTGTATATATATGTATATGTATATATAAGTATATATAAGTATATGTATATATGTGTATATATATAATATGTATGTGTGTGTGTATATATATATATATATATATATATATATATATATATATATATATATATATATATACATATATATATATATATACATATACACAAATACATATACATATATATACATACATATATACATATATACATATATATATATATATATATATATATATATGAGAGAGAGAGAGAGAGAGAGACGCTCCCCAACTTACATTCATCTGTTTTACGTTTTTTGATTTGACTTTTTTTTTTTTTTTCAAAAAGTCAAATTTTGAGTTCAGACGTACCTACGTAGTACGCGTACGCTGACATAATGACGCTGCGTCCATTGTTTACAAATGACAGACTGAACGTGCCCCTCCTTCTTCCCAGTTCAGTTGTACATTTGTATATACTAGTGTGTGTGTGTGTGTGTATATATATATATATATAATCAGTTATGTAGCGTGTTACCCTTGTGTTAAGACTTCCTCTCTGTGGTCTTTGTGTTTACACTGTTTTGCAGACTTTTGTAACCCAAAGCAAATATGGTTGATCAGAAGCGTAAGCCTACTAGCATGAGTGCAAGTCTCGTACACAAATATGAATTAACTATCTGCTCGGATTGGCGCAATCTACCATGCATACTCAGTTAAGCAAAGAGAGTTGTAATATGAATGAAAACCCAAATCCAGAAAAGAAAGAGGACTCTCCACTCTGCTGGTAATTCACATCAGTGCAGGCTGAGTACTAAACGAGTTCAACGGCGCCCTTGCTCACTTAAAAGACCAGAGTCTGTATAACCCACAGCAAGTATACTACTTTCTGTTTTGAACGCCTCACATATTGTAAGCCTTGACTGGCTGTTTTAAGCTTCATGTAAAGTGACTCGGTATAAATAAGTGACTTATTTGAAATTATTGTTGATATTATTTGATATATTTGATATTATTTTACAATGTTATGTTTAAGTATTGATTTAGGGGTGTTTTATGAGCTACGGTTATGGTATTTATGGATGTATTGTACAGTATGAGCGTCACTGTAACTTGTGTTCACTTTCAACTTATGCTCCGCCGTCCGGAACCAATTAAAAACGTAAGTCGGGGAGTGTCTGTATGTGTGTGTGTGTGTGTGTGTGTGTGTGTGTGTGTGTGTGTGTGTGTGTGTGTGTGTGTGTATATATATATATATATATATATATATATATATATATATATATATATATATATATATATATAATAAAATATAATAATCCTTTCAATAGAGCTTAGGGCTTCTGGTTTTCTGCTTTGTTTTGCAGTCTATTTCTCTGGGTCCCAGTTCCTCTGTCTGTGTGAATGTTTTTAATTATATTTTCTTAATTGTATCAGTCACTCTGCTTTATAAATAGATTATATAATACTTATATAATACATAAAGAGCATCTGCTGTTTTAAGGTTGGGGGAAGTGGATTTTTTTGTATGTGATGCTTTAGAATATCTCAGTGCCTCCTCTACAACCAGCTCAGATGTAATTCTCTCTCTCTCTCTCTCTCTCTCTCTCTCTCTCTCTCTCTCTCGCCGTCTCATTCTTTCTTTCTGTCTCTCACTCCCTCTCTCTTCCTCTCTTTCTCTGAACCCCCTTGTTTATTTAATATCTTTTTCCTCCACAGTCTGTCCCTCTGGACAATTCTGTGCAAGTGTGAGCGCCTCAGAGCCAATCCTGTTAAAGCTGGGAGGGATAAAGATGGAGGGAGACGAGTGAATGTCAGTAGGAGTGTGTTAGTGTCAGAAACAAAGCCATAACGGCTAAGTGTGAGTTGTTGTTGTTGCATACTGCTGACCCAGGATGAGCTCGCAAGGCAGCATTTCAGTCTCTGCTACATCTCTTCTCTTCCTCATCCCTCTATCCGTAGCAGGAGAAACAGCTCGGGTATGACGAGTCAGCAGGACTCAGGACTCTTTGAGGTCAGCATCAAGTCCTTTCTGAAATCCTGGAACATTAGTGAGTAAATCTACCCCCCCCCCCCATTTTTCTCTCTTCCTCTCTCTTTCTGTGTATCATTCCCCCTCTCTTTCTTTTTCTCTCTCTCCATTTGTTTCTCTCCCCCTCTCTTTCTTTCTCCTCGTTTCTTTGTTATTTCTCTTTCTCTTTGTTTCTCTCCCCACCCTTCTGTTCTTGAGTTGCCTCCTTCTGTCCTTCTGTAGACTTTCTTGTTCTTGCTGTAGTAGGAACACGTAACAGGGAAATCTTTAGAATGAGAATAGTGTGTGTGTGAGTGTGTGTGTGTGTGTGTGTGTGTGTGTGTGTTTGTTTGTCTATACAGTTGTCTGCGACACCAATTCTTGAACTTTTATATCACAGAGCTTGAAGTTCATCGTTCATTTTCTGTATCCACTTAATCTTAACTAGGGTTATGGGGAGGCTGCCGCCCATCCCAGCCAACTCGGGCGAGAGCAGAGTACACCCTGGACAGCTCACCAGGCCATCACAGGGCAGAAACACGCTGACGGCTTTGCAGCTCCTCTTGTCGAAAGTCAGCAATGGTTCTTTTACATGAAGCTCTCACCATAGACAGTGAGAGACATGGCCGGCCTTTGATAACCCGGTTAGCTGCACTGGGGGGACAGTGACAACCCGTTGAGAGTGGGGCTTAAGGGATCAATGACCCAGCACATTTACCACCAGGCCACCATTGCCCTATATAAAAGTTTATAATGGTAAATATGATGATTAATATGAATCTGATTTTTATGAGATGAAGCAATGTGTTTATAACAGCAGCATGGTGGTGTAGTGGTTAGCACGACCACCTCACAGCAAGAAGGTCCTGGGTTTGAGTCCTGGGCTTGGCAGGAGTGCTTCTGTGTAGAGTTTGTATGTTCTCTCTGTGTTTGCGTGCGTTTTCTCTGGGTTCTCCAGTTTTCCTGCAACAGTCCAGAGGCATGAACATTATGGCTAATTGTGGGATCCAAACTGTTCCTGTGTGTGTGTGTGTGTGTGTGTGTGTGTGTGTGTGAATGGTGTGTTGACCTTGCATTCATCTGTCAAGCAGTTTAGGGTTGTTGTTTAGAAGTTTGCGTAAGTAGAGGCACATTTTACATGTAAAACGCGTGATTTGTTCCAAGGCTCCCAAGACTACCCCATAAACCCTTTAAAAATGATAAAAGTACATAAATTTTGTATGAAATGTGTGTTAAAAGTCTGTCTGTCTGTCTTCCCTTCGGCTTTTTCCATTTTACTCGGGAGTCGCCACAGTGAATCATCTTGATTCGCATGCTTGATTTGGCAGAGGTTTTTTACGTCGGATGCCCTTCCTGTCACAACCCTTTTAGCAAGGGACAGAAACACGCTGACGACTTTGCAGCTACTCTTTACGAAAGTCAGCAATGGTTCTTTTACATGCCTCTCACCATAGACAGTGAGAGACATGGCCCGCCTTTGATAACCCAGTTAGCTGCACTGGGGGAAATATGTGTTAAAAGTAAAAGAAGATTATTTATTAAACCATTTTAGTAACATATTTATTAAGTAAACAATTGTTCAGCATTTTTTATTAATTTTTACATTCATTATTAAACATTTGTGGCGCGCTCCGTAGCGTGCTCCGGCGAATGCAGGCAGCGTCGCAGCCGACGCCAGAGCTATTGAGACGGGGCGTGGCTAATCCGGCCCCCCGATCTGTCAAGCAGGTAAATGCACTTTGAATACTTGTTTAGTACTCAACATTCACCTGTTTGCTTGAGGGATCGGAGGTCCGGATGAGTCGCGTTATTGCCCACATTCGGCGGAGCACGCCACATTTACTAAACATTTACTGAATTAAATAACTTAAAAAATGAAAAATAAGCTGCAATGAGCACTCTCAAAAAACTCACGAAACTCACGAACCAATAGTACATCTCTCCTTTACGCGTGTGACAAACAAGCATTATAGGTACAGTACTAGGTAGATTTGGCACCCTCCTGGCCTATGGGAGGCCAGCGGGGCGGGATGTTGGGAGACAGCCAATGAGAGAGCAACTCGGCATTGTTTGAATGGCGCGTTTGAATGTTTGAATGGTTCTTTTGGCGCTTTTTGTAAGAACTTGTTTCGTATACAGAGTTAAAAAAATTAGGAAAATGTTTTTCGTATGCAGAATTTTTCATATTCAGGGGTTTTCGTAAGAAGGAGGCCGACTGTACTTAACTCCATTTATGGTAATGCACTTTGGGTAGTGATCGACAGAACCTGATCACAGATACAAGCGGCTGGAATGAGCTTCCTTCGCAGGGTGGCATTGCTCTCTCTCAGGGTGAGAGATTTGGGGGAGCTCGGAGTAGAACTGCTGCTTCTTTGCATTGAGAGGGGCCAGTTGAGGTGGCTCGGGCGTCTGCTTAGAATGCCTCCCGAACACCTCCTTGGTGTGGTGTTTAGGGCATGCCCGACCGAGAAGAGTGCCGGGTTCGAACGAAAACATGTTGGAGAGACTGTCTCTCACTGGTCCGGGAACACCTCGGTGTCCCCCTGGAAGAACTGGAGTGAGTGGCTGGAGAGAGAGACATCTGGACCTCATTTCTGAGGCTGTGCTCCAATGAGCCGACCCAGAATTAATTGCAAGAACCCTCAAAAAACAACAAAAAAAATCTGCCGCCTGTTTAATATGGCGCTTAACACTGGGAACAACTTCAAACTGATCTCCAGACTCCAAAAGTGTCCATGATAGGTCTATGCAAATTTTTTATTTTTGGAAAAGATTAAGTACAAAATCATCATTGGAACTTTTTAATGATTAATCTTTTTGCGTTTAACGGGAGTAATAGTGGAATAAACTCGTTAGTGAATTTCTTTAATATTCATGTGTAATTTGTAACTTATTTGTGTTGCTCTGTGCATGAATAGACACAGGACTTGTGCTCAGTGTGAATCAGAGATGAGCACATCAGTGCTTAGGGAGTAATACGAGCTCCGTGTCCTCCTGCAGCTTCACACATAATGTTCACTCTTAAGACTCATTCCCGCAGAAATCAAAGAGCAACAAGACACAATGCAGAGTTTATGATCACTGGCGAAATGAGTAATGATGATTGAGCTTAATGGTGGGGCAGTTGTAGCATAAAGTTTACAAAAGTGGCTTTGGGACCGTAAGGTTGCTGGTTTGATTCCTGAACCAACAGGAAAAATGTGTGGAGCTGAGGGAGTGAGCTGCATTTTCCCTTCTTCCACATGATTTGCTGAAACGCCCTTGAACAAGGCACCTAACCCCCAACTGCTCACCGAATGCTCCAGTGTGTGTGTGTGTGTGTGTGTGTGTGTGTGTGTGTGTGTGTGTGTGTGCACTTACTTTGGATTTAATGTAGAGGAAAAATTTCCCTTACGGGATTAACCCGTATATTTTAAAAAAATTAAATAAAAAAATCAAAAGTTTCTAAAGCGAAGCTTAACGGAGCTGAACTCTCACTCGCGTGATTCAAGTGATAACCAATTAAACGTGCTTAAAGATGCCAGTGATTGACAGATGCTACCAAACAATGAATCCCCGCAACCTTTTTGTGTCTTCCATAAACTACATTAAACACGTGATTTGATCTGCAACGCAGCAGAAAAACGATTCATTTTTTCACTCGTCACTTCCTGTGTGACTGCAGCTTTCCTGTCACATGTGTGGGGAGGAGCTCAGGTGGACAGATGCCAGTGATCTTATCCACTCAGCAAGTCTGATTCTCTCTCTCTTGCTCTCTCTGTCTCTGTCTATCCCTCTCTCTGAATCTGTATCTTTTGCTTTCTGTCTGTCTCTCTCTGCCTCTCTTGCTATCTTATTCTCTCCTTATCTTTCTCTCGGGGAGCCGGTGGCATACTGGGCTCATGATCGGGAGGTTGTGTGTTCAAATCCCAGTTCGACCCCTACTGTGTTAAGACCCCTGGGCAAGGTCTTAACCACAAGTGTGCCTCTGTTCACCCAGCAGTATAAATGGGTACCAGTAACCTGCGATGGCCTAGCGTCCCATCCCATCCTGGAGGAGTTGAAGTCCTGGTCGCATCACGCTTTGGAAACTGTGGATAAGCACCGGTCCAATGAGCCACTCGGCTCGGGTGTAAAAAGCCCAACAGACTTTACCTTTTATCTTTCTCTCTCTTTCCCTCTCTTATTCTCTGATTTTCTTTCTCTCTCTCTCTCTCTCTCTCTCTCTCTCTCTCTCTCTCTGTCCTGTTCTCTACATGGTTAGTACACTTTCCTGAGAGAGATCGTCTGCGAATCATGAATTAGATAAATCATAACAATAATATTTACGGGTTTTTATTTTGACTGTCTTGTGAGTCACGGCTTGTGATGTCACTGACTTGACAAGGACTTGTATGTTGTATGTTATGTTCCAACAGGTCTTCAGGATCATTCACTGATCAACACTTATCCTGGACAGGGATACCGTGGATGGGAGGTTAATCTCTAGTGAGATGTTAATACAGCACAGGGCACCATGAATACTTTTTTAGTCCCAGGGGGAGAACATTCAGAACTCCACACTGACAGTAACCTCAGAAACAAACCCTGGAGCCACGAGACAGCAACTTTATACACTGAAGCACAGTAGTGCTTCACAACAGCCTGGACGAGTGGGAGGGACTATAATCCCTCGTCTAGAATTTAAGAGTCAGACATAGTTGGTCTTTTATTTATTTTTTTTATGGACACATTGAAGCTGATTTTGACCCGGTGAATCAATATTTAGCACGGTGATATGTAAGGACGTGAAAGTTCATCAGTCTCTTATTTCAGTGATTCCACCAAGCAAGTTTAGTTCACAGTGACGTGGTGGCATATTAAAAGGTCCTGGGTTCAAGTTCTGGTCATGTTCTTTTAATGATTGTGTGGGTTTCCTCCGTGTACTCCAGTTTCCTCTGACAGTCCAAAGACATGCGCATTAGAGTAATAAGCTGCTCAGAATTGCCCCTAGGTGTGAGTATAAGTGACTCTAATAGTATTAAACGGTTCAGTGAATGAATGAAGTTCAGTTCAGCGGTACTGAGCTCAATCAACTGAGAGCGATATAAACAGGACGGTAGCGTAACAGTTAAAACACTCCCCCCTCAGAGAAAGAAGGTCCTGGGTTTGAATCTTGGTCTCTGTGAGGACATTTCTGTGTGGAGGTCATGTGCTCTTTCTATTTTTGTATGCGTTGCCTCCTGTTACTTTACTTTTCTTCTTACTGTACAAACACATGCACATTAGGCTGGCTGGCTGTTCCAGACTGAATTTGTGCATGAATGGCTGTGAACGTTCACCATGTGATGAACCGGTGAGCTGTTTATAGTGTACCGTACATTTGGCTGAGCTAGGCTCCAGCCATCCCCATGACTATAGTACAATAAAGAGGTTTGGCCAATGAATGAATGTTCAATAAACTTTTTAAATTATTCCAGCCCGAATGTCTTCATCTGAAAAAGGAAAAACTATGAGGTTTCATGCACCACAATTCTCTTAGCTTTTTGTGCCGCAAGCGAATACAGGGATCCCTCACTTTCCACGGTTTATGGGGACCAGGACCACCGATTTCCACAAAGTAGGATCGACCCCCCCCGACTGACGTATACGTACATGTATAGGATTATATAATACAGTGGTACCTCAATTTACGAAATTAATCCGTTCCAGAGCCTTTTTCGTAACCTGCATTTTTTGTACATGTAAAACACGTGATTCGTTCCAAGGCTCCCAATACTACCCCCTAAACCCTTTAAAAATTATAAAAGCATACCTTTTAAGACCTCCTTCTGCTTCAGTATCGTCCTGATGGTAGATGGGTTTGGGCGTATTCCTTTGCGATATCACTGGAGCCCGTTTCTTCTTCTCACTCCACTGGAAATCGTGTGCGCGCGCGCGTGTTTGTGTGCGCACGTTTGTGTGCGTGTGCACGCGTGTGTTGACCATGTCTTCTTAGCAGAGTTATAATCTTACAAATGTTTATGGAAGGTTAAAAGCCTGAGTCAAGAAATAAAACATGAAACAAGAGTAATCTGTCGTTTACACGCAAAGCATTATGGTAGCTGAGAAGGAACTGTGTCATCCCTCCTAGCCAATGGGAGGCCAGGGGAGGCGGGATGTTTGAACGTCATTGATGAGAGAGCAGCTCGTGCATTGTTTGCGCGTTTTAATGTTTGAATGGCGCGTTTGAATTTTTAAGATGGCACTTTCGTAATGTGAACTTGTTTCATATCCAGAGACAAAAATTTTAGGAAAATGTGTTTCGTAACCTGTATTTTTTTTGTTTGGTGAGTCTTTTGTAAAGTGAGGTACTACTGTATCAATAAATACATATTCACGGCTATAAATGCTTATAATAACAATTAAACATTAAAAAATAATGCATAAGGTGTAAATAAAATATAAACACACACATACAGACACGCACACAAATACGGACCTCACATAAAAATGTAAGCAGTTTTATTGGGGAGGGTTGGGTTTGGGTTCTGTTTTTGTTTGTTTGGGTTTTTTGCATAATTGGCCTTGTTTTGTGGCATTTTCCTTAACCTTCCCCCTATTTTTCCTTAATTTACTAATTTTTTAAATTTTTTGATGAATATTTTTGAAAAACCCGTGATGCGCCAAAGCCGCAGAAACTGAAGCATGAAGTAGCGAGGGATGGATCACTGTATGCTGTGTCACTAATACCACTACATCAGTACTGACATGACATGCTGCTTACGTGTGTGTGTGTGTGTGTGTGAGTGTGAGTTAAAGTCCTGCTTTTGATTAACCAAAACAACAGACTTGCTAATTAGCTTAATAACCAAGTAAAACTAGCATTATGTTGCACACCACGTGGCATTTGGATATTATGATGTCAGTGTTGATATGAAGAGTGCATCTGCATGTTTTAATTACAATACAGAGAGATTACATGTGAACAGTATGTGCATGTGGTAATGATTCTGAATATATTTGTGTACATGCATGTGTATGAGTGCAGTGGTTAAATTTAGCTCCATGTGGGCCCTCCCTCCTTTCTCTTTTGGCTTTGCTGAAATTCCAGACTGACCTTCTCCTCAGAGAGGGCTCATTGCTATCACAAATGGCTGTGAGGATTCACACAGGAAGGCTGTTCCCCTTCACTTTACCCTAACGCTGCAGGCTAGGTTCTTTCGAGTCTTTCGCACCATTGGACTGATTGCACATTCTGAAGTTGCAGTGAATGATCTGATAAAGGCAACAGGCATGATATGGCACTGATAGGATCACTTTTCTGGAAGTTACTGGAAACAATGTGGTTGGAGCTGATATGGAGTTAGTCTGCTAGACTGGGATTATTGGAGCAGGGGCAGTATGGAGGTGAAACCAGTGCGTTGGAGCCGGACCAGCTTCATCAGCTTTATTAAGGGTTTGGGTAGGTGCCATCGGCCAGATTGTGTACCATGTATTTTGTTTATATTGTGTACCAGATTGTATCCATGTTTCTGTTTGGTAATGTTGCGGGACACTCTACACTGGTAGAGAGCATGAGTTTGTGTTTTTGTAGTTTGTTTTGAGAGAGGATACATTCTGCACATGCTTTGTTGCATTGCTTAAAAGAATAAATCGGGCAAAATATTTCGTAATACTGTCCGAGCTGCATCCTGCTATTTGACCCTTCTCTTATCATCTTCTTCTGGGTTTACAACCTACAATATACCACCTCTCATTCCCATAAGCTCATTACTGAAAAATAAAGCCTGTTGTTAGAGTCAGGGCTCCAGTCTCAAGCTGTCAAAACATTCTAAGTTCTGACTACAGTCCTGGCAACCTTGATACAGGCACTGTGCTTATTAAGCTAAATGAATGTAGTCTTAAACAGAATTGCTAATTCTTTTTATTTCAATTTTTTGCAACTTCAAAAGGACAATTTACAAAGCAACCAATTTATTTGCATCATAAATAGGGGTTATGAAGGCAAAATGCTCTAATGGGACAATGTCGCAAATGCATTAGACAATAACAGGCCATTGTTGCTATTATATGGGCCATATGTAAAAAGTAATGGGACCTTTTTCATACAGCTGAGAAAACCATCCATGAGTTTTAATCTATCAGTAATTATAGCATAGTCATAGTGGGGCCGGTGGTGTAGTGGTTAGGGTGCTGGGCTCATGATCTGGTGTTTGTGAATTCAAATCCCAGCTAGACCCCCACTGTGCAAAGACCCCTGGGCAAGGTCTTAACCAAAAGTGTGCCTCTGTTCACCCAGCAGTATAAATGGGTACCAGTAAAAATATACTGGGATGGTAACATGCGATGGACTAGTGTCCCATCTAGGAGAAGTTGAGCTCCTGGTCGCTTCATGTTATGGAAACCGGGGATAAGCACTGGCCTGATGAGCCATTATGGCTCGAATGTAAAAAGCCCAATGGACTTTACCTTTATCAATCATAACATAGTCTGTGGTATAAATGGTTTGAGAAACTTTATTTAATTACCTGGTTTTATTTTCACTTAAATGGAACACTGAAGAAAGCGTCGTTTGGCCATTTTCTTGACGTAGTTGTTTCTTTGGCGGCATGGTAGCTATCAGAATCTAAACATACTTAAAAATGGCGGTTAACAGGAAGTGGATGACTTGCAGCCGACTGATCTGTGGAACGATTACTGTGATTGGTTGAAGGCCTTTCTGTTATCCAATAGCATTTTCTGTATAAAGCAGGCATACTCCGCGCAGTTGATTTTGGATTTTCACTATAGTGGCACTTCCGTTTCGCTCTCCTTTGCAACCTTGTAATTTTTCAGGTGCAGAGGTTTGTGTGTTTAATGGAACATTTTCAGCTTTGACGCGCATATGGAACATGGTCTTCCTAACCCCTGCATAAATACGGAGCTCCACCTACCTTTTCATTCCTTCATTTTTGGAACCGATTAATCCTAATTAGGGTTTCAGGGAAGCTGGCGCCCATCTCAGCCGACCCTGGGCGAGGACAAAGTACACCCTGGACGGATCGCCAGGCCATCGCAGGGCAGAAACATGCTGATGGCTTTGCAGCTACTCTTGTTGAAAGTCAGCAATGGTTCTTTTACATGAACCTCTCACCATAAACAGTGAGTGACATGGCCGGCCTTTGATAACCCAGTTAACTGCACTGGACCTACCCTTTATCTCAGCAAAATGTTAAAATACTTATTACTCTAGTTAATGGCCTACAATGATCTTTTTACCTGTGAAATAGACTAAATATTTAGGATGATTCAAACTTTAACTATCATTTGAACTTCAGCGCTGTTGTTGATATTAAAAGAAGAGAACAATTTCTAATAAACCCAGCTATCCTGAATCAAAACATTTAAAAATTCTCCTCATACAATCTTAAAAGATCTTTTAAAAATTTTTGGATTCACAATTTTATCTGAATCATACTCATAAAGTCTAATTTTTGCTAGAAATTTGTTGAAAATCATCACTTAACTTTTTGTAAAAAAAAAAAAAAAAAAAAAAAAAGAAACAACCCAGAACATGCCCAGTTCCTCTACTGGCCTACTGTAATCCATCCTATCTCACAATTGGCTGCATAACTTTTCTGCTTTCATTTGTCTCACCTGACTTTACTGAAAAAAAATCCCTTCACTTTACTTAATTTATATGTGTACAGTAGGCCCTTGGTATTTGCAGGGGTTCAGTTCCAGCCCCTCCCGTGTATCAAGATAATCCGCGAGTTCTGTATCCAGAAGTAAAACCCCATGTATCCTATTAGATGTGCGAATGATCAACCGGAAGGAAAATACTATGTATTACTAATGTATCTATTATATATGCATACTAATGTATCTATTACATGCGCTAAAATATGCTTCCTAAACACATTCTATAAAGTCTTACTAATTAATACAGTATTAATATAGTAAAATGTAGTAATGATTAAGAAAAAATTTTAATTTTTACTGTTCTATTTATTGATGATAAAATATAAACATTATACAGCATATACTGTTTTAAAGCACTAGTATTAAAGTGTTTTCAATTATTATTTCAGTATAGTACCTAAGTTAGTGTTTAGAATGTTTGTGTGTGAAATTTTAGGTTCCGTAGCATGTTTAACAAATGATACCAAAAGGATAAACTTGCTTCATGTCCTTTTACATTGAAATTGACGTCTCCAAGATGGCGCTGCCTTGAGGGCGACATCGCGGAATTCTCAGAGTCAAATTGTTTCTTTGGTCTTTTAAATTTGTTTTATGTTGTTGTTTGTTTGTTTTTTGCACTATGCCCCTCTATGACTGTGCAACCCTACTACAGCTATGAGAGTACAGTGTTTTCGGACATTTAGAACTGAGCATGCTCAACTCCTATCCTGAGCTAACATGCTATGGCAGCTCAATGCTAGCCGCACCCCGGATAACAATAAGCCCAATCGGAGACGTGGCAGGCGGGGCGGGGCTGAACGACGACTCCGGTGCTTGGTTAGCAGTGGAAGGTTAGCACTTCTGGTCATACTGCTTGCAAATGTTCAGTCTCTGCGAAACAAGATGGATCAACTTCATGCTCGGATTGCAACGCAGAGGAATCTACAGGACTGCTCCATTCTGTGTGTCTGTGAAACATGGCTCGAGGAGAGTACACTCGACGAGGCGATTACACCAGCTAGATACACGGCCTTCAGGGAGGACCGGCCGTCGCTCTTGGGGGCCTTGGAACGAATCACACATTTTACATGCAAAATGCGGTTCAGTTTACGAAAAATCCAGGTTAAGAAAAAGACTCTGGAACGGATTAATTTCGTAAGGTGAGGTACCACTGTGTAGTTGTATGGTTATGTGGGCTTACCATCCGTGTATATGTGTGAGAGAGTAATCGTTTTCTTTCATGCTAGTTTAAGCAGGAGAGGGGTACTGCTGAGACAGTTTTAATGGACATTCACTCATTTCAATGCAACCTTGTTTCACATATTACAATGTACACCAACATACACCTTTTGTTTATAAGGACAGGACTGAAATATTCACCCCAAACAACATCATTTGCTAAACATATAACACTACATCAGGGATCAAGAACCTTTTTGACTCTGAGAGCCAAAAACCCACACATTTTAAAATCTAATGTTCTGAGAGCCATATATATTTTTTTAAAATATTGAATACAACTAAATGGAAAAAGACCAACAATTTGAGAATATAATAAGACTCTGAATTTATTTTAAGCAACATTGTTATAACCAAGTTATTTATTAATAAGAAAAGTACTGCTTACTATTAATGTGACTTCTGATGCTGCATGGTTTTGTTGATGGCTTTGTAGTCTGGTTGATATGTGCTGAGGTTCAGCTTCATGCAGACGTTTAGGCTTCCATCTGTTAAACGTGACCGCAGGTTGGTCTTGATGCTTTTCAGGTGTGAGAAGCACTGCTCACGCACGCATGTGGAGCCAAACATGGTCAATACGACAGGACTCACACACTGCAGTGTTTGCTGTGTGCCAGGAAGCGTGTCCCAAGTTTTAACAATCATCTGGAGTTGAAGTTTTTCATGTCTGTCCATTTGTGTTTTGCTTGCCAGCTGTGCTTGGTTTCATGCAACTGAGCTGATCAAAAACGAGGGAAATTTACCTCTTGACCCAAAAACAATTCGGGTAGGCTGTTGCATATAATCCAATAAAATTAGAGTTTCAAGGTATTAGACCCTCCCACACACACACACACACACACACACACACACACGTACAGAAAGGATTGGCTCTCTACTGTGCGCCACAGTGACAAGTGGCATTGAAAACAGATGTATAGATTAAAATGCGTGATTTTTATTTCTTTTTGTTTTATTTGATGGCTTTTTTTCTGTATTTTTATTTAAATGACAGTGAAATTATGTATTAGTTATTCTGTTAAGAAAGGCCACCTGATTTATCTGAGAGCCAGATGCAGTCATCAAAAGAGACACATCTGGCTCACGAGCCATAGGTTCCTGACCCCTGCTCTAAATGCACCAGCACATACAGATTATGTTGTAAAAAATTAATGAGGAATTGTGTTGTGTTAAGTGATTTAATTGCACTTAAAGGAAAATATGACGTTAAGATGCATAACAGTCATACTGCGATGATCAAGACATACATTTCAAAAATGTTTTTGTGGATAATTGACATTTTTTTTCTCCAGAAAGGAGCTCTATAACCAATTCTAATACCACATCACAGTCATACTTATCACATAGCAACCAGAAATGGGTCCGTTTCAGTTACACATTGATGAACTTTTTTAATTTTCAGTAAATTTGACAAGTTTAAAAAGTAGCACAAATTGCAAAGATACATCAAGGGCTCGTACCAAAACCATCAAAGACTGAATTCTACGCCGATCATTGAAAATATGGAGCCTTAACATGATCTCATTTGAAATGTCACACCTGAATGTGCACTTGCCGTTAAATACACTTCACCAGGCAATCATGTTAATTGTAAGCTAATTTCTAATATCCATTAGCAAACATGAAATATAAATCACCGGGACATAATGTTAGGTTTATCATTATGCCAAATGAGCAATACAGTACGTATATTCGTTTTGGCTAACTAGCGTTATAATTTTTTTTGTATCCAGTTAGCATCATCGTCTACAATTTCAAAATATTTTACAGTAGGAGTCGCTTGCATTGATTAATCACAGCCATTGTGATGAACATGGCTGATTATGTGATACTCGAGATCAGTGGTTCTTAACCTTGTTGGGGGTACCGAACCCCACCAGTTTCATATGCACATTCACCGAACCCTTCATCAGTGAAACATAAAAATATGATTTTTTTTTTTACAAATTCAAGACATAGGTACTGTTGTGTTCTTGTATTCTCCATCTCCATGCAGTTTCACAAAGTGTTCCTTTAGTTTTGCCGGTGCGAGACTAGACTTGCTCAACTTGGCATTGCAAATCATTCAGATAGGATGCTGAGTCCCATCACGTTCCGTGATGCATGTGAATCCATGTTGTACATATTCGTCCGACCACTTTCTTTTTTTGCTCGACATAGTTAGTATGGATTAAAATATTTCGAAAAAAATCTCATGACTTCACACATTGACTACTAAGTGCGCTAAATTCCCCACGGCACTGATTGGCCAAGCAATGTAATATGATCATCTGCAGCCAGTGATAGCCAATCGGGGCGTGTCATCACTAATTGACATGATGATTCGGGTGTGTCTTGACCTCCGTGGCAGAGGCTCCGCCGAACCCCTTGGGTTCAATTGAACCCAGGTTAGGAACCACTGCTCTAGATACATCTTGGGCCAAACTGTGATTAGCTGGATTTTAACAGAATGAAAGATTTTCACTGACATGTCTTTGTTATTAGCACTGATAGAATTTTATGTACATTGACCCATCAGGACCATTTCTGTCCAGACACAAGCAGCTGAAGACGTTTTGTAAGCTCCATGGTGCTGCTTTAGGAGTCTGCGCGACCCGCGGACAACAATCACACCCGCTGGCTACATGATGCTGTTCAGATAGTTGAAATGTGTATGTGCTGTGCGTATGCTTGTAGGCTACACGGTTTTGTATCATTTCAATATGTAATCTATTAACTATGATCTCCGTTTTTACAAAGCATACCTGTGATCTGTTGAAGTTTTTTTTTTTTTTGTAACAGAACACCATTTTGTTTTTAACGTTATTATATGTAATCTGCTGCTCATCAAGTCTGGAACTGGAACCATATAATTTTTTATTATACATTACATGTGTCCATAAAACCAAGCTTACGCTTAACTTATGTTAATTATTTTTACATATTTTAACCATGAGAGCGGGAGGTGAACTGCACCATGACCAAAGCATGATCCTTTTAATCTCATTTAGCTCAGTGTCTCAAAAAGACTCATTTTTAATTTATCAGGTGTCTGGAAAAATTCTAAATGTCTTACATTTATACTTTGCTTGAATTTTTAGCAATATCTGGTTTCAGCAATAAGGGCAGTTGTAGTCTAGTGGTATAGGGCGCTGGATCGCTGGTCCTAAGGCTGGGTGTTCGAGTCCCACTCTCCACAGGGTTGTCACTGTCCCCTCAGTGCAGCTTACTGGGTTATCAAAGGCGGGCCATGTCTCTCACTGTCTATGGTGACAGGTTCATGTAAAAGAACCATTGCTGACTTTCGTAAAGAGGAGCTGCAAAGTCGGCAGCGTGTTTCTGTCCCTTGCTAAAAGGTTTTTACGGCGGATGGCCCTCCTTACACAACCCATGTCAAATCAAATGTGCGAATCAGATGATTCGCTGTGGCAACCCCTGAAAAAGGGAAAAAGCCAAAAGGAAATCTCATCTGGTTTCAGCCATAAGGTAAAAGAAATGTTTGGTTAAGTGGAATAGGGATGATTATACATATTCCTGTTACAATTATGTATGGCTACAGTGCTAGTAGTGTATTAATGTGAACTAACCATACTAAAACTCTAAAACGCAAAGTAGAGAAAAAGAAATTAAACAAATTGAACATAACAAATCAATGAACCTGATCCAAGGGAATAACATGGCTTACATCAGAACAAGAAGAGTCAGACTCTGGGACGTAGGTGAATAATCAGTTGGTGAATGACGGGTGACCCTGGAGGCAAACAAGAAGAAGCAGTGGCGTAGCCATCAGAAGTAAGATCGTCAGTCTGGGTAGAATGTTTAGAAGTCTCTGATTGAGACTGAATGGCCTGCTTGTGGATAACAGGACATACAGGCTGGAATTGGGCAGCAGCGAGAACTCTCAGGAAATCAAGGAGGTCATCAGATAGTATCGTTGGGTGAGGTGGGTGGTGACGTTGTATGACACTTCTCCTAAAAATGGCACGGCAAGCTGGATGAGCTAAAATAGAGAGAAAATAACAAAATGAATGTGCATGTCCTGTGACTATATAATCAACTATAATCTTGTGCACGAGAAAAGCAGAATATATTGGAACGCTTAGAAGGCTTGAGCCCAGGATATGCACCAAACATCATCATGGTCATTATGACATGAGCAGAAAGCAGCGAGTAGGACACAGCTGTGGACCATCAGAATACTCTGTGGAAATCAATATTAGTGGCATGCTAATGAAATACAAAAAGTACATAGTAGTACAGTGATCCCTCACTACTTCGTGCTTCAGTTTCTGCGGCTTCGGTGCACCGTGGGTTTTTCAAAAATATTCATTAAAAAATAAAAAAAATAAGGAAATTGCAGCAAAACAAGCCCAAACAAAAAAACAACCCAACAAAACTACTTACATTTTTATGTGAGTTGTGCGTCTGAGTGTGTGCATGCACATCTGTGTGTGTGTGTGTGTGTGTGTGTGTGTGTGTGTGTGTGTGTGTGTGTGTGCGCGCACGTGTCTGTATATATGTCATCTTATAATAGCAATTAAACATTCAAAAATAATGCACAAGCATTTATAGCGTTGAATATGTATTTATTGATATTATATACACATATACATATAGGTTAGTCAGGGGGGTTGATCATACTTCATGGAAATTGGTGGTCGCGGGGGGGGTCTCGGTCCCTGTATAACCATAGAAAGTCTGCCTTATAAAGAAGGCAAAATAGAAGGAAATATGTCCTAAAATAGAGACGAAAGCCTCATACTTACACATGGTTGCAAACTGCAAGGATAAGGTAATCAGCAAGAAGTTTACAGAGCCAAAAGAACGATCCATGTACACAGCATAAGAAGTTACAGCCAAATAATCTTGTTGAGGAAATTGGCACTTATAATAAATGAAGCACCAGTTTTTTTTTTAAACCTCCCAAATTTGGCTTAAAAATAACAGAAAAAGTATGAAGGGAAATGATGTCACCAGGGGAAAGGTGACCTCAAATTAGAGGCGGTATAAGGGGCAACCAAGAACATCATGGGAAATTGTAAAAGTAATCACGTTAAGGTAGGAGGAACCAAGATAACAAAGTGCAAACATAACGGGAAATTGATTTGGAATACGGAAGATGACTCGGCACAATTAAGAGTATAACTGCAGGGTTTTTTCTGGGGAAGTTTTCAGACTGTAAACTGCTTGACTGACTGCTGTGAGCTGACTTCTTTTTCTCACGTACCTGATTAATGGTGTGAAAAGGAAGAAAGGATATCTGCTTCTTCTCATCTGTTCTAATAAGTTTCTTTGTTTTTACTAAGTTTAGAAATACAGAACTATTTGAGCTAATTGATTATGCACCAAGAATATAAAGAGGAAGACATGGCGTCCTTCTTTCCACCGGCTTATGTCCAGCTTGGGCAGGAGGGCCTGAGTTTGTACTGACAGATGTGAACTGAAGGACACGAGAAACAGGTGGACTAAGAATTCTGACAACTTTAGACCACCACAGTAATAAACATAGTCAACAAATTTATCATTCACAGGTTTGTGTTTTGATAGATTGAGCCCATATTATTACATTCATTATTCATTTTCTAAGCCACTTAAACCTAATTAGCCTCGGCGGAGAGGCTGGCGCCACTCTGGGTGAAGGCGGGGTACTTTGGGCCATCGCAGTGTAACCGTGCCACCCCGTAGTACATATTACAATTAAATATAAAGGATTTAAGAAATAATAAGTGTTTTTCATGAAGTGTAAAAATTAATTTATGCCCAAAATTTCTTTTTACTTTTTATACTTATAAATACAGTCGGCCCTCTACTTACGAAATTAATCCGTTCCAGTGTCTTTTTCGGAACCTGGAGTTTTCGTAAGTAGAGGTGCATTTTACATGTAAAACGCGTGATTCGTTCCAAGGCTCCGAAGACTACGCCATAAACCCTTTAAAAACGATAAAAGTACACCAATTTTGTATGTATGAAATATGTGTTAAAAGTAAAAGAAAATTATTTATTCAACCATTTAAACATTTTAGTAACATATTAAACCATTTATTGACACATTTATTAATTAAACCATTATTAAACACTTTTTATTAACGCACATACACACACACACACACACAGACACAACACTGTCTCTCTCTCTCTGTCTCTCTGTCTCTCTCTCTCTCTCTCTCTCTCTCTCTCTTACACACACACACACAACACTGTCTCTTTCTCTCTCTCTCTCTCTCTCTCTCTCTCTCTCTCTCTCTCTCTCTCTCTTACACACACACACACACACACACACACACAAAACTCTTTCTCTCTCCCTGTCTCTCTGGTGTGTTTTGCCGAATGTGGGCTCCACCCACACGCCACCGACGGAGCATTTGAGTAATGTATTTAAAGCGTACATTTAGGGTAATGTAATTAAAGCGGAATTACAGTACCTGTTTGAAAGATCAGAGGTCCTGATTCAATATTAACTGGCTTCTTTGCGAGATCGGAGGTCTTGTCCCACGGAGCACTTTCATGCCTCCATCTGCTTCAATATCGTGCCGAAATAATCGCCTTTGTAACTGTATTTCCACTTTAAGGTCTCCTTCTGCTTCAATATCGTCCCGATTGCAGAGGGGTTTCGGCCATACTCCTGTGGGATTTCGCTCAACCGCATCCCACTTTTGTATTTTTTATTATCTCCTGCTTCACTTCGATTGATAACGGAGCCTGTTTCTTCTTTTCTGTGTCACTGAGAATCACTTTCTTGGGGTCCATGATGGTAACGAAATATAACACTGCAATGTTATATGTCAATCTCAAAACAAGCCAACAGTCCTGTTCAACTCTCATTCATGCGTGTGACATACAGGAAGTATTGGTGCAGTTCAGCTCCCTCCTGGCCAATGGGAAGCCAGCGGGGCGGGATGTTGGGAGACAGCCAGTGAGAGAGCAACTTGTGCATTGTTTGAATTTTTGAATGGCGCGTTTGGCGCTTTTTGTAAAAAGAGGTTTTTTTCGTAAAAAGAGGACGAAAATTTAGGAAAATTTTTTTCGTAACCTGGATTTTTCATACCCAGAGGCTTTCGTTAGTAGAGGGCCAACTGTATAACCAAAAAAATTAATGTTTTGAAGGATTTTCACATTTTTTAAATTTACCAACCTGATTGGAAAGATGTATTCAGGAATTACAAATTCATTGATGGATAGCTAATTTTAAAATTATTTTCTAACTTTTCACTGTGAATTCAGGTCAGCATTTGGCGGGTATTTTGTCTTGTTGAAACGTTTATTTTTGCCTCAGATTCATTTTCTTGGCAGATGTGATCAAGTTCTTGTGTGAAATCTCCCAGTGCTCCATTCAGTTCGTGTTTCCTTCAGTAACTTCAGTGTATTACCCCAGTGGCTTTTACAGAAAACCAATCCTGTACCATGCTGCAGCCACCGCCGCACATCACTGTGGGAGGAGTGTTCACGCAACCCTTCTTCCTGTTTGGAGAATAATGTTCCTGAAAAATTCATTCAGCTCTGCTACTCTTGTTCTTTTAGAGTTTTACATGGGCTGTCTGAATCCAGATGTTTGTGCTGTACTTCACTGCTACGTGATCCAGCTTAGTGTTATTGTTTGTGAAACTGCTGTTCTGGTTGCTTTAAGAACATCTAACAACTCTTTTTGAGAAACAGCTGGATTATTTGCTACATTACTTAACATTAGTAAGAGAGAATGTTGTTCTGCACTATGAATTTTCCCACTGTATGATGAAACAAATTATAATGACTGTGGTGTGGAAGATTTATTATTTGTTATGGCTCTGTAAGATTTTCAGTAGGAGATTCGCTGTGGCAACTCCCGAGTAAAAAGGAAAAAGCCGAAAGGAAGACAGACAGACAGACATTGTTTAATTATGGAGAGAATGTAGAGAGCGCCATGATGGCTATTTGTTGCATTAGCATGATAAGGTCTTTGATAACGGTGCAGCAGGTCTATGAGAATTTATTTTATTTTTTGCACATAATATTTAAATAGATACTTCAATAAATATATTCCCTAAATTTACTGTCTGGTCCAAAAAAGATTGTCTGAGCACATGATCGTCATGCCATTGCCTCGACAAACATCACCACATTTATTTCCATCCAGTGTTGGGTTCATTTTTCACCGGCATCTTGAGTTGATGGTGGCAGAATTAACCCTTTACGCCCGACGGTTATGAATTCATCACACAAGAATTAAGAGCCTAAATTTTTAATTTATATCACTATGGGCATCTGGGGAACGACTGTGATGAATGCAGTACGTTTCCTGTTGAAGTGGAGAATGTTATCACGTCATCTTTTCCCGCGCTTTTTTCAGTTAGGCTCGAGACATCGTGAGTGGGTGACGTCCGTGAGTCATCGTTCAAATTGTCAGTACTAAAAGCACAATTGATCAAATACCAGGTGAGATTCATGCACATAAAAGATCGTCAGTGAAGAATAATGTTAGTTTTGTAATCTTATGAGGTAGAAATAGTTTATTGAGTTTATTTTACTAAAAAAAGAACACATTTTATATGAGTGATGTTTCCGTCACATCAGGTGTATGAAGCTTGGCTGTCAACAGTGATTACTTACAACATAGTTTACAAATAGTAGAATTCCTGCAAAAAAATAGTGTTTTATACTAATATGTGTATATTTTTATGGAAACTCAATACGAGCATTAATTATAAACATTATTGTTTTCTCTGAGGAATATCTTGGTATTATTTATCGATTCAAAGTGAGTCATTCTGAGGTGAAGTCTGACCCAATTTCGTCATTTAGAAAACATCATCGTTGACTCAATTTGACTGGTGAATGTCTCTCAACATTCAATTTCACTGCCGGTATATCAATCGCCCCCTGAACTTTTCATGGCAGGAAAAACATCAGTGTGGAAACTGCTGAGCTGGCCACTTGTGACGATACTGTAGTGACGAATCTGAGACAGAAATGGATTATGATGATGAGGTGGCTGATCCCAACTTCATCCCTGATGATGTGAATATGGAAACTGAAATAGATCTAGATGAAGAGACTCCTCCAAATGATGTCATTGAGCCTGATGGAGATTCGGCCGTTATCATAGATGAACACGCCCTCATGCCAACTGCAGGTGATTCTAGTGCAAGAAGAGCAACAAGATGAAATCTCACTCGACGGTGTCCAGTCCTTCAAAATGAAAATTCTTCAGTGTGCCCTTCCTTGGTCCTGATCCACCTTGTTCTACTGAAATTCTTTCTTCGGTCGTGAAATATTTTGCTGCGGGACTGTCCGACCATCAAGATTATCTGGATTATCAAAGGATATGAAATATCAAAAGGCAATAACGAAAAAAGGACGAGGTACAATCGAAGCTGCAAAAATAGAGAATGAGAACTCAGAAGCTGTATACAGTACATATGTAAAATGGTTCAACAATAGAGTCGTGAACATGTTATTATCTACGTTCGCAAAAGTCGACCCGTTATTACAGTACATCGCTTCGATTCCAAAACAAAGAAGATAGTTGAAGTTGATTGTCCTGATATTGTGAAGCACTTCAATAAATCAATGGGAAGAGTAGATTTTGCTGATCAACTAATCTCACTTTATAGGAATCCCATCAGATCTAAGGAATATTATATGAGATCATGTTCCTGTCATTGAGCTGATGAAGGCTGGTAAAGTGGGCGGGAAGACGAGGGGAGGAGCCGCTTCTAGCACAGAGCTGAGCAAACCTCCTGAACAGGGCTGTCATCGTCCTTCAGTTGCCCTTCAAAAACATGGTGTTGGGCATCTTCCACGAATTACAGAAAAAAGGCAAAGATGCAAAAAATGCAACGTGAGCCTGAACAGCAAATCCAACTGCTTCAAAGCTTCCCATGAGTAGCTGCAGGATAAAGTAGCGCAGAACCGTGAACACCCTTATTTTCATAACAAAGTATTTTAAGTTTTTTATTTCAACGTGATCCATTTTATTTTACATACATTTGTAAGTACCATTTGTGCCAGTATTTCTATCCAAAAATATTCTTATAAGGCTCGTTTTATACCGTTACTTTTGTAAAAGAAAATTTTTTCAAGGTTTGTGATATACAGTATTGTGATACGTTATTGATAATGCAATAAAGGAGATGTAATAAAAAATATTTTACTTTTCACTTTACAAAATTTGCACGTTTCCTACAGATGTGACGAGTTCGTCACCCATTATTATTAATATTTATTCAATCTTTCCAGCCGGATGTGACTAATTCGTCACGTATTATTATTTTTTATAATTGATGCAAAATTCATATTTTTAGTACATATTATCTTTAACCAGCTTTTACCTAAATCCCAAAAAAAGCATGAAATATTTTTTTTACAGCCAGAAAATAATTCAGGTTGTAAAGAGTTAAATCACTCCATAAAGTCTTTTCCAGCCCATCCCCAAAAATTTCAATAGGGTTAAGGTCAGCGCTTTTGGGGGTCAGTGTTGGCCTGGTGGTAAAGGACGCTGGATCACTGATCATAAGGTTGGGGGTTCGAGTCCCACTCTCCTCAAGGTTGTCACAGTCCCCCCCCCCCCCCCAGTGCAGCTAACTGGGTTATCAAAGGCCGGCTATGTGTCTCACTATCTATGGTGTGACGTTCATGTAAACGAACCAGCTGCAAAAATAGAAAAGAGCAGCTGCAAAGACGTCAGCGTGTTTCTGTCCCTTGCTAAAGGGTTGTGTCAGGAAGGGCATCCGATGTAAAATCCTATGCCAAATCGAATGTACGAATCAGATTATTCGCTGTGGCAACCCCTGGAAAGGTGAAAAAGCTGAAAGAAGAAGAAGAAGGTCAGCACTCTTGGGTGCCAATACATGTGTGAAAATAGTTCCTCATGGTTCCTGAACAACGCTATAATAATTTGAGTTCAAAATTTATATCCGTGCCATCAGGCAAGTAAAAGTCCATTGATGTGATGATCTGCACATTCAGTACATTCAGGTCATCAGCTGACGTCATTTTATTGCCGCGTTAAGTTGCTAAGTCTCGGCCGGACGAACTGGAGTTTAGGTGCTGTGATTAAGGATAAATCACAGTTTTTATCTGTTGTCTGTCCATCTGTTAAATATTATTATGATATCTAACTACTGAATGCAACTTCATGGTATTTTGCATATAGGTTGTTCCTATAGTGTACAGTTGTATACCTGGGTATGTAATCTCGTTTGCATTTCTGAAAGAGTGATGTATGGATACCTTGTTGCAAATACACAGTAATTCTCTTAACCCTTTAACGCCCGAAGAATTTTTTTTCAGTTAAAATAATTTATGAGTAGTTTTTCATAATTAAAAAAAGGCCTAAGGAAACACCCCAAACACATTTCTTTCAACAAAATTATAATAACACTAATAATAATAATAACAAATAATAACACTCATAAATTCGTGAACAACACAATACTGTGCACTGAAGGTCGTCTCACAGCTGACTGAGGCACGTGGGACCAAGCTGTGTTGCCTCAGGCAATGCCACAACAAGTATAGAACACTTGAGCAGCACTGAGTGTCCACTAATGTGTCCAGTAGTTATTAGCATTTTTGAAAGAGGACCATATGGTCTTGCTGGCATTAAAGGGTTAAATCATATGAATAGCTTGGACACAGACATTCATTCATTTTCTAAGCAGCTTTATCCGAATTAGGGTCATGGGGTAGGCTGGCACTCATGTCAGCTGACTCTGGGCGAGGGCGTGGTAAACCCTGTATGGCTCACCAGGCCATCGTAGGGCCAACACTCATTCAACCATTCGCACTCACACCTAGTGGCAATTTGGAGCAGCCAATTAGCCTGTTGTGTATGTTTTTGTACTGTGGGAGGAAACCAGAGGAAACACACGTAAGCATGGGGAGAACATGCAAACTCCACACAGAAACGCCCAAGATGGGAATCTTACTGTGAGACGGACTGACTATATGACACTATGCAACTGTGCTGCCATACGCAAAAATTTTGTTTGTAAATTTGAAGCAATTATGTGCTACGTATATTAAATAACAAAAATGAAAACATCTGCACATATGCTTCACCCGCTGACCTCAAAATCTTCATGTAATAAGAAACCAAAACTAATATAATAAATGATAACAGTCCTTAGTAAAATGTGATTCAATCAATAGAGGCACAGCTAATTATCAATCAACACTCAAGGTGCTAGTTTTGAACATGTCTTTGTGTTTTTGTGTGTTTGTGCTGTTAGCATCTCCTATAGGTAAGCCCCCACTCCCACAAGTAAACACCAGCCAGGGTGTGAGAAAAGGGCTGTCTGCCATCATGCCATTCACCGTGGACCCCGAGAGCAAACCGGGAGAGTATGTGCTCAAAAGCCTTTTTGCCAACTTCACCCTGCTATCAGAGCGTAAGATACGCATCATCATGGCAGAGCCACTGGTAAAATAATATTTCTTTCATTTCACTTATAAATGTATTGTATTTTGTGAGAATGTTTATTGAAGATTAAACAAATGTCTTGCTCACTTTAGGCTATTTATTGAATTAATTATCACTATTATGTGTATGATAATGTACATTCAGTGTTGTACACTGTATTTGGCTATTGTGTCTATTTCATGCATTTGCTGAAGCCTGTCTTAGCCATCTCTTGACAAAGGCAGAGTTCACCATGAACAGCTCATCAGCCCATCACAGGGCAACATACATACAACCGTACACACTCACAATTGGGGGCAATTTGCAACTTTCAGTTAGCCTAATGTGCATATCTTTTGACTTTGGGGGGAACCAAAG
>CM045750.1:12214418-12311918 GCA_024760905.1 Plotosus lineatus
GTGATTCGGTAAATTAAAAAAAAGGGATTGAGAATAAGGAAGCAGGTGGCGTGATCATTGTCATGTTTTAAAAATGGAAAGATAAACCATAACAATCTTGTTTCCGTTTGCTCACAATTCTGATTCATACTAAAACTTTAAATGAGCCGTTACAAAGCGCACTTAAGCTTTTCCGTAGAGCTGACCTGTCCCTGTTCTGCTTCAAATACATCAAAATAACTATAAAAGTCTTGAATTGGTTTGCACTGTTCACTTCCCACGCGGTAATACGTGTAATATGCGCCTTCTGATGGACTCCGCAACTTCCAAGACACCTTGAGCAAATATCTTTTTATCAGTGAAAAGAGCTCAGTTCAGTGCTAACTTTGTTCATCAAGATTTTTAAAAAACTTTTTGCACTGAATGTACAGGGATCCCTCGCTACTTCACGCTTCAATTCATGCGGCTTCAAGGTATCGCGTTTAAAAAAAAAAATTCATCGAATTAAAAAATATGGAAATTACGGAAGAATAGGGGAAAAAGTTAAGGAAAATGCCACAAAAACAAGGCCAATTATGCAACTCCCCCCAAACAAACCAAAACACAAAACAACACAAAACCTCTCATCAAAACTACTTAAATTTTTATGTGAGGTGTGCATCTGAGTGTGTGCACGTGTCTGTATATGTGTGTACAGTGGTACCTCACCTTACAAAATTAATCCGTTCCAGCGCCTTTTTCGTAATCTGCATTTTTCGTAAATTGAACCGCATTTTACATGTAAAACGCGTGATTCCTTCCGAGGCTCCCAAGACTACCCTATAACCCTTTACAAATTATAAAAGTACACCAATTTTGTATGAAATATGTGTTTAAAGTAAAAGAAAATTATTTACCTTTTTTTAAATCTCTCGAACCACCCGTGCGACGCTTAAAAGTCCGGGGGTTGCTGGTCCGAAGAACCCTCACCTCCATCCTCCTTCACAAGGTCCTTAAATAATATGGCGGTTGCTTTTTCCGAACTAATCGCCTCCGTCACTATATCTCCGCTTTTAACGCCTCCTTCTACTTCAATATCGTCCGGATTGTAGAGGGGTTTCGGCCATACTCCTTTGCGATTTCACTCAACCGCATCCCACTTTCATATTTTTTTATAATCTCTTGTTTTACTTTTATTGATAACAGAGCTCACTTCTTCTTTTCAGTCTCACCGGGAATCACTTTCTTGGGGCTCATGATTAATAACAAAAGATAACGCTCACGAAACTCATGAACCAACAGTACAACTCTCCTTCACGTGTGTGTCGAACAATGGGTCAAAGGCACACGAAAAGCATTATGGGTACAGTACTGTATTATGGAGATTCAGCTCACTCCTAGCCAATGGGAAGCCAGCGGGGCGATGTTTTGGGAGAAAACCAATGGGAAAGCAACTCGCGCATTGTTTGAATGTTTGAATGGCACGTTTGAATTTTTGAGATGGCGCTTTCGTAACGTGAACTTGTTTCGTATTCAGAGACAAAAATTTTTAGAAAAATGCGTTTTGTAACCTGAATTTTTCATTTGGTGAGACTTTCGTAAAGTGAAGTACTACTGTATTTATATTTTATTTCCATATTATGCATTATTTTTGAATGTTTACTTGTTATTATAAGCATGTATAGCTTTGAATATGCATTTATTGATATTATATACACATATACATGTCAGTCAGGTTGATCCTACTTCGCGGAATTCAGAGGTCGCGGGGGGATCTCGGTCCCAATTAACTGCAGAAAGTGAGGGATCCCTGTATTATTTTTTATAGAAGTAATCCATTAAAAAAGCCCTCTCTTTCACAGGTGATTAGTACAATGAGTTCTCTGGCGGAATACTGCCTGCCCTCCATCCTGCGCACTCTCTTCGACTGGTACAAGCGACAGAATGGCCTTGAGGACGAGTCTCACGAATATCGACCTCGAGCCAACACCAAATCCAAAAAGTAAGTGAAACATTCTTCAGTAATTTGCATGAACATCACATTCATTCATTAATTTTCGAAGCCACTTAATTATAATTAGAGTTGTGGGGAACTGGTGCCCATCTGAGATGACTCGAGGTGAGGGCGGGGCACACTGTGAACAGCCTGAGAGGGTCACAACTATTCACACTCACACCCAGGGGCTATTTGCATCAGCCAGTTAGCCGACTGTGCATGTGTTTGAACTGTGGAAGGAAACTGGAATCCCTGGAGGAAACCCATGCAAGGACAACATGCAAACACCAGATGGAAACACCCTGAGCCAGGAATGTGTTAGCGGTTAGCATGTCCGTCTCATAGCAAGAAGGCCCCGATCTGAGCCTTCTTGCTATAAAGCAGACATACAAACCACCGTGCCACCTTGGACAATTCATTATTTCTGGTCTAATCATCCTCCAGCCGTAAGCTTTTTATTTTTATTTTTTTTAATTTTGAAATTATTTTTTTATTTTAAATTTATTTATTTATTTTCAATTTATTAAATTTGGGCCATTCTCGTCAAGATTAATTAGTAATGATATATCAATACATCTTAATATGTATACCAATCAAAATGTTTATGGAGTTTTAGTTACATAAATGATCATTAGTAGTGGATAGAACGTCCACCTCACAGCATGAAGGATCTTTGTTTGAGTTCCATTCTCGGTGAGGGAGTTTGTGTATAGAGATTGCATGTTCTCCTGGTTCTTGCGGGTGCTTGCGTGGTTTCCTCTGGGTACTCCAGTTTTCCCCCTCATTCCAAAGACATGCACATTAGGCTAATGGGCTGTTCCAAATTGCCCCTAGGTGTGAGTGCGAATAGTGAACAGGGAAATCTTTAGAATGACAATAATCTGTGTGTGTGTGTGTGTGTGTGTGTGTGTGTGTGTGTGTGTGTGTGTGTGTGTTGCCCTGTGCTGGACTGATGAGCTGTTTAGAGTGTATCATGTGCCATCGCCCAGAGTTGGCCGAGATAGGCTCCAGGCCGCTTGCGACATTTGTATGAATAACAGGTTTGTTCAATAAATGAATGAATAAATGAATTAATTATCTTTTCTCAGATCTGAAGGTTCCTATATGCAGTACATGACAGAAGATTGTGGTTTCTAAAAGAGCTCACTGTTATGGTGACACAGTACTGTTAAATATCAGCCACAATAATCGAAACTAATCTAGCCTGAATTGGGTTGGCTCAATTGACCGGCTTACCAGTGCAGCTAACTGGGTTATCAAAGGCCGGCCATTTCTCTCACTGTCTATGGTGTGAGGCATGCAAAAGAACCATTGCTGACTTCCGTCAAGAGTATCTGTATAGTTCTCACCGTGTTTCTGCCCTGCAATGTCCTGGCGAGCTGTCCTGGGTGTACTCTGCCCTCGCCCGGAGTCGGCTAAGATGAGTGCCAGCTTCCCTGCGACCCTAATTAGGATTGAGAGGTTCAGAAAAAGAATAAATGAATGAATTTACCGGTGGTCTGTCCTACTAATGCAGATATAAAGGTTACACTGTGATGACCTGTCTGTCTCTCTTTGCCTCAGTGATGAGCAACAAAAGGATTATCTCCTGGAAAGGAGAGATTTAGCAATAGACTTCATATTTTCCCTGGTGCTCATTGAAGTTTTAAAACAGGTAATTAGTAAATATTATAAACTTCAAATGTTTAACTGATAATCTGTTTCAAATCTTATATTCTCAAGTCTTTTTTTTATCACTGTGGCTGTAGATCCCTCTGCACCCTCTTCTGGATGGCCTCATTCAAGAAGTTATTAACCTGGCATTCAAGCACTTTAAATATAAAGAAGGGTAAAGGTCACTTTATTGCTGAACTCTATTGTGTATAGTTGAAGCGTTTGTAGTGTCGGGTTGTGAACGGTACCTACCGTAATTCATCAGAATGGTGTTGATTTTTTATTGTTTCTCTGCCACAGGTACACAGGGCCAAACACATCCAACATGCACCTTGTGGCTGATCTTTATGCTGAGGTGGTTGGGGTGGTGGCTCAGTCTAGGTAAGTTTTTAACTGTTGTTGTTGGTGGTGGTGGTGGTGGTGATTTTGGTGGTCTACGTACCTGACTATACTGGTTTGGTAACACCAGCTGTTCCAAGGTTTATAGGTAAAGTCCGTTGGGCTTTTTATACCTGAGCCATAGTGGCTCATTGGACTGGTGCTTATCCCTGGTTTCCATAGCGTTAAGCGACTAGGAGTACAACTCCTACTGGAAGGGACGCTATTCCATCCCATCGCGGTTACCTTCCCAGTATATTTTTACTGGTACCCATTTATACTGCTGGGTGAACAGAGGCACGCTTGTGGTTAAAACCTTGCCCAAGGGTCTTAGCACAGTGGGGGTCTAACTGGGATTTGAACACACAACCTCCCGATCATGAGTGCAGCACCCTAACCACTTTGCCACCGGCCCCACATTTTCAAAGTTTATACATAATGCTAAATGTATGCAGTAATTTAATTACCACTTTAATTTCAGCTGAAGTAATTGCCTTATAATGGTGAAGATCTTCAATCTCGATTGCGATGAACAGTTAAACTCCACAATTATGAGAATAGTTCAAGTTTTATTGTCTTAAACTGGTAACAATGGAACATCACTACTGGCATTGAGAGTCTTGGACTCAGTGCCCCCTCAGTATTGCACTTAAAGAAACATTTAGGTAAAATCTGAAGTAAAAAGTATATATAATAAAGAAATAAAATATTAACTAAAAAAAGTTCATATAGGTAAAGATAAAGTCTGTTTGGGCTTTTTACACCCGAGTCCAGTGGCTTATCAGGTTGGTGCTTGTCCCCGGTTTCCGTAACGTGAAGCAACCAGGAGTTCAACTTCTCCTGGATGGGACGCTAGTCCATCGCAGGTTACCTTCCCAGTATATTTTTACTTGTCCCATTTATATTGCTGGGTGAACAGAGACACACTTGTGGCTAGGATCTTGCCCAGTGGTCTAAGCACAGTGGGGGTCTAACTGGGATTTGAACACACACCGTCCAGCTCATGAGTGCAGCACCCTAACCACTACACCACCGACCCCACAGCCATGTATGTATACATGTACAGGAAGATAAATACAAAAATATTTTAAATAAATACTGAATTGGTTGTAGTGCAGAGGTAATGGTGTGTGTGTGTGTGTGCAATGCGTGGGCAAATTATTGAGTGCAGTTTGGCCGATTAAATCGGCAGTTCAATAGGCTGATAGTTTGTGGGTAGAAACTGTCCCTGAATCTGCTTGTGCAAGTTCGGATGCTTCTGTACTGTCTGGGATCATAGAGATCATAGAATGTAATAGCAGTGTAGAATTCCTCAGCAGACATGAATTTTACTATCAATAAAAGTAGTATGTTCGTCAAATTGAATTATTATTATTACGATATGTAATGTAATATAATTTTGAAATGATAACATGCTTTATTTATTGATATGCGAGTTTTGACCTGGTCTCTGTTGCTAAGACATTGATGTTGCACTAATGAGTAAATATCCAGTGTTAACAAATAAATAGTGAATGGATAAAAGAATGAACACACCAGTCTCATTAAGGCAAGATAATGACAATAATAACAGTATACCAGTAGCGGGCTGTGCATTCCGTACCTGAGCCTTCATTGGAGACTCAATGGATTTAATGAATCTAGTAATACCAGCACTAGCACATTACAATTATAAAAACCATCAATAATATACAAAAATACAATATAAGGCGTGGCATTGCAGAGAGAGAGGCATTTCACGCATTTCTGCTAGAACTCTGAGTTTAACATAGCTTTTAATGGCATTTACTGGTAAAATTGGCTTTCAGCCAAAAATAAAAAGCCAAGAGACATGCTACGAAATAAAAAGAATAGATTTTTGGGAATAAATTAATGGAGCAACTATTAGAATTTATGTTGTAAATGTAGGTCAGTGCTTCTGAGAGTGTTTAGGCCAACAGAGAAGGCTGTGCTGGCCCTCATGGCCCACCACTGCAGTATACAGATATTGGACTAACAAATCCGATATAAAGTAATTAATTTTTGAATAAAATAAAACTCAGAACATCTCCACATAATATTGCATTATATTTACACACATCACACGGGCCTCAAAGCTGCAGTTGAAGTTTTTCATTTTACTCTGACCATAAAAATACGATTGCAGAGTGTCTCAAGTGTTGGCCCTGTGATGACCAGGCGAACTATCCCGGGTGTACACTGCCCTCGCCCAGACTCAGCTCAGATGGGCGCCAGCTTTCCCATGGTCCTAATTAGGATTAAACGTTTCAAAAAAGAATGAATGAATGATGAGTGTCGCTCAAAGTGCGACAGAAGCAACAGTGGTGTGAATTACAGATCTGAAGCTCAACATTGCATGGAGAAGAACGGACTGTGACACAAAATTAAACATAAAGCAGCACACACAGCTTCAGTCTCTCATATTTCTGTAACTTGTACAAACCCTGTGTGCGGTTCCTCGAAAATACTTGGGAAAGAAACAAACCCAGTTTGTACGCCATCGGAATGCCGTTAGTGTGTTTCTACCCTACGATAGTCTGGTGAGCTGTCCAGGGTGTACTTCACCCACAGTTGGCTGAGATGGGTGTCAGCCCCCATATGAATCTAATTTGGATAAAGCAGTTCAGTCAGTCAATCAGACAAAAACATTACCTCCACAAGTCTGAGGTAATAATCGGATTTGGGCCACAGTGGGACCAGTGCAATAATGAGGAGGCAGTTCAGGAACTGCGTTGCAAAGCACAATCATTATTTGTTGTAAAAACAAACAAAAAAACCAGTAATAATAAAGGACAAGGATTTAAACTGATGATGAGGATATAGGATTGTATTTACTTTTTAAATATTGAAGTATTTAGTTATTAAACAATATCTTTATTCAAATTATTATTCAAATGTGCCAAGTTTATTTTAAGAATATGCATGTGTGTTTGCTCATACTCTGAACCACTTAATCCTAATTAGGGTCGTGAGGAGGTTGATGCCCAACTCCGCCAACATTGGGCGAGGGCCGAGTACACCCACCACAGGCCATCACAGGATTAAGCATGTGTAACAGTCTACAATTAAAGATAATTTGAATTATTTATATTATATATTATATGTGAGGTGCTTCCTATCTTTCAAGTGAGCAAGTGCACGTTGAATACTTGTTTAGTACTCAATCTTCACTTGCTCACTCGAAAGATCGGAAGTCCGGATAAGCTGCGCTTAAGCGCCTACTTTAAGTGGAGCGCCTCATATATTATAATGTAATGAGGGGTGTTGAAATATTTTTTAAAATGATAGTGAGTAATTATTTACATTGTTAAAAGCCATGCGAGTCTCACCTGACAGCTGTGTTCCTTCTAATCCTAACCTGATTTGAAGCTGAAACTGACATGTGTATCATGGTACTCTTAAGTATGACATGAGATGGAGCTTTAATGATGCCCATTAGCTGTGATGGAAGATGTGTCAGCGTATATTCTGAGTATGTTATATCAATGACACACAAAAATGGAACCCAGTCCTATATTTAGTGGAGTCGCTGGGTCCTAATGTTAATAGCACTGCTTCATGTTTAATGACCTGTTAAGTGGTAGGTTTGAACGTAGCCATGCTAGCCTGGACAACAAAACTTTAATTCTGTGTATAGCACATACGGTCACACTTCCCCCACCTTCAACACTGTGTGAGAGGGAAAAGTACTGGCCATCAGAACTCAACCATCAACACAAAGTCAAATACAGGGTGGGTGGGTGGGTGGGGGGAGAGTGTCCTCCCCTTTCTCCTGGTCCGGATGCCTTTCTAAATATAGAGCTCAAGATCTCTCTCTCTCTCTCTCTCTCTCTCTCTCTTTCTCTCTCTCTCTCTGGGTCACAGTAATCAAGTGACAGACGCAGACACACACACACACACATGGCCCTGCCATTAGTTTTCGGGCCTATACCCAGTGTCAGTTGTGATAGTCTGAAGGGTTTCCCGCATCCATAGTAGAATTAAGTGATTTGGTTAATGAATTTTAGAATGTAAACAATCATAAAAATAAATGTTTTACAATGGCGACATGGGTAATTATTTCTTTCTCTCTCTCTCTCTCTCTCTCTCTCTCTCTCTCTCTCTCTCTCTCACTCTCCACCTGACTTTTTTCTGCCTTTTAGGTTTCCTGCAGTGAGGAAGAAGTTTATCTCTGAGCTGAAGGAGCTGAGGCAGAAGGAACAGAGCCCTTATGTCGTCAAGAGCATCATAAGTCTCATCATGGGGGTGAAGTTTTTCCGCATTAAGATGTACCCAGTTGAAGACTTTGAAGCCTCATTCCAGTTCATGCAGGTGCATGCGTCTGCAAATTACTTTCAGCACCATTAGCATAATATTTAAAGTAAAAACGAGGGGTGGGAAGCACACCCAGGGGAAAACAATAGTTCTGAGACGTCTTAGGGTAGAAATTTTGGGTTTGTGCATAATTAACTGTGTGTGTACTTTTGCAGGAATGTGCCCAGTACTTCTTAGAAGTGAAGGATAAAGACATTAAACACTGTCTGGCTGGACTTTTTGTGGAGATATTGGTTCCTGTGGCAGCTGTAAGTTCTTCAGTCGCTTGCACAGTTCATTTTTATAACTTACTTTTTTCAATAAAAAGTTACACTAAAAAATTCTTTAGCTGTCATATTAAATTACTGGAATTATAAAATACTGGAATCGTGTAGTTAGGTAAATGCATAAAAATAGAAAATTGGTACTGTCAGATTGTTATAGTGTTTAATAGAGCAGTAAAACGGAATAAACCTAAATTTCCTTTTAATTGTTTTGTGAAAAACACAGTAATATAATGTAAAAAAAAAGAAGTAAATGACCATATCTGACGTCATAAGCGCCCTGCTCCAATAAGAACCCCCCCCCCCAGTGTTTTGATCTAGGTTTAATAACCGCCCGTGTGTACTGGGAGCAAAATCGTACATCAAACTTAACAATTTTATTTGATCTCTGTAACGGTAAAATGAGGCGTTCACTGCCTGTAAAAGTGAGTTTACATGTTATTTCAAGACCCCCTGCCACTGGGGAATGTCTATAATGTTCATCAGTAACAACACATTTGATCATTCAGCTATGCTTTAAAAAACAGGAAAATATTTTGACATTTTGACAAAAAATTATAACATGCTGTTGCATGTAACTGATGAACTGATGAACATTAGAAAGTGCTTACAGCAAAACTATTGGATGCTCTGAATGAAGCGGTGAGCTCGATATGGACCTATCAGAAAGTGATGATGAGGATTTTTCACCCGATTCTTCTGCTCACTAACTTCATAAATTTAAAAGATGTTCCTGGCCATGTGCTTTTGTATATGTTCGTGCTGATTGGTTCAATGTGCCATGTGCTAAAGTTGACAGTGTTTATTAGCTCGATTTTACTTCCGGAAAATGTTTAAAGGAAATGTTTAAAGGTAGGGAAAAGTAAGGGATCTTTTTAAAAATATATGCTTTTTTCTGTTTATTTTCAGCTTTCATGCAAGTAGTTTGGTTAATTCCACAAAATGAATAACACAAATATCAGTAACACTCTTTTATTGTTTTGTTATTATTCATGTTTTCCACTTCAATGGTAATAAGTACTTACCGTTGCACTCCACTGGTAACATTTTAATACCCCCCCCCCCCCCAATTTTTTAAGCTCCCTGGGCGCTTATCACGTCGATTATGGTATATATAGAACCTTCATTCCACACAATAAATTTCTGATAGTAACTTTTCTTTTTGGTAAATAAAAATAGGTTGGGTAAAAGCTAAAGTGATTTATTCATTTTCAAAGTCTTTTAATCCTAATTAAGGTTGTGGGGAGGCTGGTGCTTATTGGCTAGGGTGGGGTACACACTGAAGAGCTCTCCAGGCCATTGCAGGGCAACATACATACAACCATTCACACTCACACTCACACCTATGGGTGATTTCCAACCGCCAATTAGTCTACTGTACATGGTTTTGGACTGTGGGAGGAAACCGGAGTACCCGGGGTAAGCCCACTCAAGGGGAGATCATGCAAACTGCACACAGAAATGCCTGAGCTCAAGAATGGAACTCAGATTTTTTTGCTATGAGGTGGACATGCGAACCATGATACCACCACCGCCATCCCGCCCGCTAAAATAGTATAATTTTTAAAATAATGATTAGGGAGTTTGTCAGGTACATCTCATGGATCTGCACATCAAGTAGGAAACTAACTGTGCACTCCTTGCAGTTTTACTCTGAAACATTTGGAAGTGGGAAACATGCCAGAGGGTTATGTAGGCAATCCGAACCTGCTACAAGTGCTTTGCTAATGATTTGGTTGTTGCGAGTTTCACAGTTTGATCAGCGGCGAGGGAGGCTGCTTGTAGCTCATCGCTTGCTGTGTGTATGGCCCTTAACACATAAGGACTTATTATTTCATTTTGATATCTTCTTCTTCTTCTTTCTTCTTCTTCTTTCCTTTCGGCTGTTCCCTTCAGGGGTCGTCCCAGCCACAGCGAATCATCTGCCTCCATCTCACCATATCCTCTGCATCTTCTCTTACACCAGCGACCTTCATGTCCTCCTTCACCACATCCATAAATCTCCTTTGTAACACAGTATTATGTCAAAATGTCATGAAAATTTCTTATCAACCTTCTGATGGTCAATACTGGGTTGTTAGGTTATCGTCCTGTGAATGTTTTGCACTATTCAACTTATTTTTGACACCGGTACACACTGAATGGAAATAAGATCATGTCTGACTGTACTCTCAGGGCTGTAAAACTCAGAATGTGTTCATATCGCCTTTGCTGTTTAGAGTGTAAAGAATGAGGTGAACGTGCCATGTCTGCGGAACTTTGTTGAAAGTCTGTATGACACCACCCTGGACCTGTCTTCCAGGAAGAAGCATTCTCTGGTGAGTAATTCTGTCCTAGCCTGTGTGTGGAGCAGAGGAAATTGTCTCACATAACCCTACTCATAGTTGGCAGGCTTGCGGCTGCTGTCTTGCACAGCATATTTCAGATTTAGTTAAGCACTAGACATAGAGGTCAAGCATTCCACATGAGCAGTCATACTCATGCAGCTAATGGTTGTGAGTGTGACGGCTATGTCCATCTGATTGATTTCCTTCTCATTAATTTTTAGCATGGCATTCCCTAAATCATTCCACTCTCCGTAAATCTTTAATTAGAGCTCCCTTATCAGACCGAAACTGGACTGTGATGAAAAGACAGTAATGTGTAATTTCTGACTGCTCATCAGGTTTGATTAATGAAATTATTAGTCTATGAAAAGGTTGTGTTTTGCGGTCAAAATGTAATCATTTGAAGAAGTAATCGGACACTATAAATCATCCCCTTTCGGAGTATGCACATTCCTACCCGTGTATTCCACAAGATTTATAACTCTCAGATGTAAACGGACATACAGGTGAAATGTTTTCGGATATTTTGCTAAATTATCTCATCAGCTTAAAGTTACCGTTTCGGATTGGTCAGCAACCTGCAGAATAAATACATCCAGAGCGGATAGTATTTGAATTAAAATGATGGATACTTATGTGTCATGGATACTTTTGAAAAATAATCAATAAAAGCTTGTTTTGCTTCTTTTTCTGTTTTTATGTACAGTACGTAGAATATACTAAGCGCACACACACACACACACACACACACACACACACAAGGTATGTATCCCTGAGCCTTGATCACAACATGTTGCTCCAGTGAGAGAGAGAGACAGACAGAGAGAGACAGAGAGTCGAGTGAGAGTGAGAGTTAGAGAGAGAGAGAGAGAGAGAGAGAGAGAGAGAGAGACAGAGAGACAAAGAGTGAGACAGAGAGAGAGAGACAGATAGAGATAGAGTGAGAGAGAGAGAGACGGAGAGAGTGAGACAGAGTGAGAGTTAGAGAGAGAGAAAGAGAGACAGATAGAGATAGAGTGAGAGAGAGAGAGAGAGAGACGGAGAGAGTGAGACAGAGTGAGAGTTAGAGAGAGAGAGAGAGAGAGAGAGATACACAGTGCTTAGTTCTGTCCTCCACTGTAGTGTTTGAAATATGTAAAAATAATAAAGGTTACATGCACACTGACTGTTCTCCAAGAATTGTAGGATCATGACTCCTCCCTAACTTTTTTGGTCTGCGTGTTTTGCAGGCCTTGTATCCGTTGGTGACGTGTTTACTGTGTGTCAGTCAGAAGCAGGTGTTCCTTAACAGATGGCATGTGTTTCTCAACAACTGCCTGTCCAATCTAAAGGTGGGATCTGAAAACGTACACAAATACAAAGTAAAACATGTGAATTATTTTTATAGAAATAAACAGAATAGAATTAAAAAAAGACACGGAGCCTCTGAATATCAGGTGAGAAAGTTTCACGCCGGAACAGAAGTGTAAGTCGAATCAATTATGATATAAACATACAAGAAGGTCCTGGGTTCAAGTCCCCCGGCTTGGGGAGGATATTTCTGTGTTGAGTTTCCATGTTGTTCCAGTGCTTGCATAGGTTTCCTCTGTGTACTCCGGTTTCCTCCCGCAGTCCATAGACGTGAACATTAGGCTAATTGGCTCTTTCTAATTGCCAAAAGGTGCGAGTGTGAGTGTGCATGGTTTTGTATGTGTATGGAGGAAACCCACACAAGCACACATATTACATGCAACCTCCACACAGAAACTCTCTCACCTAGCCTTGCCAGGTAGCTTAAGAGGGCTTTTTGCTGCAGTGGGACTGAGCAAAAGAATGAGAGATAACATGGACATCTTGCTGAATGAAAAGTTTGATGAAGTGGAAATAGAGACCCGAGGTGCTGAAGCTCAGGTTTTTATTCATTTCCCGTATGAGCCCATGCAGTCTTCTGCCAGCTTAGCTTTCTGTCTTATATATCGCATTTATCACTCTCTTTAAAGGGGCTGTCGGTTTACCAGTAACGCAGACACTATCAGGCCTGAGGTCTATTATAACCTGGGATCATGACTTCATTATTGATAATATATAGGAGAATGGATTTGTAAATAATATTTATAGTGTAAATAGCACTGCCCGACAGTGTGCGCGACTCTAACCCTGGGCATCACTGATTCAAATTCAGGAGGATGCTGCTGCTGTCCCATCCTGTCACTCACAGCAATCCTTAGTCAGTCACAGGGATCAGTGAGCTCTTTCGTACAAGTGGGCAGATAGCGCTTTTACTCTGAATATTTGTTTCCAAGATGTGCATTCAAAGCAGTTCTTACAGATGCTGGTGGCAGCATTGCCCGTCACTAGGAGGGGCGGGGGTGCATGCTTACACCTCTCCTTGGTTGGTGGTAGTTATATGTGAGAGAGAGGAAATACGTGATTGGGAGGGGGCATGGATATGACTGAAAAATAGGCAACAAATTGGGGGAAAATCCAAATTAAATACAGGATCCCTCACTTTCCGCGGTTAATTGGGACCGAGATCCCCATGCAACCATTGAAATCCGCGAAGTAGGACCCCCGCTCCCCAACTGACGTATACGTAACGTACATGTATATGTGTATTTAATATCAATAAATACATATTCAATGCCCCCCCCAGTGCAGCTAACTGAGTTATCAAAGGCCGGCCATGTCTCTCACTGTCTATGGTGTGAGGCTGTAAAAGAACCATTTCTGACTTGCGACAAGAGTAGGCTGCAAAGCCGTCAACGTGTTTCCACCCTGCGATGGCCTGGCGAGCTGTCCAGGGTGTACTCTGCTCTTGCCCGGAGTCGGCTGGGATGGGCGCCAGCCTGCCCGTGACCCTAATTCGGATTATGCGGTTACAGAAAATGAAATGAACATATTGAACGCTATAAATGCTTATAATAACAATTGAACATTAAAAAATAATGCATAAGATGTAAGTAAAATATAAATACAAACACATACTGACGCACACACGCATGCACGCAAATGCGCGTGCACACGCTCAGATGCACACCTCACAACAATGTAACTAGTTTTAATGGGAGGTTTTGGGTTGTTTTTTTTGTTTTGTGTTTGTTGAGTTTTTTTTTTTTGCACAATTGGCCTTGTTTTTTTAGCATTTACCTTAAATTTCCCCCCCTATTCTTCCTTAATTTCCTTATTTTTTTTAATTCGATTAATATTTAAAAAAAAAACATGATGCACTGAAGCCGCATGAATTGAAGTGTGAAGTAGCAAGGGATCCCTGTAAATAAGTAAACAATCCATTTTTATTTTTTTTTATCAGAACAAAGATCAGAAAATGGCCCGTGTAGCACTGGAGTCATTGTATCGGTTATTGTGGGTCTACATGATCAGGATCAAGTGTGAGAGCAACACAGCCACACAAAGGTAAGAGCTTTTCCTCCTGGTGTAATCGCATGCTGTTCATGTACCAGAACAATCAGTTAGCTCAAAATGATTTTCTCCATCTTTCTCCTCAGTCGCCTGACCTCCATCATTTCCACCCTGTTTCCTAAGGGATCCCGAAGTGTTGTCCCTCGAGACATGCCCCTCAACATCTTTGTCAAAATAATCCAGTTTATTGCGCAGGTGTGTCTTGAAATGTAACACATGCATGGCATGAGCGTGTCCCACCTGTTACACCTACAAGATTACGGAATTTCCTTCAAGCAGTTCTGATTATCTGATCACAGCGCTGACATCATGATAGGTTTAACCTTGTCTCCTTCTCACAACAGGAAAGACTGGATTTTGCAATGAAGGAAATTATCTGTGATCTGCTCAGTGTTGGCAAATCAGCCAAGGCATTTAGTCTTAATCCTGAGGTACCGTTTTTGTCTGTAATTTCTTCCTTTTAATTTACTCTGAATCAGCATAATTAATGGATCATAAAACTAATTATAAATATCAATGGCTAAATCAATCACCGAGCTATTACTGTTCATTCTTTAATTTATTATTTACTGTACATTATGTTGTAAATGTTTTCACTTACATCAGATTTTTAAGGACAGTGATACAGAGAGATACTGATTTACCATTTAAATCTTCAGAGTTGTTTGCTCTATCTGGTAAAGCAATAAAATACCTATCGAGGCTGTGCTTGTGTAATGCAGAGAATGAACATTGCTCTGAGGGCATTCTTGGTCATAGCGGACAGCCTGCAACAGAAGGATGGTGAACCGCCTATGCCCAACACTGGCGCTACCCTACCCTCAGGAAACACCCTGAAAAAAAAAAAGACCTACCTGAGCAAGACTCTAACGGAAGAGCAGGCTAAGCTCATTGGTGAGTGTTAAGTTATTACATCGGCACAAGAGTAATATACAGGGATCCCTCACTTTCCGCGGTTAATTGGGACTGAGATTCCCATGCGACCATCGAAATCCGTGAAGTAGGACACCCCCCTCCCCGACTGACGTATACGTACATGTATATGTGAATATAATATCAATAAATACATATTCAAGGCTGTAAATGCTTATAGTAACAATTAAACATTAAAAAAAAAAAACATAAGACGTAAATAAAATATGAATACAGAGGCTCCCCAACTTACCAACATTCGTTTTCGCAAACATCTAGAGATACAAACAGGTCTGTCCGAGTTCAAAAGTGAAATGAAATTGAAGAACAAGTACTAATAGAAATGGAATAAAATCTACAGAAAGATATATCATAAATATAAGTATGAAATATGATTAAACATTATCCTGAGGTACACGTAATACTAGGCTCCAGCAGGGTGTGACGTGGTTGATACGAGCTTTACAGGGGAGAGAAGCAGAACCGATACTTTTCTGAACTCCTGCCAAAAGTTTCAAAGAAGAAACAAATTGACTCCAGTATTATAATGAACTGGATAAGAGTGAAACGCTCTGTAAATCTGATCAGATCCACTGTGCTGTGCTTGAGAGGAACCAGGAGTTTAAACACGGGACATAATGTACAGATGATTATGTGGACAGAGAGAGCGAGAGAACGAGAGAGAGAGAGAGAGAGAGATCATATACAGTACAAACTCGTATAGGCTACTTATACGAGGTTTAAACACAAGTTCCCCTCTAAAGAATGCCCTGTAACGACTTGATGCTGTGCACTTTTGTGTGTTTTATTATTTTCAAACATCCCTACAAGGCTGAGAGAACAAAGAAATTATAATATTCCGTTTGCTTAGAGAAAAGCCATGTATAGTCGGCCCTCTACTTACGAAAACCTCTGAATACGAAAAATCCAGGTAATGAAAAACATTTTTCTAAATTTTCACCCTCTGTTTCCGAAACAACCTCTTCTTCCGAAAAGCGCCAAACGCGCCATTCAAAAATTCAAACAATGCGCGAGTTGCTCTCTCATTGGTGGTCTCCCAACATCCCGCCCCGCTGGCCTGCCATTGGCCAGGAGGGAGCTGAACTGTACCCATACTACTTCCTGTACCCATACTTCCTCTTTGTCACACGCGTGACAGAGAATTGAACAGGACTGTTGGCTCATGAGTTTTTTTGAGAGTGATCATTGCAGTATTAGATTTCGTTATCCATCATGGACCCCAAGAAAGTGATTCCCGGTGACACCGAAAAGAAGAAGCGGGCTCTGTTATCAATCGAAGTGAAGCAGGAGATAATAAAAAACTACGAAAGTGGGATACGGTTGAGCGAAATCGCAAAAGAGTATGGCCGAAACCTCTCCACAATCGGGACGATATTGAAGCAGAAGGAGAACTTAAAAGCGGAGATACAGTGACGGAGGCGATTATTTTGGAAAAAGCAACCGTCATATTTAAAGACAATGTGAAGGAGGGTGGGCGTAGGGGTGAGGGTTCTTCAGACCAGCAACCCCCTGACTTTAAAACGTCGCATGGGTGGTTTGAGAGATTTAAAAAAAGGTAAATAATTTTCTTTTACTTTTAACACATATTTCATACAAAATTGGTGTAGTTTTATCATTTTTAAAGGGTTTATGGGGTAATCTTGGGAGCCTTGGAACGAATCACGCGTTTTACATGTAAAATGCACCTCTACTTACGAAACCTCCATGTTACGAAAAATGCACGAGAACGGATTAATTTCGTAAGTAGAGTTCCAACTGTATTATAAATATTATAGATGATATTGTGTCTGTGTCCCTCTCTCAGGTATGGCTCTGTACTACTCACAGGTGAGGAAGGCTATCGATAACATCCTGCGGCACTTGGATAAGGAGGTGGGCCGCTGTATGATGTTAACCAATGTGCAGATGCTCAACAAAGAACCAGAGGACATGATCACGTAGGTTTCATCTGCACTTCCAGGTGTCACTGCTGGTGACTGCATGCAGTACATTTAAGTCTGAGCATTAAACTGAGCACCATTACAACCAAATCATACAGATGATACATGAACAATGCAGCGGATTGGAGTTGTGTGGGAGTTTTCGAGTGCTCTTGTTTCAGCCTGGCTGGATCAAACTTCAGCTGAATGGCTTTTAAAAGTCAGAGAGTATCTCCTTTCATGGCCTGGTATTTACCTGTGTGTGAATGTCTGGGAGGCAGAAAATTCACAGCCATATGTCTCTTTCTTTCTCCTCTCTCTCTCCACTGTCTCCTCTTTCCCTCCTCTCTCCTCCCCTCTCACTACTCCTGTCCTCTTCTCACGCTCTCTCCCCCTCTTCTCTCTTTCTCTCCTCCCCGCTCTCTCTATCAGAGGTGAGAGAAAACCAAAGATTGACCTTTTCAGGACGTGTGTGGCAGCCATTCCTCGCATCCTTCCGGATGGCATGTCAAAACCCGAACTTATTGATCTGTTAGCGAGGTGAGAAACACTCTACCTTCTCAACGTCTACTTCCAAAAGACACACAGACACAAAACCAGCAAAAAGGCTTTAAAGGATGAACACAACCTTCTACCTCGTAACGGTCACTAATCATGTAAATGACATTCCATAGAATACCGAGATCAACAATAAACAGAATAGTGAAGACCTTCAGCCTTGGTATAGATATCAGTAATACAAGAGTAAAGAGGACAGATGTAGGAGAAGCATAGAACAAGAGACAGGTGAGGGAAACCCCAGCTTAAGAAATAACACTGAGAGCATTTATTTAGAATAAGTATTAATGTGGGCGCAAAAGTTCATTGTAATCCATCTCACCATCAGGATTAGAGCCTCTGTATTACGGGGTTTCAAACGCTACAACATCAGTGTTAGAAGGGTGTGGACTGTAAGGGAGCCTGTGTTGAGAAATAAATCATTCTTTGTTCAAATTAGACTTTCCATTCCACCATCGTAATTCATTCATTAATTTTCTGATCCGCTTAATCCTGATTCGGGTTGCGTGGAGGCTGCGCCCATCTCAGCCGACTCGGGGCAAGGCTGAGTACACCATGGACAGCTCGCCAGGCCATTGCAGGGAAGAAAAAAAAGAAAATGCAGATGACGCCTCTCACCATGGACAGTGAAGTGATATGGCTAGCCTTTGGAAACCCAGTTAGCGGCAATGGCGGGGTGGTGGTGGGGGGTGTAAATAGAGATGCTAGTAGTTATTAACTTTATGGACTTTTATATTGATTATATTACAGTATTATTATTATTATTATTATTATTATTATTATTATTATTATTATTATTATATAAGTCTACCATGGTAAGAAGTTTCAAATGTATTTTGTGTGTGTGTGTGTGTGTGTGTGTGTGTGTGTGTGTGTGTGTGTGTTTTGCATGTGTGTTTAGGTTGACAGTACACATGGACATTGAGCTCCGTCTAATTGCTCAGAACTCCCTCCAGAGCCTGTTGTTGGACTTCTCTGATTGGCGAGAGGATGTTCTATTTGGTTACACAAACTTCCTGCTTCGGGAGGTCCAGGACACACAACAGGGCCTGCAGGACACTTCAGTAAAATTACTGCTGCAGCTGCTCACCCAGTGGAGACTGGCACTGCAAGCTCCGGGCAAGCGTTCGGCAGAGGTACATCAGCATGAAAGGAAAGATATACATACCGCCAATACATTACAACTCCAAGGCCTCATTACCATCCATTCATCTATCCATCCAACCATTCATTGATCCATTCATTCGGCCATCCATCCATACATACATATATCTATTCATCTATCCATTCATTCATTTATCCATCCATCCATTCATCTGTCTATCCATCCATCCATCCATCTATTCATTTATCACTCCATCCATCCGTTTATCTATCCATGCATTTACCCTTCCATTCATTTATCCATCCATCCATTCGTCCATTCATTTATTCATCTATCCATCCATTCATCTGTCTGGTCATCTATGCATCCATCCATCCAACCATTCATTCATTAATTCATCCATCCATTCATTTATTCATCCATCCATCCATATCTCTATTCATCCATCTATTCCTTACCCCATCCATTCATCCCTACATTCGTTCATCTATTCATTATCACTCCATCCATTCATCTATCCATCCTTCTATTCATTTATCCTTCCATTTACTTATCTCTTTTTTACTTATTTACTTATTCATCCATCCATCCATATCTCTATTCATCCATCTATTCCTTACCCCATCCATTCATCCCTACATTCGTTCATCTATTCATTATCACTCCATCCATTCATCTATCCATCCTTCTATTCATTTATCCTTCCATTTACTTATCTATCTATTCATCCATTCATTAATTTAGCCATCCATCCATCCTTCCATCCATTCATTGATCCATCCATCCATTCATCTGTTCATCTGTTCATCTATCCATCCATCCATTAATTTCTGCTATCCATTGATCTATTTATTTATCCAACTGTCCATTAATTTATCCATCATCCATTCATAGATGTGTTCATCTATCCACTCTTTCATCCAATCATTCTATAATCCATTCATCCATCCATGCATTCATTAATCGATCAGTCCATCTATCCATCCATCCACCCATCCATTTATTTGGGTCATATGCAGAAATATAAATGTATAAATATAACCATTGCTGACTTTCGTAAAGAGTAGGCTGCAAAGCCGTCAGAGTGTTTCTGTCCCTTGCTAAAAGGGTTGTGGCAGGAAGGGCATCCAACATAAAAAACCATGCCAAATCAAATGTGTGAATCAGATGATTCGCTGTGGCGACCCCTGAGAAAATGTGAAAAAGCCGAAAGAAGAAGAAGAAGATTAGGGCTCACATACTTACATTTCAACGTACACATTTTAAAACAGAAATTTTAATGAAATACGGATAGATTAATTCATAATTTTATCTGTTTAGGCTGGTGGGAGCTCCAGGTTGCCGGTGGAGCGCATCCCCCACTCCACAGTGCTGCATGCTGTGGAAGGTTTGGCTCTGCTTCTGCTCTGTTCTTGCCAGACAAGCACACGCAAACTTGCTGTGACTGTGCTCAGAGAGATCCGCTTGCTCTTCACAGCCATTGGGCAAGCAGAGGTAATATTTCTCTCAAGCTTTGAATTATTTAAAACCTGATTGTGACTTATATTTTAGTATTTATTATGTGATATTGATAGTTCACACAATCTGTTTAGTGATCCGGAAATTTATTTTTTCTTGCTTTGTATTCAAGAAAAATATATGACATGTAACTTTACTCTGAGTGAAATAATTTCCAAAAATTGGGTTTGGATGGGCAGTGGTGGCCTGGTGGTAAAGGTGTTGAGTCACTGACCCAAAGGTTGGGGGTTCAAGCCCTACTCCCAACGGGTTATCACTGTCCCCAAGTGCAGCTAACTGGGTTATCAAAAGCCAGCCATATCTCTCACTGTCTATGGTGTTTCTGCCCTGCAATGTTCTGGTGAGCTATCCAGGGTGTACTCTACCCTCACTCGGAGTCATCTGGGATGGGCGCCAGCCTCCCTGTGACCCTAATTAGATTAAGCGGTTCAGAAAATGAATGAATGAAAGTTGGGTTTGGTCGGTGCAGGAAAATTCCAGACCTCAACTTTAATGCATTGACCTCACAGTGAATACATCTCAGTCTGGATGTTCCTGTAACAACATCACGATTGGTTACTGAAGTGTATAGTATAGTTATTATTATGATTCTGTAATACTGGAGTAAGTGATGTCATCAGTGTCATGGTTTATTTATGAAAGATCTAAAAAAATTAGTTTTAGTTTAATTTTCTTGTGTTTACACACAGTACTGTACAGACGCTAACGACTTACGTTCATCCGTTTTGTTTTTTCGATTTTACGGGTTTTTTTTTCAAATAAAAATTTGTCAAATTTTGAGTTTAGACATACCTACGTGGTACGCTGACGTAATGACGTAATGAAGCCGCGTCCATTGTTTACAAATGACAGCCTGAACGTGCCCCTCCTTCTTCCCAGTTCAGTTATATATATACATCGTTTTTTTTTATATATATGATGTGCAGTTTTGTTGGCAAAAGGGGGTTGTACACGGTATCAACATCAGGGTTGCTAATAATTGTGGCACACGTGATTGGATGCAAAAGAATTATTTCTTACTGTGGATTTTTTTTTCCACTGAATAAATTCACTTGAATTAAAGGTTGTATTTTCCTCTTTTTTAATCATGGTGGTCCTATATTATTTAGAAAAAAACAGAATTTATTAGAAGCTAAAGAACACATCTTAACCAGGGGTGCAAATAATTATGGAGGGCAGTGTGTATATTTGTCAGTCTTGTATTGTTGTCGTGAGAAGGTAATATTTCTGCTCTTATTCTGTTGTAGCTTGGATTTTACATATCTTTTGTTTTTTCCTTGCAGGATGATGATAAGCCTATGATTGAGGTGATGGACCAGCTCAGCCCTAAAGTTCTGGACAGCTTTGTCCATGTAGCTGTGTCTGATTCAGTAAGCATTTAAATTCCACTTAAATAATAACACATTTTTGTCTTTGTGTGTGTGTGTGTGTGTGTGTGTGTGTGTGTGTGTGTGTGTGTGTGTGTGTGTGTGTGTGTGTTTACAGTAGCTTATTTCTCCTCTTTAGTTCAGTTTTAGTTAGTTTTAGCGAACACTTGGACGTCTAGCTCACTACACGGTGTTCTGATTGCAGTCATCACATTGAGAATCTCTTTTGTTCTTATGTTGTACAATGATAAATGCTCTGTTTGTATCTTTAGGCCACTTTGCCACTGAGTCACCATGTGGACCTCCAGTGGCTGGTGGAGTGGAATGCACGTTTGGTCAACAGCCACTATGATGTTAAGAGCCCCTCTCATGTGTGGATTTTCGGCCAGTCAGTGAAGGACCCCTGGGTTCTTTGTCTCTATAGCTTTCTCCGACAGGAACACCTGCCAAAACACTGTCCCATGGCTTTGAGCTACGCCTGGCCGTATGCCTTCACACGCCTGCAGCTACTCATGCCTCTGGTGGACCCCAAGTGAGTTAGAAAACAGTCAGTTTAATCAATACAAACAAAATGTATTCATACTCAGTTTTTTAGAGTAATCTATACAGTTAAACCTAGTTAATTAATGTCTAATTAAAATATGTCAATGAGTTATAAAGTTTTGATTGTATAATTTACCAATAATCAGTTTTTAATAATTTAATTATCTAGAAAGTTTTTCAGGAGAGAAATATATTTGGTCACACAATATTTATGTTTTGAATTAAATGAAAAATGTCATCCACAGATTATCACTATGAGAAAATCTGTATTGTTATACACATTTGCATTTATAAGTAGTACCGTGGTACCTGACTTTACGAAAGTCTCACCAAACAAAAAAATTCAGGTTACGAAACGCATTTTCCTAAAATTTTTGTTGCTGGATATGAAACAAGTTCACGTTACGAAAGCGCCATCTTAAAAATTTAAACGCGCAATTCAAACATTAAAACGCACCATTCAAACAATGCACGAGCTGCTCTCCCATCAATGACGTTCAAACATCCCACTCCGCTGGCCTCCCATTGGCTAACAACTGAGCTGTCGTTCATGTTGCCTTCACTCGAGCGCCGTTTTGGACAGGTCCACCTGACGCCATCTTGGACAGGGATCCCATTGGCTAGGAGGGATGACGCAGCTGTCTCCCATTGCCTATTATGGAGCTGCATCTACCATGATGCTTTTCTTGTAAAGGACAGAGTTACTGTTGTTTTATGCTTTATTTCTTGACTCAAGCTTTTAACCTTCCATAAACATTTGTAAAATTATAACTTTGCGAAGAAGACATGGTCAACACACGTGCTCACACACACACAGACACACACACACACACACACACACACACACACACACACACACACACACACACACACACGCGTGTGTGATTTCCGGTGCTTGTGAGAAGAAGAAACGGGCTCGAGTGATATCAGAAAGGAATATGGCCAAACCCGTCTACCACCGGTACGATATTGAAGCAGAAGCAGGTTTTTAAAAGGAATGCTTTTTTAATTTTTAAAGGGTTTAGGGGGTAGTATTGGGAGCCTTGGAACAAATCACACGTTTTACATGTAAAATGTGGTTCAATTTATGAAAAATGCAGGTTACGAAAAAGGCTCTGGAACGGATTCATTTTGTAAAGTGACGTACCACTGTGCATTGAAATGTTGGGCGACATGGTGACGTATAGGTTACTATGTCTGCCTCACAGCAAGAAGGCCCTGGGTTCAATTCCCAGCTCGAGCATTTCTGTGTGGAGTTTGCATGTTCTCCCCGTGCTTGTGTGGGTTTCCTCTGGGTGCTCCGGGTTGCTCCGACACTACAAAAACATGAACAGTGGGTTAATTGGCTGCTCAAAATCACCCCTAGGTGTGAGAGGGAGTCTGAGTGTTTCTGTGAGTGTCGGCCCTTTGATGGGTTGGCGAGTTGTCCAGGGTGTACCCTTCCCTCCCCCACAGTCGTCTGAGATGGGTGCCAGCCTCCCCGTGAGCCTGATTAAGGTTAAGCGGTTCAGAAAATGAATGAATGAAATGTTTGGGCACTGTATTGCTTTTTTTTTTTTTTTTTTTTTTTTTTTTGGCCTGGAGTAAAAACTTTTTTTTTTTTTTGCCTGTTTTCTCAAGAAAAATAAATAGAACAACATTAAACTTCAAATCGATACCTACTGATTTATCATACACAATGTGCTGTTTTATTAGCAACAAAGGCTCAGCAAAATATAACAAGAAACCTGAAACCAGGGAAATTATTTAAACTCACCTTCACTCTTACCTCTTTTCCCTCGACAGTAGTCCAGTGTATGCCAAAAAGACAAGCACAGCCGGACCCTCTGATAGCTATGTTACCCTGTGGAGGAACTACCTAATCCTGTGCCTTGGTGTAGCCAAACCGAGTATCATGAGTCCGGGTCACCTGAGAGCTTCCACACCTGAGATCATGGCTACCACTCCAGATGGCAGCGTCACATATGATAACAAGGTACGTGTCCCACTTGGTAGAACCTTTCTGACGGTTTTTGCCATGAGAACTCGAGGAGGTTACACACCAGTGTGCACTGATAGCAACACTTGGTAAATGTAAGAATATTTTTTGGGCATAAATAGTAAGAAAAGTATGAAGGAAATCAGTGATAAAATTAAAACAGTCCTTTACCACTGATGTTTTGAAGGTGGTGTTACATGGGGCATGAGTGTCTGCATAGTCTGTGTAGGCACTGTGTGTAGTACTCCAGCAAGCTTAAAGGGGCGGTGTCAGGGTGGTTTTGAGCAACATCGCCTCAATAACAGTAATGATGTGATCAAACAAAACATTTACTATATATAACTGCACATTTGGTTTCTGAAGGCTAACAGGAGTGAAATTGGTTCAAACGGTTAATTATGTAGGACTGTACAGCCGTGAGAACTGTTCAGCCTGACAAGGTTTCAGAAACTTCATGCTGTGGGCCATTGTTATCCACTTCATGTTCGGTTTAAAACTTGAAAATAATAATAATAATAAAAAAGAAACTATTAAATAGTTTGAAGTTAAAAAGCTTTAACAAATTTAGACATATATTTTGGATTTTTGATTGATTAACTGTTTGGGTTTTTACATCCGAGCCTCGTGGCTCATCAGGCCGGTGCTTATCCCCGGTTTCCGTAGCGTGAAGCTATCAGGAGTTCAACTCCTCCTGGATGGGACGCTAGTCCATCGCAGGTTACCTTCCCAGTATATTTTTACTGGTGCCCATTTATACTGCTGGGTGAACAGAGGCACACTTGTGGTTGAGACCTTGCCCAGGGGTCTTACCACAGTAGGGGTCTAACTGGGATTTGAACTCACAACCTCCCGATCATGAGCCCAACACTCTAACCACTACACCACCGGCTCCACATATTTTTTTTCACATATATTTTTTTCACATATATTTTGGATATTTGGTGTAGATTTTACCTTTTGGCAGCTTAATTTGGGTAATCATCATGAAACGGCTCTGTTAAAGTGACTGATTGCCTTTAAAAACCGTTGATTTATGTCAAATTATTGTATTATGTCAAGTGATGTCTCAAGACATACGGTGTGTGTGTGTGTGTGTGTGTGTGTGTGTGTGTGTGTGTGTGCCTGTGCGTGCATGTGTGTGCGTGCGTGCATGTGTGCGTGTGTGTGCATGTGGGTGTGCGCGTGTGTGTGTGTGTGTGTGTGTGCGTGTGGGTGTGGGTGTGTGTATGCACGTGTGTGCATGTGTGTGTGGCCTGTGTGTGTGTGTGTGTGTGTGTGTGTGTGTGTATATGTGCGTATGTGTGCGCATGTGGTTGTGTGTGTGTGTGTGTGTGTGCGTCCGTGCGTATGTGTGTGTGTGTGTGTGTGTGTGTGGGTGCGTCCGTGCGTATGTGTGTGTGTGTGTGTGTGTGTGTGTGTGTGTGTGTGTGTGTGTATGTGTGTGTGTGTGTGTGTGTGTGTGTGTGTGTGTGTGTGTGTGCATGTGCGTGTGTGTGTGCGTGTGGGTATGTGCATGTGTGCGTGTGTGTGTGAGAGTGTGTGTGTGTGTGTGTGTGTGTGTGTGTGTGTGAGTGTGTGTAAGCAGGTGATTGGCACTCCCTCAGTGGCCTGGCTCCTTAAGCAGTTGGTTCCTCTTATGCGACTTGAGAGCATGGAAATCACAGAGTCTCTGGTTCTTGGCTTTGGCCGGACTAACTCCCTCGTCTTCAGGTAAAAACAGCTTTGAGCGCAGTCATGTAATCCTCTGAGATATGAATTAATTAAAGAGCATAAGTACATGAAACTGAAAGGGTTTGTTGATTTCAGACAGTTTCGTGACAGTGTCTGGGTTGGATTAACCAAAACTGATCAACTGCATCAGGGGACTGTATCACATCCGTTTTGTACAGAAGCTGCCTATGAAGCAGATATTCACTTATAGTGCACGTGCAAGCTTGGGTTCTTATAACGGGAAGCTGCAGCACCACACTTGGCGTTTTTCATTACATTTGAAGGGAACATAATGACCTGTGACAGCAAAAGCATTTCATCCTCACAAAATCCATTTTCCTGACCAAGTCACTGAACTTACATTGAGCCTGATGATCATTTAAATTTTGCTAATGCCCATTTGTTTGGTCGGAATTGAACACAGACAAAGTTCATCATCATCGTTCATTTTCTATAACCGCTTAATCCTAATTAGGGTCGCGGGGAGGCTGATGCCCATTCCAGTCGACTCTGGGCGAAGGCAGAGTCCACCCTGGACAGCTCGCTAGGCCATCGCAGGGCAGAAACATGCTGACAGCTATACAGCTACTCTTATCGAAAGTCAGCAATGGTTCTTTTACATGAACCTCACGCCATAGACGGTGAGAGACATGGCCGGCCTTTGATAACCCAGTTAGCTGCACTGGGGGGATCAGTGACAACCCGTTGAGAGTGGGGCTTGAACCCCAAACTGAGAATCAGTGATCCAGCACCATTACCACCAGGCCACCACTGCCATTACAGACAAAATGTACGACTTTATTCCTATTGTGATACAAGGGTCCCTCACTACTTTACGCTTCAATTCATGCGGCTTCAGTGTATCATCGTATTAAAAAAAAAAAAAAAAAAAAAAATTTAATCGAATTAAAAAATAAGGAAATTAAGGAAGAATAGGGGGAAAAGGAAAATGCTGCAAAAACAAGGCCAATTATGCAAAAAAAAAAACTAAACAAACACAAAACAAAAAAACAACCCAAAACCTCCCATCAAAACTACGTACTTACATTTTTGTGAGGTACGCATCTGAGAGTGTGTGTGTGTTTATATTTTATTTGCATCTTATACATTATTTTTTAATGTTTAATTGTTTTTATAAGCATTTATAGCATTGAATATGTATTTATTGATATTATATACACATATACATGTACGTATACATCAGTCGGGGGAGGGGGGGTCCTACTTTGTGAAATTCGGTGGTTGTGGGGGATCTTAGTCCCAATTAACCACGGAAAGTGAGGGATCCCTTTTACCCCAGTGCAATTAACTGGGTTATCAAAGGCCGGCCATGTCTCTCACTGTCTATGGTGTGAGGCTGTAAAAGAACCATTACTGACGTTTGACAAGAGTAGCTGCAAAGCCGTCAGTGTGTTTCCGCCCTGCGATGGCCTGGCGAGCTGCAATGGGTGTACTGTGCCCTCGCCCAGGGTTGGCTGAGATGGGTGCCAGCCACTCCCTGATCCTAATTCGGATTAAGCGGTTCATAAAGTGAATGAATGAATGAATGAATGATATGGTTTTGTTTTGTCTGTGGGTCTTTAAACAAAATATGCTTTCAGGACATGACTGTGTAGTTACTCTGAACTGTGCTGTATTACTCTGAAGTAAATAAAGGGATACCCCGAACCAATATTGTTTTTAGTATATTTAAAGCTTTAACAGCGACATCCTTATTATGTCTTATGTAGTATAAGATACTTCTGAGTGTTAATGATAATATGCATGTTAATATATTTCGTATTTGTGTTTGTCATCACTGCCACTGTGTGTTTAGGGAGTTAGTGGAGGAACTGCATCCACTCATGAAAGAAGCTTTAGAGCGAAGACCAGAGGTATGTTTGAAACGTCAAGTTAACAAATGATACAGAGCTCCCATGCACAGCACAACAGGCGTTGAGCATGGCTTAGATGGTTGTTCTGTGCCTCTCCCGTGTCCGGGGGCACCTACCACGGGAAACCCAATAAAGCTGCTGCATCAACACAGGAAGCAAGAAGCAGCAAGCGACTATGCGAAGTCAATGAACAGCAGTAACAACAGAGCAATAAAAGACTAAACTTTCTCAAGCAATGCTAAGTTTAACTGAGTTGAAATTTCAAGCATCACAATTCAAGCGGCACCTAATCAAAGCTTTAACATATCGTTGATTAACAGATGCCAACAAAAAAACATTTTCTGAAGAGATACAACAAACACAAGCTTATTGACTCCGCCCACATCAACATGGAAAGACAGCTCATTATTTTCATGCTTTATGACTACACACAAATTTTACAAGAATAATAATTGACATTGTTGAGTTTTGAAAATGTCTACATTTCCTGTGAGTTTATATTTACAGACGCTCCCCGACTTACGTTTTAGTTCGGTTCCGGACGGCCGAACATAAGGTGAAAAAAAACGTACGTTATTACTGTATGTTCCAGTGACCTATAACGTTCATACTGTACTATACATCCATAAATACCATTACTGTATCTCATAAAACACCCCTAAATCAATTATTATAAACATATAACATTGTAAAATAATATCAAATATATCAAATAATATCAACATTAATTTCAAATAAATTAAATTCAAGCAAAATTGATTCAAATAGATAAATTTTAATCAAAATCACTAATCAAATACAGTATCAAATATAACCTGTAACATTCTCTATGATGAAATCTTGTAAATGGTTCCGATGGTCGACGGAGCCATTTGGAAGAAACGTGCAACATTCACATGTTTTTCACCAGCATCAATTTTCTTGATAATAGCCATCTTCGTTTCTAACGAGATGGCTTGCCGCTTTTTCTGATTACCACCATCACTAGTAGGCTTACACTTCTGACCGACCATATTTGCTTAGGGTTACAAAAGTCCGCAAAACAGTGTAAACACAAAGATCACAGAGACGAAGTCTTAACACAAGGGTAACACGCGGTGAACCGGGAAGAAGGAGGGGCAAATTCAGTCTGTCGTTTGTAAACAATGGACGCAACGTCATGCGTAAGTAGCGTATTACGTCAGCGTACTACGTAGGTACGTCTTGTACTACAGAGAGTACGCTAAACTCAAAATTTGACTTATAATTTTTTTTTTAAACGTAAAGTCGAAAAATACGTAAAACAAATAAACGTAAAGCAGGGAGTGTCTGTATATAGATTTTACTTCTCCTGGTTAATAAACGTGATCACCAATCTATAGTTAATAAGCATGATTCTGCCCACAGCTTCACGCATTTTAAGCAGGAAATGTATTAGAGGGCATTTTTTTTTATAGTGGGGCCAGTGGTGTAGTGGTTAGGGTGCTGCCTCAGGAGGTTGTGTGTTCAAATACCAGTTCGACTCCCACTGTTCTAAAACCCCTGGGCAAGGTCTTAACCACAAGTGTGGGTTCACCCAGCAGTGTAAATGGGCGCCAGTAAAATAAATACTTGGAAGGTAACCTGCGATGGACTAGCATCCCATCCAGGACGCTGGTAGATTCACGCTGTGGAAACCGGGAATAAGCACCGACCTGATGAGCTACTAGGCTCGGATGTAAAAAGCCCAACAGACTACCTTACCTTATATCAGAGGGTTATCTAGGCAACAAGAGCTGAATTTTCTTCACCTGTGAAACAATTTGCTTCTGTTATGAGGTGATTTCACATGTAGTTCAGTGGCGGCTTTATTTGAGCAAGTTGTCACTGCCTGTAAGCTGAAGGCTGTTATGTCACTGTGTTGATTTGACTTGACAGAACATGAACTAGTTAAACAGATAATTGAACTAAAAGAAAGTGATACGACTCAAAAGTGGAAATCAGGTAGGTTAATCTATCAGGAGCTCGACCTTTAAGCACAGTTATGCTACATGTGTGTATTTTCTCTTAACTCTGAAGAATAAGAAGCGTCGGGAGAGAAGAGATCTGCTGAGGCTGCAGCTGCTCCGTATTTTTGAGCTACTGGCTGACTCAGGGGTCATCAGTGACAGGTGGGCTGCATTTCCACTCAGTGAAATGACACCAGTTCTACAATTTCTCTCATTAACGGTTTGGTATGGAAAAATATATCTAACATTAAACATTTATTCAACAGCACTAACGGTGCATTAGAGAGGGATTCTCTGGCACTGGGTGCTCTTTTTCTGGAGTATGTCGATCTGACACGCATGCTCCTGGAAGCAGAAAACGATAAAGAGCTGGAGATCTTGAAGGATATCAGGGCTCATTTCAGCGGCATGGTGGCCAACCTCATCCAGTGTGTTCCAGGTATTTATTAGTAATGCTTTGTTTGCCTGGGTTTTGTTACTGAAATGTAATGAAGCTCAATTATTATATTTCTAACTTTATTATTCTTATAATTTGCATTTGGTTACTTTAATGGGTTCTATTCAAGACTGTTGTATCAAGTATATTCAGAATTATTAATTCAGCATTTTAGGCTTCATTTAACAGAAATGTAGTTCTCAAAATTCTGGACTATCTGATCCACATCTCTACATACTCGTAAACTAGTATAATTTATTTTCACTATTCATTCCATTCATTCATTCATTTTCTGTAACCGCTTAATCCTAATTAGGGTCGCGGGGAGGCTGGCGCCCATCTCAGCCGATTCTGTGCAAGGGCAGAGTACACCCTGGACAGCTTGCCAGGCTATCACAGGGCAGAAACATGCTGATGGCTCTGTAGCTACTCTTGTTGAAAGTCAGCAATGGTTCTTTTACAGCCTCACACCATAGACAGTGAGAGACATGACCAGCTTTTGATAACCCAGGTGGCTTCACTGGGGGGGGGGGGGGGGGGCATTGACAACCCGTTGAGAGTGAGAAGTGAACCTCCAACATTGGGATCAGTGATCCAGCACCTTACCACCAGACCACCACTGCCATTATTTTAACTAATAAATTTTGTTACGTATGGAATCTAGAAGATGGAAATTGCCCCATGAAACCAGAAAATCACGACAAACCACAACATAAACTATATGCAATTTAATAATATCAACAAAGTAAGGCAAAATAATAACTGACAGTTTAGAGATATACAAAATACAAATTGAACAAGGGTCCCTAAACAAAGATAGTTACCAAGCAGCTGCAGCATGGCAAATTTAGAGGCGGCGCCGCGCTGGCGGTAAAAGGCTTGGAATCCCGCGTATCGAAAGAAACAAACGATGAAAATCCTTGCATTGACTGTGAATGAACGTGGATGATGGACTTTGATGAAGTCTTGAGCAACGAAACTTGGGTGAGGCGCGTTCCATGATCTGCCTAAGCTGACTCCCTTAGATGATCCGCGACGAAGAGTTCCCTTAGATGATCTGCCGTGAAGAGACCCAAAGAGACTGGAGCCAGTCGGCAACAGGTCCTTAATATAGATTCCCTAAAGTTCGGGGAAGTTCCATTCTAGAATTTTCTAAATCACCTGACCCGCCACAGGGCGCATGCGCAACTAGGTCCATCTCGTAGTTTCCCTAATGGAAAGTTCCAGACCCAAAAACAGCTGAGTTATACCATATGTCACTATTTACAGCACACTGACTGGATATAATTATATACGTTTCTAAATCCATTATATTTATATTGACATTTATACATTTATTGACATGCTCATAACACTTTCAAAATGTACTTGCTCTTGTTTGTATTGAATTCCTAAGTCAAAAAATTTGCAGTGTGTGTAAGAAAATGCATGTGAGTTTCTAGGCTAGTGACTTAATTAATGATTCGAGTTAATAGTTAGCAAACCTGGCATCCAATTTATGAACTGTGATCAGCAAACATTTTAAGTGTGCAAGTAACATTAATTGCCAGTTAATGTAAATTATACCTTACAAAAAGCCAGTAACTTTATTACTTTTTTAACCTGTCCTTGCTGGAATTATGTGGACGTTTGAGGGCTTTATAGCTTTTATAGCTTTTGTTGCTATAAATCAGAATTCTTTGTTCATTCAATGATGGCAAGTTGTCCTGGCTCAGATGCAGCAAAACAGGCTACTTTTGAAGAAGTGTGATATTTCTTGACATTTTTATATTTATTACCCATTTAGAAAACTTATGCTTACATATCTACATATACTTGATATATTCAACACAATTGTGGCAGCAATCATCTGAGAGACTGAGAAATATTTAAGAATTTACAAGTTATAGTATAACAGATTTAGCCGTTTACACATCTATTTTAGTTTCATCTATCCAGAAAAATGTTCTGACATCATTCTGTGATGTTCAAGTGCAGAAGGAAAGCTATATTATGTTGGAGAGCAGTGTATTTCCCCTTACAACTCTGCCATGCACAGCACTTTTGTTTATTCTTTCTCTGATGGTGGACTCATGAATTTTATTATCGAATATGAGAGACTTTTAGTGTGTTAGAAGTTTTCAAGCGTTCCTTTGTGACCTCACCTCCCATTATACGAAATGCTCTGGGAGGGGTGTGTTGGTCAAGTGCTTCTGGGAATAGTGACAATGGTTCTATATTCTATGAATTTTTTACACAATCTGTCTGAGGTAGTTTGGTGAAGTCCAAACTATATAGAGATGGTTTTATAGCATATAGTAAAATATGTTCGACTGTTGTTTTGCCCGGTCTAAGGTCCATAAGTACAGAGAACGACATTCTACTTCTACTACTAATACTACTACTACTAATAATAATAATAGGGAGTGGTGGCCCGGCGTTAGGGCGCTGGATTACTGATGCCAAGGTCAGGGGTTCAAGCTCCACTATCACCGGGTTGTCAATGCAGTCCCCCCCCCCCCCCCACCCACATGCAGCAAACTGGGTAAAAGAACCATTGCTGACTTTCGTCAAAGGTAGGCAGGCCATTGTGAGCATGTTTCTACCCTGCGATGGCCTGGCGAGCTGTCCAGAGTGTACTCTGCCCTCGCCCAGCGTTGGATAAAATAGTGCCAGCCTCCCTGTGAGCCTAATTAGGATTAAGCAGTTCAAAAAATAAATTGTTAATAATAATAATAATAATATAAATAATATATGCTTATATGTTGTACTATTCTCTTGCTGTCCATCTAGTGCACCACAGGAGATTTCTCTTTCCTCAGCAGAGTCTACGCCATCATCTGTTCATTCTATTCAGTCAGTGGGCTGGTCCCTTCAGTGTCATGTTCACTCCTTTGGACCGCTACAGTGACCGCAACCACCAGATCACCCGCTACCAGTACTGTGCTTTAAAGGTACAGAAAGCTACATTTACAACACTCTTATCCAGACCAACTTAAAATTATCATTTGTTTACACAACTGAGCCACTGGGGGTGAGAGGTCTACCTCAAGGGCACAACAATGGTGATACCGGGGATTGAACTGCTGACCTTTGGCCTTAACTATTAAGCGACCACCTGCCCAAATTGCTTGAGGATGACCTTGTAGGAGTGCTGTCCATGTGTTATGATCACGTAATTTCAGCACTACATGTGATGAAGGACTGGGATTTGCATTACAGTGACTCTGGTTAATTTTAAAAAATATATATTATTAATTTTTTTGATCAGTTAGCTCTAAACTACCACTTCCAATAAGGATACTTAGCTCAAATCCCTTTATCAGGTCACAGGAAAATGCTGCCACAAATTATGCTCAGTTATAGGCAGACAAAGGCTTGCCAACATTTTCATTTAAGAAATTAAAATGTATATCTCCTTATAAGGCATTCGACTTTATCGATGTGATGGAATGAAAGGTACAGTAATATGTGATCACATGCTGCTAATACTATTATGTTGTGTGGAGTTTGCATGTTCTTGCTGTGCTTTTATGGGTCTCCCTGTGCACCCACAAAATCTAAAAAAATGCCCACTAGGACAGCACGGTACTCTAAATAACCTGGAGTTGTGAATTGAAATGTGAATGATACTTGGTCATTGTGTTAGATTGTAATAATTGACTCCAGCTCTTTGACTCTGATATGTGGGATAGATGGCTGGATGGCTGGATGGTTGGATAAATGGATTTTTAGAATTTATTATGGTACAATTAATTATACTGTTGTTTTCTAAGAAGAAAAAATCTGGTATTTCTTGATGTTCTGTATCTAACATTGTATGTATATTTGTGTGTATTTTCCTCCCAGGCTATGTCTGCTGTGTTATGTTGTGGGCCGGTATTTGATAATGTGGGCTTGTCTACTGATGGATATCTCTACAAGTGGCTGGACAACATCCTTGGGTGCCATGATCTGCGTGTAAGATCACATTTGCTACATTCTGTGTCTAATTTTTTTTCAGGGTAATTCTATAGTAGTGGTTAGCACGTCTGCCTCACAGCAAGAAGGTCCTGGGTTCGATTCCCAGCTCGGGCGTTTCTGTGTGGAGTTTGAATGTCCCCCTCGTCCTTCCGTGGGGTTCCTCTGAGTACCCCGGTTTCCTCCCACAGTCCAAAAACATGCCGAGTAGGCTAATTGCTTGTTCCAAATCACCTCTAGGTGTGAGTGTGAGTGTTGGCCTTACGATGACCTGGCAAGTTTTCCAAGGTGTACCCCACCTTTGCCTGGAGTTGACTGAGATGGATGCCAGCCTTCCAGTGACTCTAATTAGGATTAAGCAATTCAGAAAATTAATGAATGAATGGAAGTTAATGAATTTTATAGTTAAAATAAAAACTGTAATATACAATCATTTGAAGAGGCTTAAAATGTAATTTAAAAGATCTAATTAAATGTTCCATATTTTAATTTCCTGATCTAAGCATGACATAATTCTGACCAATCAGATGATGCCAGCTGCTCTGTATATTTTGTTTAAATTATTCATTAATGTCTATGTTTATCTCATGTTACTTTAAAGTACAAATTAAAGCAGTATATGATAAATAATTTTATTTATTTTAGTACTGATTCACTGTGAAGGTAGCATATGGTTAATTTTTGCCTCAGGTGTTTATCCTTACACACTGTCCCATGCTACAGGTTCATCGATTGGGCTGCGAGGTGGTCATTCTACTACTGGAACTAAACCCAGATCAGTCAAACCTGTTTAACTGGGCAGTCGATCGCTGCTTCACTGGATCGTACCAGCTGGCTTCAGGCTGCTTCAAGGCCATCGCCACAGTGTGTGGGAGCAGGTAAGAAAATGATGATGCTTACGCATGCTCGAGGGGAAAGGTATAGTGTACACTACTTTTGGTTGGTGTAGTACAGAGGTCCCAAAACTTTCTCCTGTGAGGGCCACATAACTTTTCTCTTCTCTGATGGGGGGGGCCGAGGTCAGTTTGTAACAGAAAGTGTGACGATTGCAGGACTCCATAAACGTAAACATTTATTGTTTTCCAGTAAGCCACGCATCACCAAATATTAGTAACCCTTTCCTGGAACTTCACAGAAAAAAATCAGGAAATAAATAATAATAATAATAAAAAACGCTGTTTGCTATCAGTTGAGCAACCTGAAAGCTGCTGCTACCCGAACAGACGACTGGCTCAGCCGAGCCTGATGTACAAATGTATTCTCCTGAGCTAACGGTCCACTTTTAAGCTTTGAGAGTTTGTCTACTCGCATTTGGCCTCGCAAGCGATCATACTCGTCTTTGTGACGGGATTCAGCGTGTTGGCGCAGATTGTATTCTTTGAATACCGCCACCGCTTCTTGACAGATGATACAAACAACCTTTTCTGTGCATTGAACAAAAAATAATTGTTTGTCCACTGCAGGTTCAATACCCTGCATTCTGAATCAATTTTTCTCTTTCATAACCTTTTCACCATTATTCTGTTCTATTTGGCAGGGGAGAGTCTAGGATTTTTGTTTCTGGAGGGGGGGTTGTTCAGATAGTGGCACAGACAGCAGAAGGGTGGAATAGAATGTCATGTTCTAGGTGTGTATTAGTCTTGATCGCGTGACCAGACTAAAAAAAAAAATCATAATGTGTCTCTGGTAGTGTTCAGGGGGCCGGGCCAAATGTGGAGGTGGGCCATACCCGGCCCGCGGGCCTTAGTTTGGGGACCACTGGTGTAGTAGATTCAACGCAAAATCATCTCCAAAGTCTTTCTTCCTCCTTTTATTTTTTTAAGGAACTATCCATGTGATCTCGTAACCCTACTGAATCTGGTGCTTTTTAAATCTTCTGACACCAGTCGAGAAATCTACGAGATCTCCATGCAGCTTATGCAGGTATTGAAAACAGGAATGTATTTTTAATTTTATTTGAATTGTAAATAAAAATGTAATCTAAAACACAGGCCTTAACTGCAAAATGTGAAAATTGAATAAAAGTTTCAGTGATTTTTATCCCATTTTCCTTTCCTCTCTTCCATTTCCTGTGTGTTATTCAGGTGTTGGAGGCAAAGCTGTCTGTGTACTCTACAAGAATTGTGGGTCAGAAGTCAGGGAACATCCTGTTCGGCACCCACGGCCCTTTGCCTCCGCTTTACAGTGTATCCCTTTCACAGCTCTCTAACCAACTTGCCTACATGTACCCAGAGCTCACGCTTCCCCTCTTCTCAGGTTGTGTGTGTGTGTGTGTGTGTGTGTGTGTGTGTGTGTGTGTGTGTGTGTGTGTGTGTGTGTGTGTGTGTGTGTGTGTGTGTGTGTGTGTGTGTGTGTGTGTGTTTCTGTTTGATTGTTCCAAAGCAATAGCACTGAGGAAATACTGTGGAGTGGGAGCCTGTGCCTTCTCACTACTTTCTCTATTTCCTTCTGCCCAGAGGTCAGCCAGAGGTTTCCTACCACTCATCCCAATGGTAGGCAGATAATGCTCACCTACCTGCTGCCATGGCTGAACAACATCGAACTGGTAGACACAGGTCTGCTCCCTCCAGCATCCAGTCCCTGTACACCAGAAGAAGAGGGCCAAAAGCATGCAGATGGCATGGGCCTTTCACATCCACTCCGTGGCAGTGGCTGGGGGTCTCTACAGGCCACCTCTCTCATTCTGAACAACCTTATGTACATGACTGCCAAGGTACAACTTAGTAATCTGCATAATAGCCAGTAGGGCATGTTTTTTAGCGTTTACAGTTCAATGGGCGGTGTCATGGTTACTACGCGTGCTCGACTTTCAGAAATGCAAACTGTTGAAACCACCCCAGCTCATGCATTTAGTGTCTTTTTTCACCTGTGCTACATCTGGTTTGGTTGTGTATCAATTGATAATAACAATAATAATAACGAGACAATGTGACTGGAGGAACAATCCCGTGCATTTCTGAAAGTGGAACATGTGTAGTAACCATGACACCGCCCATTAACTGCCCATTTCATATAACTTTGGGCAGAGTACACACTGGACAGCTCACCAGGCCATCACAGGGCGGAAACACGCTGATAGCTATACAGCTACTCTTGACAAAAGTCAGCGATGGTTCTTTGACCTGAACATCTCACCATAGACAGTGAGAGGCATGGCCGGCCTTTGATAACCCAGTTAGCGGCACTGGATGGGGACAGCAGTGTCAACTGTTGACAGTGGGGCTTGAAACCCCAACCTTGGGCTCGGTAATCCAGCACCGTACTACTGGGCCATCGCTGCCCATAAAAAGAAACAGAAGAAGGAAAGCAATTTCACGAGAAATAAAAAAGATGGTGATGTTATGAATATCATGGCGGCCGGTGCAGGGGTCATTAACACTCACATGCAGGAGGAAACTGATGGTTTCAGAAAGACACTGTGGATCCGATTCCATTTAATTTCCCAGAGATACTACTGTATTACATCTTTATTTAATATCCTGGGAACTGAATGTGAAATTTAAGTTCTATCAACGCGACATCATTCAAGCGTTTTTAAAGTAAATGTGATCTGATGACTTTTGTTCTTGTGGTGCCTCTTTTTATACATTAATTTTACTTTGTGTTTGCATTTAAGTATGGAGATGAGCTTCCAGGGCCAGAGATGGAAAATGCCTGGAATGCTCTCGTAACCAATGAGAAGTGGAGCAACAATCTGAGAATCACACTCCAGTTCCTTATTAGCCTGTGTGGAGTCAGCAGTGACACCACGTTACTGCCTTCTGTAAGGACCCACAAACACTTTTCTATCTCTTCCTCACTTTCTCTTACTGTCCCACACCATCCCGAACTCTCCCTCACTTTTACTCCCCCCCGAACTCTCACACTCTCTAACTGACTCTTATTCCTCCACACTTTTTCTCACCCTCTTTCACTCTCACACATTTTCTTTGTTTTTACAGTAAGATAAGAGATAAGATAAGATACAGCTTTATTAATCTCACAATGGAGAAATTCACTGTTACAGGCTCTTGAGGTACCATCAGTAGGGGGTGCAAAAATAGATACATATACAAACATACACACATACATATATATTATATAAGCAAATAAATAAATATTCGCTTCTTTGCGCTTCAATTCATGTGGCTTCAGTGCATCGCGTTTTTTTTTTTTGTTTTTTTTTATTATTATTTTTTTTATTCAACTAATTAAAAAATAAGGACATTAAGGAAGGATAGGGGAAACAGTTAAGGACCCCCAGTGCAGCTAACTGGGTTATCAAAGGCAGGCCATGTCTCTCACTGTCTATGGTGAGATGTTCAGGTAAAAGAACCATTGCTGACTTTCGTAAAGAGTAGCTGCAAAGTCGTCAACGTGTTTCTGTCCCTTGCTAAAAGGGTTGTGACAGGAAGGGCATCCGACGTAAAAACCTCTGCCAAATCAAATGTGCGAATCAGATGATTCGCTGTGGTGACTCCCGAGTAAAAGGGAAAAAGCCGAAAGGAAGACAGACAGGGGAAACAGTTAAGGAAAATGCCAAGGCCAACGATGCAAAAAAAAAAAAAAAAAACCTCAAAAAAAAAAACCAAAAACTCCCCATCAAAACTATTTACATTTGTATGTGAGGTGCGCATATTATTTACTATATATTATTTACATCTTATGCATTATTTTTGGATGTTTAATTGTTATTATAAGCATTTATAGTGTTGAATATGTATTTATTGATATTATATACACATATACATGTACGTATACGTCACTCAAGGGGGTTGATCTTACTTCGCGGAATTCGGCGGTCGCGGGGGGATCTCGGTCCCAATTACCCGCGGAAAGTAAGGGATCCCTGTGTTTTTTTTTTTTTTTTTATAATAACCAAAAATGTCACCACCACGTCACTCACTCATTTATATTCACTGACTCACTCACACTCACTCACTCACTCACCCTGTCAATCATTCACACAGCCATTCATCCTCTCCTTTACTCACATTCCCACTGACTCAGTCATTCACTCACTTTCACTATTTTACGAATTTGCCAAAACATTTAATCCTACTAGGGTCACACCCTGAAGAGCTCACCAGACACATCACAGGGTCAACACACACAAACAATCACACTCACACCTATGTGCGATTTGGACCAGTCAAGTTAACCTAATGTGCATGCCTTTGGACTGTGGAGGGACACTGGAGGAAACCCACACAGCACAGAAAGAACATGCAAACTTCACACAGAAGCGCCTGAGTGTAAAACCTGATTTTTGTCTCTAGATTAAGAAAGTCGTGATCTATCTGTGTCGTAACAACACCATTCAGACCATGGAGGAGCTGCTTTTTGAGCTTCAACAGACTGACCCTGTGAATCCTGTGGTGCTGCACTGTGATAATCCTCCGTTTTACCGATTTACAGCCAGCAGTAAGATCTCCGCCGTGGCTTCAGGTAACCATGGACAAAAAATATGATTGCTATTCTTTTAATATACATTACAGGCAGTTTTTAATTATGATGTTTGTTTTGTTGTATGATTGATGAAGGAACAACTTCCAGCAGCAACACTGTTGTAGCTGGGCAGGAAAGTATCCAGGACACAGATGAGGCAAAGATTGTTCGAGAGGAGAGGTGATTTTAGTCATTGATAAGAAAATGAGCTTCTTTCACTAACTCTAGCTTTCCTGTAGAGTTTCAAAGCAGTTATTTTCCTAAAATTTCATTTTTAGTGTTTGTGTACCTTGTGGTGTATTGGTTAGCACATCCACTTTACAGCAATAACTTCCTGGGTTCATGTTAGGGGCTTGGCATGGACTTTTAGGAGTGTCCTCTTTTCCCTGTGTTTGTGTGGGGTCCCACCGGATACTCTGGTTTCCTCCCACAGCACAAAGAATTGCACATGAGGCTAATTGGCCATTTCCAATTGCCTCTAGGTGTGTGTGTGTGAATGGTTGTGTTAGCACTGTGATGGCCTGGTGAGCTGTATAAGTTCCATCCTGCCCTCACCTATAGATGGCTAGGATAGGCTCCAGCCTCCTAGCATCCATAGTTGCTTTAATTGTTAACAACATAATGAAGAAACAAATGAATGAATTAATTAACAAATGAAGAAATTAATGAATGAACGGAGGAATGAATACATGGATCAATGAATAAATGAGTGAGTGGCGACACGGTGGTGTAGTGGTAAGCACATCCACCTCACAGCAAGAAGGCCTGGGGGGTTCGATTCCAGGCCTGGGCATTTCTGTGTGGAGTTTGCATGTTCTCCCCGTGCTTCTGTGGGTTTCCTCTGGGTACTCCGGTTTCCTCCCACATTCCAAAAATATGCTCAGTAGGTTAATTGGCTGTTCCAAATTTCTCGTAGGTGTGAGTGAGTCCGTATGTGAGCTGGCGAACCACACGGTAGATCATTGTGTGATCACAGCCATGACAATCTCTGTTTGAGCATCATTCAAGCTTCAGGGATCGACGTTCATTCCTTGTGACTGGATGTAGACGTAGAGAGAGAAATGAGTGAGTGAATGAACGAATAGATGACTGAATAAACGAATGAATGAATGTGTGTTTTGCTAATGTTTTCTTAGTACTGATGTTTGCCTGTGTTTGTTTCTGTGTGTATCTGTAGGTTGTGTAAAGCTGCACGGGCACACAGCCGACTAGAGTCACGTTACAGTCATAGCTCTGGAGGCTCCTATGATGAGGAGAAAAGTCAGTCAATGGCTCTCAGTGACCTCTGACCTTTCATATTTTGTCCAATCAATTTTGAGATTTGACTCATTTTAGCTGCTACTGTCTGTTTACTCTGAACCGAAATGTACAAATGATTATGTTCCAAGCAATAAGCACAGTTTTATGAGTGTGTGACGAATGTTCTTTGCTCATGTAACTCTGGTGAGCCCACTTCAGTACTGTAATTATTTCAGTAAAAGAGCTGAAATCACCAGCAGTGAAAGTCATCTTGACAGACTCTGAGTGGATATTTAGGTCCATATGGATCAATAGCAGTAAGAGTGAAGGGCTTCTAAGATCAGAACTCCAACCAGTAATAATACATCAAGAAAAATCGCATGATTCAAAGAGCATCAATATCACTGGTATCTCAGAAGTAGCATGTGTGGCTCGGCAAACACGAATGGGACGTGTTCGTACGGTCATTGTAATGTAAAGGTTGGGAACAAATTTTATTTGTGCTGAGTGTAATAGGGAGTCTGGTATGACTGACTTTGACTGTACAGACAGTCGTCAACTTCCGACTGCTTTTGGTTCCGGCAGACCGGTCATAAATCGATCTGGTCGTATGTCGACTTTCCATCCAAATACACTCACGCCAAACAAAAACAGATGAATAAATCTCGCACATTAAAATCTATAGATCTATTTTCAATTCCACGTCACTGTGACATGCAGCGGAGAGCCAATCCTTTCTGTACTCCACTGTGTGGGCAGGTCCGATAGCTTCAAACTCCAATTTTATTGGATTATAACAACAGCCACAGACTGCGCATGTTGTTTGAGTAAAGAGATAAATTTCCCTCGTTTTGATCGGCTCATTTCCACGAAGCCAAGCACAGCTGGCAAGCAAACATAAATGGACACACATGGAAAAACTTCAACCCGCAGACCAGCTGATTGCCAAAACTTGGGACGCGCTTCCTGTCACATAAACACTGCATCGTGTGAGTCCAATAAGATTAGAGTTTCAAGGTATCGGACCCGCCCACACAGAAAGGATTGGTTCTCCGCGTCGCGCCACAGTGACATGGCATTGAAAGTAGATGAATAGATTTGCTCTGAGCAGTTAGAAAGTGAAGCTGCATCATCTCCTGCTTGGCCTTTTAAGATGCTGGGGCTGCCGGCAGCGCAAACAACTGTCGTATGCAACACTCGCACTGCACTGCCATGAATCATGCCTCACCACTTTTGCGGTCGTAAAAAGTCGATCAGACGTAACTCACATAGGTCATAAGTCGACGACTCACTGTATATTCATTCTGAGAACCAGAAGAAGACATGCATGAGTGAATACTGCAAAGTAATCAGCCAGTTACTGTCAGTATTCAGTGGTATCCATCTCACCTGCGGTGAATCATTCATTCATTCATTTTCTGGACCGATTAATAATAATAAGGGTCGCGTGGAGGCTGGAACCCATTTCAGCCTGGGTTAGGCAATGAATAATTGTTAAAAAAAAAAAAAAGAGAGAGCAAATAAATCAGACGTCACTATTACTGTGTACTATATAATAAAATCATGTATAATTTTTAAATAGAATGTCACTGTATTATGTCACTGTACATGTACTGATATGGTGATCTCTGCAGATGATCCTCTCCCGCCTTATGCTGGCTGGCTACTCAGTGTGTTGGAAACCAACCGGCCTCAGCCTTTGCCAATGCCAATTAATGGAGGTTGCTGGGCTCCGTTAGTGGACTACCTGCCTGAAACCATCACACCAAGAGGGCCCCTCCACAGGTAAAGCAGCTAAAGCTCTGCGTTTCCCCAAGCCTCATAATTTCTGCTTTCAAATAACTTAGCAGCATCAGTTACCATGTGATTCGTTATAGAATGCCTGAATTTTAAACATAGACAGTGGTGGCCTGGTGGTAAAGGTGCTGGATCACTGATCCCAAGGTTGGGGGTTGAAGCCCCACTCTCAACGGGTTATCACTGTCACGGCTAACTGGATTATCAAAGGCTGGCCACATCTCTAATTTTTTATGGTGTGAGGCATGGAAAAGAATCATTGCTGACTTTCGTCAAGAGTAGGCTGCATAGATGCCAGTATGTTTCTGCCCTGCAGTTGCCTGGCGAGCTGTCAATGGTGTACTCTGCCCTGCTCCAGAGTCGGCTCAGATAGGCACCAGCCTTCCCGTGACCCTAAATAGGATTACGCGGTTACAGAAAATGAAGGAATGAATTTTAAATATTATGTAAACACACAATGGACCTCACACATATTTGTACAGTATGGAATAAGCAGGGTCTGCTCAGGGCAAAATTCCTGACATTATTTAAATGAACTCAACACTGCTTTCAGTCTGTCACAACAGAAATGAGATTTTACAATCAGCTCACGACAAGAAGACTCAGAGCAGCCATAGCCTGTTGGTGAGAGAAGCAGCTTTGGGTCCAAAAGGTTTGATTCCCGAGTGTGGCAGTGGGGGAGTAAGCAGCACCTTGTGTGTGTTCACTTTGGATGTGTCAAATGCAGAGGAAATAATTTCCCTTATTAATACAGTATATCAAAATCAAAAAATGCAAAAAGATTCAATGTTGACTGAGTGTGTTAGGTCAGCTGTTTGAGCTTAATACCTCTATTTTTAATGGAAGATGGTGAATAATTATAATTTATGAGGCATTGGGCAATTCTCTTTAAATCATCAAAGTCTCCTGGTCGGTGGTGTAGTGGTTAGGGTGCTGCGCTCATGATCGGGAGGTTGTGAGTTCGAATCCCACTGAGACCCTCACTGTGCTAAGCCCCCTGGGCAAGGTCTCAACCACAAGTGTGCCTCTGTTCACCCAGCAGTATAAATGGGTACCAGTAAAAATATACTGGGACGGTAACCTGCGATGGACTAGCGTCCCATCAAGGAGGAGTTGAACTCCTGGTTGCTTCACGCTGTTAAGCCTGGAGTGTATGTGTTGGACCCAGAGATGCAGGAGACCAAAAGAAGGTTCAAACGATTTATTAAGCACTAGGAACTGTAAATCACAGGAATATTAAGTCAGTGGAACTGGTCGAGCACAAAGCAAGAACCAGGGGTCAAAGAGAAAGCCGAGGAACGGAATCACAGGGAAAAAAATCTTCTGACATCGGAGGGAAGCGCGCCGCTCCCATTTATAGCTGGCTGCTTTCTGACTGCAGAGTGGCACCAGGTGCGCTCTTCTGGAACTCGCCTACCGGCAACCGCTACGCCCCTCGCCAGCACCTGCAATGACTAGAGAAGAGAATTAATGCCGCCAGCCAGCACGTCCATAACACACGCTACAGAAACCGGGGATAAGTACCGGCCTGATGAGCCACTAGGCTCAGGTCTAAAAACCCAACAGACTTTACCTACCTACCTACTCCTCATAATTTTATTCAAAGGAATAAAAGAATAAGAAAGAATTAAGGGGGCTCAGGAAAAAATGTTCCAAACAGTATAGGAATATCTAGCGGCTTTGACCTTGTGAGGTGGCGTCGATATTTGGCAGATCAACAAAAGATATCTTTGAGCACGAACAAAACAATAAAACACGACCAGTCACACTCACATCTAGGGATAATTTGTAACAGCCATTTGGCCCAATGTGCATGTCTATGGACTGTGGGAGGAAACCAGAATACCCGGAGATCAAACATCCAAAATCCACACGGAGATACCGGTGCCGCAGGCGGATGTGCTCACTGTGTCGCCTCATTTGCTTTCATGTATTTTATATCTTATTTTTTTTTATTAGATTTTATTTAATTCAGTGCTCGCTTAATTTTTATGTCGCAGAATCACAAAAAAGCAGCTATGATCTCACTGAGCGCAGACGCGCACAAACTCACGACATTGTCAATGTATGTTGGTAGGTGCAATATAGCAGTGATCTTCATGACAGAGATGGTGGTGGACCACAGTGTACGAGAGGACTGGGCTCTGCATCTGCCTCTTTTGCTGCATGCTCTCTTCCTTGGTAATATCAATTCACTTTTACATCTGCAGCCTGTCTTTCATTTTTCTTTTTTTTTTTGTTTCTTTCGTTTCTGACTCAATACATGACACACCTGTACGTCAAGGCTGGAGGTGACTGCAATGAATGATATTCTAGGCACGCATTCCATGTATGTGTGTGCACATGCACTAAATATGCATGAGCCTTCATTGGGGTGTGTGTGTGTGTGTGTGTGTGTGTGTGTGTGTGTGTGTGTGTGTGTGTGTGTGTGTGTGTGAGTGTGTGTGAGTGTGTGTGAGTGTGTGTGTGTGTGTGTGTGTGTGTGTGTGTGTGTGTGTGTGTGTGTGTGTGAGTTAAAAAAGGCCCTTCTGCTGCATTTGTTCACATCAGCTGTAGTTGCAGCATACTGGAAAACTGAATAACAAAATGCAGCCATGCCAAAAATGTGAGACATTTCTGTGATGAAAACAGAGCGAACAAGAGGGAGTGGAGTGAAATACCTTCAGTCGTGTCTTATCTCCCTCAGACTATTTGTGTCATCATCACCTGCTGTCTCCACTGCGTATTTGTTGACAGATTTGTACGGAACTCCTACACTGATATGTTATCAGCAGTCAAAACTATGCAGTCATGTTTATCACAGATAAACATGTGCAAAGATCTCTTGCCCACACTCACAAAGATTACAAGGACTTAAAATAAATTAAAATATTCAGAATGTTTGCTTTTAATTATCCCTACAACAAAATGGAATTTTGGAATTGCTTGCGTGTTTATTTGTTTGTTTGTTCATTCGAGGATCAGGTTTTTTGTAAACAAAATCCTGACCACACATATGCAAAAATTTTCAATAGACTTGATGGGCTACCTACTCTATCCTACCCTGTCCTGCCCTGTCTTGCCCTGTCCTGCCTTGTCCTACCCTATGCAACCTTGTCCTGCCCTATCCTACCCTGTCCTGCCCGATCCTATCCTGCCCTGTCCTACCCTGTTCTATCCTGCCCTGTCCTATCCTGCCCTGTCCTACTCTATCCTGCCCTATCCTGCCCTGTCCTACCCTATCCTACCCTATTCTACCCTATCCTAACCTATCCTATTCTGTCTTACCCCACCCTACCCTGCTCTATTCTGTCCTGCCCTGTTTTAACCTGTCCTGCCCTGTCCTACCCTGTCTTACCCTATCCTGCCCTTTCCTACCCTGTCCAACCTATTCTATTCTGTCCTGCACTATCCTGCCCTGTTCTAACCTGTCCTGCCCTGTCCTACCCTGTCTTACCCTCCTATCCTGCCCTATCCTCCAATATCCTGTCCTTTCCTACCCTGTCCTACCCTATTCTATTCTACCCTGTTCTACCCTCTCCTGCCCTGTTATACCCTGTTCTACCCTGTCCTAGCCTATCCTGCCCTATCATACCCTATCCTGCCCTGTCCTACCCTATCTTATTCTGTCCTACCCTATCCTAGGTATTTTCTGTTTGTGTTTTTGCCCAACTTTTATTATTATTATTATTATTATTATTATTATTATTATTATTATTTGCAAGCTACACAATGTCTTAATTTAATAAATGTCTTGTTGTCAATATGTTCAGCATTGCCTACCTGGTGTAAATTAAAATCATTCCACAATTCATAAACACCAGGACAGTGAAGTTCATACATTTAAATGACGGTATTGTCAATAAATTTACCTTTAACTTTAATGATCTTACTGGTTATTACGCTGCTCTTTTAGGTTTGGATCATTACCGTCCTGAGGTTTTTGAGCACAGCAAACGACTGCTCCTGCACCTGCTCATTGCTCTTTCCTGCAATAACAACTTCCAGGTCATTGCTTCTGTGCTGCTGGTCACCAGGGAGATGAGTGACAACAAAACCCTTACCATTAAATCCAGCTTTCAGCCTGAATATCTGCATACAGGTAGAGAACCTAAACACAGATTCATTATGTTAAAGAAATCCAGCCAGGTCCATAAGTATCTGGACAAATAAATGTTTTTAATTTTGCTTCTGTGTGTTCCACAGCTGGTATAAAACAAAAGTGCATGTTTATGTTTGATTCATTCATTCATCCATTTTCTGAACCGCTTAATCCTAATTAGGGTTGCAGAGAGGCTGGCTCCCATCTTTGCTGACTCTGGGCGAGGGCAGATTACACCCTGGACAGCTCTCCAGGCCATCGTAGGGCAGAAACATCATCTCACACATATGTATATGATATAATATAAATCTGGTGATGATTATGATGTATTAGGATTTCACACTGATCATGATAGAATTCAGGAAGGAAGAAAGAGTCCAGTACAGTTTAACGGATCTTATAGACCTTAACGCACCATTGTAGGGATCCTGATGAACTTGGAAACATGGTCTGTTCAAGTTTGTTTTTTGGGATGTGAGCTGTCTCCTTTGTATACCACAATTGTGCTCATAAATGGTGGAACTCTGAGACCAAACAGTCACTGGTTCGATTCAGGAAAAATGTGTGGTGGTGGGGGAGTGAGTTACACCTTCTCTTCCTCTACATTAGTGGCTGAAGTTCCCTTGAGCAAGTCCCCTAACCCCAGCTGCTTACTGGGCACCCCAATGTGTCTGGCAGCCCACTGCTCCGAGTGTGTTTGCGCTCTGTTTATGTATGTGTGTGTGCTCACTTTGGATGGGTTAAATTCAGAGTTAACCCATATTAATACAGTGTATCAAAATCAAGAAGCAAAAAAAAAAAAAAAGATGTGTAATTTACTCATATCGAATCTACTTTACAAATCACCAAAATTTGCACTAACAAGTTAACATCTTGTTCCTCTGTGTGTTTTCCACCGTATGTATGGCTGCCAGTGGTATTGGATCTGTTTTTTTGAATGTATACCTACTGAAACAATTAGCAACTTAAAAGAAAATTGAATCCAAACTTATTAAAAGCTTGCATGAATAGTTTAGTTATGCTTCTATAAAATATTGCTGTTTGAACCTTTTTTCCTGCATTTTATAAAAATCAAGCAATAACTCCACACATAGGGAGCAACATTTTAATGTGAAAAGCAGGAAAAAGTCATATTATCACCATGTGTTTCTCCCTGTAATACAGAAAAAGAATTCTTATGAATATATGGCACCGTAATCTTTAAGAGTACATTCTCATTTTAGTGTGTGTAAATAGAATCATATGAATTGTATTTCTACCTAGTAGCTTTTTTCTGAAGTTTACTAGTTCATATCTGATTTGTCAGTTTAATATCTGTATACTGTTATTATTACCAACAACTTACTTTATATGAACTTGAGGATGCACGTCCTTACTCTGGTGATTTAATATACTTACAGCAGTTTTTAAAATGGACTAATGCAAACTGTCAAACGGGCTTTATCAACTTGCAACTTTGAAATTTTAAGTAAAAAGCACCTGATTATGAGAATATTAGTACATGTATGTTCATGTAGAACAGGAGGAAGTTTTGGTAGGCTTTCATTTAATCTGAAAGCTCAAAGTCTATTGGTTGGTTACATTATTTCAAACCCACTGTGATGCGGTACAGAGGCAAAAGATATTATACTTATTGACTCAACTTTATGTTTATGTATATCTTAACACAAATAATAATTTGCCTGTGGAACAATGAGCATTGTTTAGGAGAAAGCTGGAGCTTCTTCAGTCACAAAACCAGATCAAGTTATGACTTCATTATAAATATCAGATATAACCAACACCCCTCCCATGTCTCCACATGTATAAAAAAATACCCTGGTCTTAAGGAAGAGCATTAATAAATGATGGGGACAAAAGGAAAAGCCTTGAATTGTGAACACTACACTGATAGATGTTTAATTATGCAAGTGTATCCTCTTTGTTTCTTACAGGTGGTCTGGACTTCCTTCGGGAGTGGCAGCCATCTCCTGTTGCAGATTCTGGACTGAGCTCCTCTTCCACCTCCTCCAGCGTGAGTCTGGGGGACAGCATGGGCAACCTCCCTCAGATCACAGCTGAACTTGAGGACCTTGAGGAATCTCCAACTGAGTCTGAGGAAAAGACCAGCAAGCTTATAGAGTTCCTCACAACCAGGTATTTCACATGACAAAATAGACCATCTTTATAGTTACACTTACCGTTGGAAAACTAGAGACCTTCTTTTCAAATCAAGATACACTTTATGTCCAAAAGTTTTTACCCGTTATCCATGGGGGTGTTGGGACATTGTCATGGCCATATCTGCATCCACATTTACATTTTGTCTGGGCTGTTTTTCAAGAACTGCTGGTGGAAGCATTAAAACAAAATAAGCATCAAGGTTTCCTATTCTGTTATGGTCTGTATGGGTTTGTCAGTTTTTTTGTTTGACTCTTAACCTTGTTCAAATCACCACGATCTCATAAATTTTTTCGGGGCTATTTCGAAAGAGTGTCTGCATGTTTCAGGGGCTTTGTCATATCTGATGGCTATTTTTGGATACCTCACCAGTCACCCCATATATGACTAATGAAAATTACATTCCAGATTTAAAACCCTTTTGAAGTTATACAGTGATCCCTCGCTACTTCGTGCTTCAGTTTCTGCGGCTTCAGTATATTGTGGGTTTTTCAAAAATATTCATTGAAAAATAAAGAAATTAAGGAATAATAGGGGAAAAGTTAAGGAAAATGCCACAAAACAAGGCCAATTATGCAAAAAAACCCAGAAAAACAAACAAACAAAAACACAATTCCCCCCCCCCCAAGAAAACTACTTACATTTTTGTGAGGTGCGCATCTGAGTGTATGTAGATTTATATTTTATTTACATCTTATGCATTATTTTTGAATGTTTAATTGTTATTATAAGCATTTAGGGGCAGTGGTGGTCTATTGGTATAGGGTGCTGGATCGCTGATCCAAAGGTTGGGGGTTCGAGTCCCACTCTCCACAAGATTGTCACTGTCCCCCCAGTGCAGTTAACTGGGTTATCAAAGGCAGGCCATGTCTGTCACTGTCTATGGTGAGAGGCATGTAAAAGAACCATTGCTGACATTCGTAAAGAGTAGCTGCAAAGTCGTCAGCGTGTTTCTGTCCCTTGCTAAAAGGGTTGTGACAGGAAGGGCATCCGATGTAAAAACCTCTGCCAAATCAAACGTGCGAATCAAGATGATTCTCTGTGGAGACTCCCGAGAAAGGGAAAAAGCTGAAAGGAAAAGAAGAAGAAGAAGATAAGCATTTATAGCGGTGAATATGTATTTATTGATGTTATGTACACGTATACATGTATGTATACGTCAGTCAGGGGGGGTCAATCTTACTTCGTGGAAATTGGCGGTCACGGGAGGTCTCGGTCCCCATTAACCGCGGCAAGTGAGGGATCCTTGTAATAGCATTCACTCTTCTGTAAAGATTTTCAGTAGATTTGTCAGTGTAGCTCTGGGGATTTGTTCCTTCTGCCTCAAGTACAGTGAGTCTAAACACTGACATTGGGCAAGAAGAGCTGATATCAAGTTGGCAATTCAGTTCATTTTTAAGGCTTCAGTCGGGTTCAAATCAGAGCTCTAATAGCAGGAAATTAAGTTTTTCCACACCATACTGAGAAAACTGCCCTCAGTGGGCTTACTACTTGCACAAGAAGTAATATTTGTCAGTAAATATTTCAGCACTTTACATACGGTGGAAGGAAACTGTAATGCTACAGCATACTGAATTATTGGAAAGTGAATCATGTCAGTTATCCAAGAGTTCCTGTCTGAGGTTCTGAAGATCCTTAGAAAGCATTGAATTTGTTAATCTAATATTCATCCCTGGCTGTGTGTGTGTGTGTGTGTGTGTGTGTTATCCTACAATAGACAGGTGAGCTATTCAGGGTGTACCAAAGTCAGCAAAGTTACAGCATCCATGTGAACCAAGTATCACTAAACAGTTCTGTAAATGAATGAATAGATAAAAGTAAAGCTGTAATTAGACTTACAATGTTTTAAATCAATCTTAAAAATGCAAAGACATGAAAAGTAGGATTTTATTAATACTTTTTCTGGCAGGTTGAAATCTCAAATTAATTCTTAACATCGCTTTTAAAAATAGTGTACAGAATTGTTCTGCACCTAATATCGGTTAGTTCATAGAACCAACAACACGCTGACTTCTTTTTTTTTGTTTGTAGCCATGATGCGCAGAGCAAACACATAGACTGCTTACTAACATAAACATGGGAAAGCTGGTGTTCAATTTTTGTTATTAGTGCCAATAAAAAAAATACTAAAAAGGCCTAAAACTGACTTGCTTTAAGCTGTCGTCACCCAGATCTGTCCATTAATTCCATCTCATCTTGGTGGTGGATTTTATCATGACAGTGCCTGGAGTACTGTTCTCTCATTACTCAGGGCCTTCGGACCTCTGTGGTGCCACGAGGATATCACACCAAAGAACCCCAACTCCAAGAGTGCCGAGCAGCTCAGCAACTTCCTGCGTCATGTGGTGTCCGTCTTCAAAGAGTCCAAGTCAGGTAGGTTACTGTGCTTCTCCTCAGGAGAAACTGTCAATCAGCGGCATTGCTCTGTGTGTAACTGTGTATCCACAGTACGCTTGTATATAACACACTTGTGGGTGTTGTTCGTGAATTAGAATTAAATAAGCATTTGTTCATTTGTTTCGGAATCGGAAAATGATTCAACACTGCTGTAGTTTGATGGTTTCAGATGCATATTTAATACGATGTGTTCTGGATGGGTTTAAATCAGTCTTTCTTACTGATGTATAGCAGCAGTCGTGTCTGATGGAACTCTGTGAAAGACAGTGATCTGGTGGTGAAAGTCATCTCTGTTGCTTCACTAGACTCTAATGATAGCTCGGATGATGTAAGCGGATTTCTGTTTACCATTCTGAATGTATGGTAATTACACTGAAGTCATCAATTTTGTTCTGTGGACCCCGTTACACGTCCTTTATTCATCAGTTCACATGCGCTCAGTAGTCATTGGCTTAACATGCGGTCTATGTCCACCAACACCTCCGTTCACTCATGGTGTGTCAACCATAGTCTGGCCATGAGTCAGGTACACCAGACATCAACGGATTCGAACTGATGAATACAGGACAAGGAATAAATGACTTCGAGAGCAAATAAACAACCAGTGCCCAATAACCATATAACCAGCAGATGCCTTTGTTTGGTGGAAAACAGCGCTAAATTTCCTTTCAGCCATTTCAGTCACTTGCATATATTGATATTGATATCAGGGCCCGCAGAGTGATTTGAACACTAACCGAAAATTTTGGGAGTCCATGCAGTCAATGAATGACTAGAGCCTATCTCCCTTCAAAGAAACTATGCATGGCCGATTTCCTAGATTATGGATGTCAGGTGTATTCGGTGTGCACATACAGTTTCCAATCATGCTTCGGCTCAATCAGGTCTGAAAAAAGAAGGAATACAGGTTCCGGTAGTCCTTCTTTTTCCACATTTAAACATTTTTGAGATGTCAGTAGACATACTTAAAAAATTTCTTTGGGTTGAGAAAAAGTGTGTGTATGGATGCAACATTAGATGATTGCCACTTATCATAAGTTTTCATGAGCAGTGACATGCATTACTTATAGATTCCAGCTCACTGCCATCTCTGTATCAGTTTCAGCAATGTTGTTTTCACTGTTATTGGTGCATGTGTGTTTGTTTTTGTCCCTAAATATGTTTAGTTGACCTGCAGGTATTATGAACTAAATGTAGGATCTAGGGATTATGATAACTGATTATAATGTATGCATAACTGAGAAGGGTGTAATTTGTTATTAAAAGCCTATATCACGGATTAACCAAAACATTAACCCACATCCGGGCTGCTGAATTCTTTATTTTGATTGGTCAACAAAGTTGACACTTGATTTTTTTTTTTTTTATTTGTTTTTTGTTTTTTTTCATAAAGTCCCCTCCACAAAGCTTTAAAGCAGGCGGGAGGCAGCGAAAAGTGCAGGAATCCTGTTAAGTTGCATGCTAATGGGAGGCCTGATGAATATCAAATACTAAAACTTTCTTTTTGATTTCTTATTATAAAAATTTAGATGTGTACTCACTATTACCTTGGGGGGGGGGGTCTTTAGAAATAAAACTTTTTCCATCATAGAGACTAAAGGTGAGTTAGCATCAATGCTAATCCGGGACACTTGACAGCACCAGTTGCTTTGATAAATAATTTATCTATCATACCTTTCATTTTCTTAAGATTTTCACCTGGAACAACAATTAAGTGATGTGGCTCTGCAGACAGCTCTATGTAGTTCATCGCGCCACTATGCCGGTCGCTCCTTTCAGATATTCCGTGCCCTCAGACAGCCACTTTCTGCCCATGCTGTCTCAGATCTGCTGTCACGCCTAGTTGAAGTGGTGGGAGAACACGGCGATGAGGTACAGGTGTGTACACATGTAGCTGTGTGCGTGCGTGTGTGTGTGTGTGTGTGTGTGTGTGTGTGTGTGTGTGTGTGTATTCAGTGCTGTTTTATTGATTGCTCTTTCAGGGTTATGTGATGGAGGTGCTTCTCACTCTGGAGTCAGTAGTGGATAATTTGGCTGAATGCCTGAAAAACAGTGACCTCATGGCAGCCTTGATTCGGTGAGGATTTAACACTAATTCACTTATTTACTTATTTGCTGAACTGTTTAGTCCTACTAGTGTCACAGAAAGGCTGGTGCCTATCTCTGCCGACACTAAGCAATGGCATTATTAATACATTAATATTATTGTTTATTTATCAAAGTTTGATAAAGAATTAAAATTTTCATGCATAAACACAACATATTCCGTATGAAAAAGCCCATGGCGATGGTGGCAAGGAAAACTTCTTCCGTCAACACAAGGAAGAAACCTTGAGAGGACTCAAAAGGGAAATATGTCCTCATTTGGTTCAAACCAGATAAAATATAAACAATGTAGCAGACTTTTCACTATAGTTTAACATGGAGTCTAGTTGGTTATCTTATAAATGTAATGGGAATTATAGTCCTAAATTATTTCAGTTAAAGAGTTTAAATCACAAGCAATGAAAGGTTAACTTCACAGGTTCTGAGTGGATATTTAGGTCCATATGAATCATTATTAGCAGGAGATTGGTGCTTCTAAGATTAGAACTCCAGCCAGTAGTAGCACATCAGGACTAATTATAAGATTCAGAAAGCAGAAGGATCAGGATCATTGGTATCTCAGAAGTAGCATATGAAGCTCAACAAGAACACAGTTTTTTTTTTGTGTGTGTGTGTGTGTGTGTGTGTGTGTGTGTGTTTGTGTGTGTGTGTGTGTGTGTGTGTGTGTGTGTGTGTGTGTGTGTGTGTGTGTGTGTTTGTGTGTGTGTGTGTGTGTGTGTGTGTGTGTGTGTGTGTGTGTGTGTGTGTGTCAGTCAGAGAGAGAGGGGGATTGTTAGGTATACTCATAACAGTGTCATAAATAATAAGTGTTTATTAGTACTGAATGCAAACAAGGACTCCAGCATGACTGACTATGACATCATGACTATAAGATAAAGAGAGAACCATAAAAAAGACAGTCATGAGTGCATCTTGTTAATCAGCCATTCCACTGTCCACAGACCTGCGCAAGCCTGTGAGAGTGAAGCATCCCAATATCACCCCCAGATCTACTCCTTTGCCTAATAAAAGACTATTAACAACATGTTTGACTAAACATAAGTTTTCAGCCTCGTCTTAAAAACAGAGACTGTGGTTGAGTTCTGAACGTGAACTGCAAAGCTACTGTATTCTATAACTGTGGGGCTTTGTAAGAGAAGCTCTGCCCCCTGTTGTAGTTTTCATTATTCAAGGTATTGCTAACCAAACTGCACCTTTTGCTCTAAGGAGGTGTGATGGGTCATAAACAACAAGACGTTCACTTGAGATAATGTGGTGTGAGACCATTCAGCGCTTTACAGATTAAAAGTAGTATTTTATTTACGATATGAACTTTAACTGGGAACCAGTGCAGTGTAAATAAGGCAGGAGTGCTATTGTTTTGTGTTCTGGTTCTAGTAAGGACTCTTGCTGCTGCATTCTAGACTAACTGGAGCTTGTGTTATGCCCCTATTAGAGCATCCAGACATTAACACATTACAATAATCTAATCTCAAGGTAAAAAACATGAACAAGTTTTTCCACATCAAGCAGACATCATATTTCTTATTTTCCTAATATTCCTGAGATAAAAGAAGGATATCTGAGTAATATTATCTACATGAGCATCAAATGAAAAACCAGGATCAATGTTCACTCCAAAGTCCTTTACACATGGTGAAACTGAAACACTTTCCAAACTTACCACATAATCAGAAACTTTATTTTGAGCTGCCTGAGATCCGAGTCTAAATATTTCTGTCTTAGCAGGATTTAATACGAGGAAGTTAGTAAGCATCCAGTGTCTAATGTCTTTTACACAGCTCTCGACTTTATTAAACTGATGTTCCTCATCTGTCTTTGCTGAAACATGTAACTGTGTATCATGAGCGTAACAGTGATACCATGTTCAAGAATAATATTCCCTGAATGGAGTATGTATATAAAAAAGCAGTGGGTCTAGAACGGAACCTTGTTGCACACCAAACTTAACATTGGAACATATCACGTAATTACCATTTACATTCACATACTGATAATGTGTCAGTTGGATCTAAACCATTAGAGGGTGATTCCCTTAACGCCATCAGCATGTTCTAATGTACCAACGAGAATCATATGATCAGGAGTGTCAAAGGCTGTGATAAGGTCAAGTAACATAAGCAAGGAGACACAGCTATGGTCAGAAGTCACCAGTAGCTCAGTAACTACCTTAACAAGTGCTGCCTCTGTGCTATGATGAGGGCTAAATCCTGACTGATACATTTCATGAATGATATTGCGATAAAAATATTAACGTAAGTGCTGTGATAATTAATTTCCTAAGCCCTTTGAGATTAACCAGAGGTTTTTAATCCTGTTTATATCCTGTTTCTTTATCGCAGATCCTCATCACCAGACTTTCTGGTAAGTGGAAAGCTCAGCTCTAACCGCAAGAGCACAGGCCAGCTCAACCTGACACAGGATGGTACAGCTGAGTGTAGCAGACATCAGCGGAGTTATTCAGTGCCAAAGAAATTTGGTGAGAGTGGAGAACATTCATCTTCTGACCCTCCACGCAGTGCCACCCTGGACCGTATTCAGGCCTGCACTCAACAAGGCTTGGCACGCTCAGCTCGGAGTGCCTCATCCACTTCCTCATCCCGGGCGGATGCTAGTGCCAACCCAGCAGAGCTAAGCCATGCCAGTCACCCAGCCAACCTATTAGCTACCATCTTCTGGGTGGCTGTATCTCTAATGGAGTCAGATTTCGAGTTTGAGTACCAAATGGCTCTGCGGTTGGTGCACAAGCTGCTGGCACGAGTCCCCCTTGAACAGCCGGAGAACCGTGAGCGTCTTGACAAACTCCAGGCTCAGCTCAGGTGGAGTGGTTTCTCTGGCCTGCAGCAACTCCTGCTTAAAGGCTTCACCTCACCAGCCACTAATGACCTTACACTGCAGCTGTTCTGTCAGCTCACACCAGTTTCTCGAGTTCCTGTTGTGGACATATCTCAGTCTATAGGTGAACAGCTTCAACTATTACAAACTTATTTAATCAAACATATTTTCAAGGAAAATGTTAATAATTACTGTTAATATCATCATCATCATTCATCAGTTCATTTTCTGTACCCGCTTAATCCTAATTTGGGTCGCGGGGAGGCTGGTGCCCATCCCAGCCAACTTCGGGCGAGGGCAGAGTACACCCTGGACAGCTCGCCAGGCCATCGCAGGGCGGAAACACGCTGACGGCTTTGCAGCCTACTCTTGTCGAAAGTCAGCAATGGTTCTTTTACATGCCTCACACCATAGACAGTGACAGACATGGCCGGCCTTTGATAACCCAGTTAGCTCCACTGGGGGGGACAGTGACAACCTTGTGCAGAGTGGGACTCAAACCCCCAACCTTTTGGATCAGCGATCCAGTGCCCTATACCACTAGACCACCACTGCCCCTACTGTTAATATGAGGAACCAATAATTTTACAGATAATCCTATTGTTTTTATATCACAGTTGGTATCACTTTAACCAATTAGCACGCATGAAATAAACTATAGACACCCTTTATGGATCCTGTTAATAGGCAGATTGCCCTGAAGGAAGGAGCACGTAGTAAGGTTTTAATGAATTAATTTGAATTGTTCTTATTCTATTACTCTCACATGTATATATCCTGTCACATGTATTTGTCTAGAAATAAAACAGATTTGAGCACATTAAAAAAAAAAAAATTCATAAATGCCAACCAGTGGATATTGCAAACTGCATAAAGGTGATTTTTTTTTTTTTTGCAATGAAACATATGAATATGTATATATGTACATACTGTGTATTCAAATGTTCAAACGTTCACAATTTCACTCAAAGCTGTTGAGCACATCTCCATGGTACTGGCTACTTATATGATAAATTATGGAAAAAATATGCTTAGCAGTTTTGTGCAATCACAGTGAACAGAGGATCGAGCCAGTGGATCAGGGGGTTCACTTTTAACACGTAAAGCCTTACAGCTCCTCACATTTAGATGTGAAAGCTATAAATAAGTTTAACCTTAGACGATTTGAAGACAAAAGTGTTGCTCGATGAAAAACCAGCCATTTTTATTATGCAGCACTGTTACTGTGATCTCATACCGTAGTTTTAATTTTTTTCTGTCTCTTATTCAGGCTTCCCTCTGAATGTGCTTTGTCTGCTGCCTAATCTGGTGCAGCACTTCGACTCTCCAACACAATTTTGCAAAGAGTGTGCAGAGAGAATAGCACAGGTCTCACTTTTCACTCCTGTCCATTTAAAAGCTATGGTCTGAAAGCCTGCAACTGAATCCTTATTAATATAAAGGAAATATATTATATAATAACAGTAATAGTACATTTCTTGATTCTTGCTGCAGGTATGCCTGGAGGAGAAAGAAAAGAATGCAAAACTGTCTCACCTGGCTCATGTGATGACTCTGTACAAAACCCGCTCATACACCAGAGACCCGTTTTCCTGGGTCAGCGTGGTCTGTCGCTACCTGCATGAAGCCTTCTCTGACATCACACTTAGTATGGTCACATACATGGCTGAGGTGAGTGCCTCGCATTCAAAGATATTTCTTTATTTTGCGGGCTAATTGTGTTTATGAGGACAGATAATGTTAGCTGCTCTGTGTATTTTGTTTAAATTATTTATTCATTCATTTTCTGAACTGCCGCATACTAATTAGGGTCACGGGGAGGCTGGCGGCCATCTCAGCCGACTCTGGGTAAGGGCAGTTGTGCAATAATCTTGTACCAAATAACTAAAAATATGGATGCAATTGTTTGGCGGCATTCCATCAATCAAAAATTAGAAAATCGCTGTAATGTTGGCAGTGGTTATTCAGTGGTTAAGGTGTCGGCTTATTGATCCGAAGGTCAGGGGTTCTCCGAAGTCCTACTCTCACCAGACTGCTGTCCCAACAGTGCAGTTAAGCGGGTTGTCAGACGCCGGCCATGTCTCTCACTGTCTGTGCTGAGAGGCATGTAAAAGAACCATTGCGGATTTTCAGGAAGCAGTAGCTGCATAGCCGATAGCCTGGCGAGCCGAGTCGGCTGAAATGGGCATCAGCTTCCCTGTGACCCTAATTAATATCAAGTGGTTCATAAAATGAATTAATGGATAATAATAATAATAATAATAATAATAATAATAATAATAATAATAATAATAATAACCATCATAACAAAAACAACAACAGCAACAATAAAGTAAATGTAGGTTTTGTTCCTCTAGTGGGATCTGACCTTTCTCTGGACCAACTCCAAGAGAGCTATTAGCAATTACGCACTCTGTTCATCTCTCTAAAACTCATTATTGTTAACATTACTTTTAGCTCCATCAAGCGGTGCATAAGCAGCTGAGTAACGATGTTTTAAGTGTGTAATTAGGTTCGTTCTCCAAAGTTTTAACCTGCAAAGCAACGGAATATCTGGAAAGACTGTAGCTGTACAGATGTTCCTAATAAATTGTTCAGTGTAGACTTATGTGTAGTATATAATCTCTCTCTCTCTCTCTCTCTCTCTCTCTCTCTCTCTCTCTCTCTCTCTCTCTCTCTCTCTCGCTCGCTCGCTCTCTCACTCTCCCTGTCTCTCATAGTTATTGGATAAAGGTTTACCCAGCATACAACAGCCCCTGCTACAGATCATCTACAGCCTATTGAGTCACATGGACTTGGCAGCTATTCAGGTCAAAGCGTTCAATGTGGAGGTGCTCAAAACCATTGAGAAGTTTGTACATGTAAGTTGCATCCTCATAGTGGGTCAAACAATATATTTTTAGCATACTGTACTTATTACTACTGCATGGAATCTGCACCTTGAGAGTGTAAGACGCGTCATCTGGAGACATTAAAATGGTTATTCTGCTCCATTTTATCACGCCTTCCATGATATGAGCACATATCTGAATTTTCGTCATGGAATACCCTTTATATGAATAAATATCTCAAACTTGAATCCCAGAAATGTTGCAGCTCTAACTGCAGCCAAGATGTGGAGTGTAAATAGCTTTGCAACAACCAAAGGTCTGTTTTTTGTTTTGTTTTTTTGGTTTGTGTTCATGTCTCAATAAACTATTGCACAGCTCCAAATGTTAGATGTATTAAAAAGATTTAAAATCACATTTGACACCATTTTAATTCCAGTTCCAGGAACATTCCAGAAGTTTAAGTTACTCAAGGAGTATGTGTAATGTGGGTGTGTTTCAGACTATTCACTGGAAGGAGGCCTTGAATGTCCTGAAGCTCGTGGTGTCTCGCTCAGCCAGTTTGTCCCTGCCATCCTATGCTCATGGGGACTTGGCCAACCTGGAAGTGAGTCGCATGATGTGGGATGGATCATCCAAAGCCTTGCCTGGCAAAACCCTGGAATTTCACTTTGACATCTCTGAGGTATGAGTACGACTGTTTCACCTTTCTGTATTCAGTGTGGCTGTCAACTGTTGATTGACGTGTATGTAATTGATCATCCATTCATTCAGTCATTTACTTTCTTAACCGCTTAATTAGGGTCGCAGGGAGGCAGGCGCTCTTCTCAGCCAACTCTGGGCAAGCGGTATCTTCTCAGCCAATTTTGGGCAAAGGACATCACACCATCACCCAGTAACTCCAGGTCTTATTTTACTGGGCGATGGTGTGATGTTAATGTTAAAACCTTGAACCACATTGCCAGTGGTTTAAATGCCCCCACATCATCATCTTAAAAAGTAAGATTACTTCTGATCTGCTCTTCCATGCTGCTGAATATTGAGCACTTCTCACGACCTGAACCAGTGATATTCTGGTTAAGGACTTTATATGTTTATATTGATGAATCAACTTGTTTCCTGCAGCAATCATCTTTGTCTTGCCTCAATGTTGAGTTAGCCTTGTGCCTGCACTGGTTTTCTTGGTCCTCAGTAGTAAATCCTGCAGCTCCTGTATGCTTGTGGCAAAAAAGTTGGTGACTCTCCTGCTGAAGATGCTTCCCTTCAAAGCACTCAAGAGCTGGGGCTTCCGAGTGGTGCATCACCAAGGGGCGTGACTATTAACCCGGAGATCGCAAGTTCAACTCTGGTTTAATGTAATGCCACAGCCGTCCGTGGCCGAGAGGCCATGGGAGCTAATTGGTTGAGCTCTCATGGGAGGGAGGGATTGCATACTCTCACTGTCCTGTCACTCACAGCAATCACCAGCCAATCATGGGCATCTGAGAGCTCATTCGTACAAGGGGTGAATAGCGCTTGTCCTCCGAGTGTGTTAGACCGCCACCAAATACGCATGCGCTGTAGTTTGAAAAGAGGCAGGTGACTGGTAGGTGTGCATGCTTTTTCCCCTCCCTGGTCGTTGGTGGTCATGTGACAGGAAAGACAATACCTGGTGGGTGGGAATTGGATGCAAATAAATTAGGGAGAAAATTGGGGGTCGTCCATCAATAGCTGAGTTTTAGTAAAGGTATTCATTATTTATATTATAATAATAATTCAGTATTTTTATTCAGGAGGTACACTTGGTGTTTTCATTCATATTCTGCAATTAAAAAAAAACTGGCTGATGATTATAAACATGGGCATCATGGTATTGTAGTGGTTAGCAGATTTGATTCACATCAGGAAGGCTCAAGGTTTCAGTTCCCAGCTCAGCGTTGGTGTTTCTGTGTGGATTTTGCATGTTCTAATTGTACGTATGTAGCCTTCCTTCAGGTAATTTGGTTTCTTCCCACAGTTTATAGCACATTGGGCAAATTGGCTGTTCCTAATCGCTGCGAAGTGTGAATGTGAATGGTTGTGCGTATTTTTGTTTTACCTGCGTTAGACTAGCCCGCTCTTCAGTGTGTACCCCAGCTTCACCTTTGTTTGATGCGTAGGTGGATTTTAAATAGATTATTTAAACAAATACAGTAAACATCAAATAACTAACTTAATTTGGAAATATTTGAAAAATGTAATAAATGTATTTGGATGGCAGAACTGTGCTTGGGGAAGAGAACATGAGAGTGCCGGGGGTTTGAGAACCATACATAAACTATCTGCACCCCACTGCTTCGGCTTCAAACACACCCACCACCGCCCCACTCCAACCTGAGAACAAGTGGATGAAGATGAAGATAAAGACATAAATTGCTTGGCGAACGCCGCTTAATTCCACAAAATAACTGTACACCTAAAAAGCCATAAAAAAAAATGTTTCTTTCAGACATCCAAAGTTTTGAAGTGTGGACTGTGAAAAATCACACAATGATTTGGATCTGCACTGAGAACAGTGCATCACTGTTATTAATGTAAATCCTAGTCCTTTTGGGGCCTTATGGGAATGTAGCGTGCATTTGGTCAATTTGTGGTGCACACTAAATACAGGAAGCACTCGAGTTCCCAGAGCGGTCTCATGGTTTTAAATGGCCTAATGACAGCAGTAATATCCGGTCCAGATGGAACAAGTGCAGATTGATAAAAGCCTCTGTAATTACACTACAGTATATTTCCACATTGACTTACAGTGCTTATCTACACAAAGATTGAAACGGAGGCCACTGGGTGTGTTTACACTGCAGTTTGTGCAAAATAAAAACATTTTTTAAAAGTTTTTAAAAAATAGTGACTGGTTAGTATTTCTGTTGAGTAGTGTTTTATAATTATAATTGAAGCTGGGTTTTCTCCTCACAATGTAGTCATTTCATCTAAATAAAGTGTCCGTGTACCATGATTTTGAACGAGTTTTCATGTTGTCTGTAACAAAACTTGAATTTAGGGTAGAGGAGACAGGCAGATGGTCCACTGTTTTTCACTTTTTGAATTTTTTTTGTGCCTTTTATTTCTCTCTTTGAGGCTTTTTAATACACTATAACATACACTGTACACACACACATGACTGCTCACAGCTCTCGGATTCTCACTAGTCACTGGTCCTTTTCTGTCTGTAAGCAGAAAAAAAAAAAAGAACTCGCCTAAATAGGGTGACAACACACAGGTGAAATTCATTCACTCAACACATTACCCGCTGGTTCTGCCGAACTTATTCTCTGCCTGTCTCGGGCACTCAGTTACACCACCACTGTCACAAAATGTAAAATTGTGATTCCGCTTGTAAACTATTGATTTATTGAATTGACTGAAAACCCACCTGATATGAATATATAAACTTCTTGCAGTATTGTTGTTAATGAGTTGTTTTCTTTTAACTTCCCCAATTTTTTATTGTCTGCAATTTGAAGTTAATGGAAATATACCTTCTATGGGTGGTTTAAGTATATCTCAAGTTATTTGGGAATGTTTTATTCACACTATATTATTTACACTGCAATGATCTGGCAAGCTGTCCAGGGTGTATTCTACCCTCGCCTAGAGTCCGCTGAGGTGGGTACACTGATGCAGTTATCTATCCATTCATTGTCTAGTGGTCTCTTTTTTACACCAGGGACCAGTTTTATGTATGAAAATGTTTCCGTGGACCGGCTGGAGTCTACTCCATAGTCTTGATTTGGTGGCTGTCTGTCTGTCTGTCTGTCTTCCTTTCGGCTTTTTTCCCTTTTACTTGGGAGTCGCCACAGCGAATCATCTGATTCGCACGTTTGATTTGGCAGAAGTTTTTACGTCGGATGCCCTTCCTGTCACAACCGTTTATAGCAAGGAACAGAAACACGCTGACGGCTTTGCAGCCGACTCTTTACGAAAGTCAGCAATGGTTCTTTTACATGCCTCTCACCATAGACAGTGAGAGACATGGCCCGCCTTTGATAACCCAGTTAGCTGCACTGGGGGGGACAGTGACAACCCTGTGGAGAGTGGGACACGAACCCCCAACCTTTGGATCAGCGATCCAGCGCCCTATACCACTAGACCACCACAGTCTTGATTTGGTGGCTGTCACCGCAGAAAACCCCGCCTCACAAAGATATGTGGGTGGAAACAGAAGGGCGTTCAGTGCTTCTGTAGCAATGTTAAAAACAGTTATTTTTCAAAATAAGACCTGGAAGCTCTAATAAAAATACTATAATTTGCACCATGACAGATTTTGTTTGCGGACCGGCATCAAATGAGCTACGGACCGGTAGCGGTCCGCAGACTGGGGGTTGGGGACCCCTGATCTATAGCACTGATCCATCAGGTTCACAGGGGAAGCTGGAGTCATTCCCAGCTGAGAAGCACGGTGGTTCCTGAACGGGTTGACAATCTATTGCTGATCTAAACCATGTAGGAGAAACTTCACTATAGTTTAACATGAAGTCTAGTTGATTATCTTATAACTGTAATGGGAATTATAGTCCTGAATCATTTCAGGAAAAGAGTTTCCAGTTCTCAAAGTTATTGGCGCCCCTAGTGAAGATGTGTTAAACTCTTTAAAGTTAATTACATTTTTATTGCCGAAGCTACTGTCATACTGAAAATTGTAGAAAAATGTAAAATTAAACTCGAGTGAATTTTAAGGGGGAAAAATCCCTGATAAAAAAAAAAAAAAAAAAAAAATATATATATATATATATATTTATAAAATCACCTATTCCACATTTATTGGCACCCCTAACAATTCTTAGGGAATAAGTGTAGTCGAAGTATTTCTGTCGTATCTACAGTAGTATACAAAGCTGATCAGAGTCCGAGAAACATTTTAATTAACTAAATAACTAAAAAGAGAGAACCAGAAGGAAGACTGACATGAGGCAATCAGCAACTCCAGATTCACATCTATGGGCAGTGTATAGTCTCCAGTTGTCCTGATGTACATTTCCTTGACTGTATGAAGAAACCAGAGTACGTGGATGAAAACAGAGGAAGAACATGGAATATTATTAATTTAAGAGAACTGTATTGTACTTTTTGTTCAGTTCAAAACAAAACAAGCCTGTACATTTTTCACACACTTTTACACTGATTCATTATTACCAGGAAATGTATCCCAGTGTAGTTATCCCCACAGTATCAAAACCTCAACAGCAATGTAATTATACGTGTGCATTATTATGTTTATCTAGACACCGGTGATTGGACGCCGGTATGATGAACTGCAAGGTCGGGGAGGGAGAGATGGGAAGGCCCGTGCCATCGCGGTGACCCGAAGCACTTCATCCACCTCATCAGGCTCAAGCTCCAATCCTGTCCTGGTGCCTGTCAGCTGGAAGAAGCCACAGTCATCACAGGTGAGACATATTGGTGTCCTATCTCTTCCATGTCTTCTGTGCACTGTTCATAGTATTGCTGTCATTAATATATTGGCTATTAATTACTGTGTTGTATTTATGACAAATTAGCAGATAAAACATCTGAAACGGATTATTATAACTGTAATGCAGTGCTTCTCAATTGTTTTCTGTGGTGCTCCCTCTAGGAAGAAAAAAACATTTCACGCTCCCCCACACACACATACACACCCACCACCGTCCCACGAGCGACTATGAATAGTATTATTTGTTTATAAAATTGTCATTAGTACACCTCTGCATAACATTGTATCTTTATTAACATTAAAAACAAAAAAGAAAGGAATATAACTCAACTTACAAGAAAGAAAAACTTCATTAACGTTGTTTTTTAATCTGTAATGGAAAAGATTTAAAGTGCACCACTGTGCCTGAAATAAAAAAATACATCCTTATTTAAACTCATTTGACTTACTTAAACTCATTCAGCCTATTCATGTCTTAATATCTCTGTCTCTCTCCACCTTTCTCTGTTTCTGTGAGAAATTTTTCTGTGTTGTTTCTTGAGGGGTTGTTTACTGCACTTCATATTGTTTGCTCGTGCGAAAAACCGCGACACAATGAGCGCGCCACTGCCAACTACTGGGGTGGAGGTGCACTTACACATAATTCTTGTACAGTACACTATTCCAGAAAAGCATGTTCCCAAGGATCATACGCGCTCCTCTCGGCATCACACCGGGGGGGGGGGGGGGGGGCGCCCCACTATTTGAGAAGCGCTGCTGTAATGGCATGGTGGTGCAGTGATTAGCACATCCACCTCACATCAAGAATGTACTGGGTCCAAGCCCCCTGCTCGGGGGTTTCTGTGTGGAGTTTATATGTTCTCCCCATGCTTGCTCTGGTTTCTGGACACAGTCCAAGTACATGGACAGTAGGCTAACTCGGTATTTCAAATTGCCCCTTGGTGTGAGGGTGAGTGTGAATGATTGTGTATATTGGAATTGCGATGAATTAGCGAGCTGATTAGGTTATATCCCGCCTTCACCCAGTGTTGGCTACAACCTTCCCGTAATACAAGCCATGAAAAGTCAGGATGGCAGTGTAAACTGTTCTTCCCCTCTGTAGCACACTTACGCCAGTCCTCTTTTGATTTCAGAAGCGAACACGTGAAAAGCTGGTGAATGTGCTAACATTGTGTGGCCAGGAGGTCGGCCTGAGCAAGAACCCATCTGTAAGTGTTCATTTCAGCATCTTTCCTACGCTGCTGTGAATCTGAGCAGTAGATTAATTTTGACCTGACTTTTATTTGATTTGTTTTGTCCCCATGAAAATAATGTGATTTTTAACCATTTAAAATGTTTTATTTTTCCAGGTGATCTTCTCCTCGTGTGGGGATCTGGAACTGATGGAACGCCAGCCCAGTCAGGTATCCTCAGAGGACGGCACACGAGAGGACACTCTCGATGACACTGCCTCTGAGCAGCAGTTTCGGGTCTTTAGGGACTTTGACTTTCTTGATGTGGAGTTGGAAGATGGAGAGGTAATGACAGATAGAGCTCTAAGATGTAGCCTATTGTAGCCATAGATCACAAAATGCTTAGTGATGGTTAATGTTAGTTTATGACAAACAGAAGCAGGAACATGAGCTTTATCATATTTTACAGTTTATGGTGCAATGCAGTACAGTGATCCCTCGCTACTTCTTGCTTCAGTTTCTGCGGCTTCAGTGCACCACCAATTTTTCAAAAATACCATATTCGATCCGATAAGCGCCCAGGGCGCTTAAAAAATTGTAGTGGGTGGGCGCTTATTAAATGATTACCAGCGGAGTGGAACGGTAAGTGCTTATTAGCATAGAGGTGGAAAATATGAATGATAACGGAACAGTAAAAGAGTTTTACTGGTATTTGTGTTATTCATTTTGTGGTATCAACCAAACTACTTACATGAAAGCTGAAAATAAACAGAAAACAGCATAATAAAAAAAAGACCCTTTAATTTTCCCTCCCGATGCGGTTCCTTTAAATATTTTCCCCCAGATGTAAAATCAAGCCAATCAACATGAATGTCAACTTTAACACATGGCATGTTGAACTAATCAACACAAAGGTCAACTTTAGCATATGGCACCTTGAAAGTTATTGAGCTGGAGAATCGGGTGAAAAATACTCATCACTTTCTGATGAGTCCATATCTGGCTCATTGCTCCATTTATTCAGGGTATCCCATAGTTTTGCTATAGCAGTTTCTAATGGTTCATTGGTTGTTGGACATTTACCAAGAGAACACAGCAAAATATTTTCCTCTTTTTTTAAAGCATGGCGGAACGATGTGTTGTTACTGATGAACATTATAGACATTCCCCAGTGGCAGGGGGTCTTGAAATACCGTGTAAACTCACATTTACACACAGTGAACGCCTCATTTTACCGTACCAGAGACTGATCGAATAAAATTGCTACGTTTGATCTACAATTTTGCTCCCAGTACACATGGGCGGTTATTAGACGTAAGAACGAAAACACTGGGGGGGTGGGGGGGGGGGGTGGGGGGTGCTTATTGGAACACGGCACTTATTACATCGAATATGGTGTTCATCAAAAAATATGGAAAAAGTTAAGGAAAATGTCACAAAACAAAGCCAATTATGGAAAAAGCCCCAAACAAACAGACAAAAAACAAGCCATAAAACTACTTACATTTTAATGTGAGGTGCGCATCTGTGTGCTTGTGCACGTCAGTATGTGTGTATTTATATTTTATTTACACCAGGGTTGTCAAACTCGTGCCACAAAGGGCCATGTGGCTGCAGGTTTTTGTTTCAACCAAGCAGCAGCACACAGTTCAAACAACTGATGAGTCTTCAGGCATTTGATTGGTCAGTCTGGCTCATTCAAACAACTGATAAGAGTCTTCAGGCAGTTGATTGGTCAATCTGTGTGCTCTGTCCAGAGACTGACCAATCAAACGCCTGATGACTCTTATCAGTTGTTTGAATGAGCCGAGTCAGGTGTGCTGATGGTTGGTTGAAACAAAGACCTGCAGCCACATGGCCCTTTGTGGCACGAGTTTGACACCCCTGATTTACACCTTACGCATTATTTTTGAATGTTTAATTGTTATTATAAGCATTTATAGCATTGAATATGGATTTATTGATATTATATACACATACATGTACATATTCGTCAGTCAGGTGGGTCAATCCTACTTCATGGAAATCGATGGTCGCGGGGGGTCTCGGTCCCAATTAACCGTGGAAAGTGAGGGATCCCTGTACATACGTGTTTTCCTTCTTTTTTTGTCTGATGGTATATTAACAGTCTTCATTTCACATCTTCTCTAACATGATTTGCTTTATCACTGGTCTTTCCTGCTGTGTGGATAACATTGTCTCTCTTTTTCTCCTGTGCTGTCCAGGAACTGCAGGTAAGCATGTGTCTGTCAGTGATTAACCTAGAGAATGGTAGTGGGCTGACTCCTACAGGTGCATAGAAGCACTGTGTGTGTGTGTGTGTGTGTGTGTGTGTGTGTGTGTGCGCGTGTGTGCGCGTGTGTGCGCGTGTGTGCGTGTGTGTGTGTATCTATGTATGTCTTCTGGGTTGTACTCTGGCAGTCATTAAAAACTTTGAGACCATAATTTTTCAACATCACTTTTATTATGGTACCCAAAACTGGATTTTTGGAATATCCATAGTTTGTTTAGCATGCTGTCAACAAACAGAAGTGTCAATAATAAATTATACAAATCAAAAACTAAACAAAATGGCACCTTCCAAAATGAAACACAGCAGTCAGTATCAGGTATCCCCTCAATTTGCATTGATGCTGGTGGTGATTTGCAGTGATACAGCATGGCGAAACCAGTATAATGAACCTATGCGGGAGTCACCACTCTCTGTCACCCCGGACGCCGCCTGTCGTCATCTGACTCTGTCATGTCATGGCGGTCAATCGGGTTTATGATGGTGGTTCATGTAGAGATTGTACGCCTTGCTACCTCACTGTAGTTCAACCTGGCCTCCACTATACCCACTTCCTGGAAATGTTGTTCACGTGATAGACGTGGATTTTGACATGGACATTTTTGAGCCTTTATATAGGTTTTCCAAACCGCTCCTCACGTCATGCAGATACACATTGAAACAAATGCCCCCCAACCCCCCACCACCCTACAGGTCCAGATATACAGAAATTTCTCTCTCAAAGTTTTAAATGGCTGTCAGTATAGTTCATGAGTCCAATTCCTGAAAGCTTGCATGCGTTATGCACTTTAACACACGTGATAAAATAAATAATAAAAGGTTGTAAAAGAGAATAATTGGGCATCAACCCTGTTAAACAAGTGTTTAAACAGCACTCTGTAGTGAATCTTTCAGTGCCCCCTTAAAGGTGAGTGCATGGATGTGTGTGTTGCAGGGTGAGAGCATGGATAACTTTAACTGGGGAGTACGACGGCGTTCTCTGGACAGCACTGACCTCACAGAACTACTGGAGGAAAGTCAGCACTCAGACAGCACACCCAGCCTCGGGCCTCTTGATCCTCAACACGACTCAGATGATTCATCTGAGGAAGAGTCCAATTCCACCAGCCAGAGCCTCTCACACCACTCACAACTTGTATGGGACAACATTCCCACACCCCGGCAGTTATAAAGTAATCGTTTATAAGTCTCTTAGTACATCTTTCTCTCTTTCAGACAATGAACCTGTCTCCTTCAGAGGACACCAATCATATTGACTCCTTGTCTACATCTTATGACACATCCGCTGACCCAAATTCTTTGAATGCAACCACACCAGGCATGGGGACGTCTTTTCCAGAGGACACAATCATTCCACCTGTGAGTAACATTTGGCCCGCCTTCTCTTTTCCTGGCAAGTAATTCATGATGGGAATCTAAATTTGGTGGACCTCACCTTACGAAAATAATCTGTTCCAGAGCTTTTTTCGTAACCTGTATTTTTCGTAAGTTGAACCGCATTTTTCATGTAAAACGTATGATTCGTTCCAAGGCTCCCAATACTACCCCCTAAACCCTTTAAAAATTATAAAAGCATGCCTTTTAAGACCTTCTTCTGCTTCAATATCGTACCGATGGTAGACGGGTTTTGCCATATTCCTTTGTGATATCACTCGAGCTCTTCTCCTCACTCGCACCGGAAATCGTACACGTGTGTGTGTGTGTGTGTGTGTGTGTGTGTGTGTGTGTGTGTGTGTGCGCGCGCACCTGTGTTGACCATGTCTTAGCAGAGTTATAATTTTACAAATGTTTATGGAAGGTTAAAAGCCTGAGTCAAGAAATTAAGCATAAAACAACCGTAACTCTGTCCTTTACACGAAAAGCATCATGGTGGATTCAGCTCTATAATAGGCAATGGGAGGTAGATGCGTCATTCCTCCTAGGCAATGATGTCCAAGATGGCGTCCAAGATGGCATCAGGTCAAGATGGCGTCCCTGTCCAAGATGGCGTCAGGTGGACCTGTCCAAGATGGCGCTTGAGTGAAGGCGACATGAACGACAGCTCGGATGTTAGCCAACTGGGAGGCCAGTGGGGCAAGATGTTTGAACGTCATTGATGGGAGAGCAGCTCGTGCATTGTTTGAATGGCGCGTTTTAATGTTTCAATGGCACGTTTGAATTTTTAAGATGGTGCTTTCGTAATGTGAACTTGTTTCGTATCCTGAGACGAATATTTTAGGAAAATGCTTTTCGTAACCTGAATTTTTCGTTTGGTGAGACTTTCGTAAGGTGACGTACCACTGTAATCAGTTTGTCCATAATTGGATTATAACCAGAGAATTATTCATTCACCAAAGAGCTTAATCCTACCAGGGTCATGGGAAGCCAACAATGCATGGAGGCAGGGAACACCCTAAATAGTTTCCATCCCAACAACAACAGCAACAACAACAATACACACACCCACGCACATACTCAAAACTATTTTCACTCACCTAGGGTCAATTTGGAACAGCCATTTAGCTTTCTATGCCTGTATTTTGGAGTAAACCAGAGGAAACTCATGCAAGCATGGGGAGAGCATGTAAACTCCACACAAAAACACCCGAACCCAGGACTCAGACCCAGGACCTTACTGCTGTGAGTCAGACATGCTAACAACTTGATCTGTGCATTTTTATGCAGCCGCTTCCTGAAGATGAAGGCTTTAGTGTGCAGGAGGATGACTTGTCGTTTTGTGTGAATGAGCTGCCTCCGGGGTTTGACTGTGGCTCCAGCTTTAATTTTAATATTCCACCAGAACCTGGTCGAACAGAGATGGAACTAGACTCACTTTTCCTGCATGGGTATGCTGCTATATTCTTGCATTCCACAAAACCTACATTCATACATATTTTTATTAATAATATAATTAATTAATTTAAATAGTTAATAATAAGAAGAATAACTATGAACGTTCCTGAGGAAATTTTGATATGTGGCTGGAACTGCTCCCAGAAAGTATATGAAATTGGTGTGCATAACTATAGAACACAGAAAGATTTCTCACAGTTTGCACAGTTCAGAGGTGAGTCATGAGTCAGAAAGTCAAATTTAAGGTGGATACAAGGCACTGATGAATTAGGTCCCATTTCCTGTTGAGTGGCAGAGGTCATGAAATGGTCATTTGCCTGTTTGGAGCCAAACAAACAGGCAATGTGTACTTGACTTGTTTTTCTGTGTTAATGAGTAGCAGGGGTGTGTGTGTATGTGGGGTGAATGTTCAGATATAGCTGATTGTTGCCATACTGATTAAACCAAAGGGTTATGCTTCCTTTACTGGAAACAGCAAACGGGATTGACAGTGTCTTCCTGCAAAAAAATGTTTTATGAATGTTCTATAGAAAAAAGTGCATTGTTCATTTTCTGAATCCTAATTAGGGTTGCGGAGCGGCTCATCTCAGCCGACTCTGAGCAAGGGAAGAGTACACCCTGGTCAGTATGCCAAGCCATTGCAAATAAAACAAAGTTCTATGGTAAAATATTCTATAGAAACATTGTGAAACATTATCAGCAGCTGTATAGCCATGAAAAAAGGCTTTACAAGAATTAAGGCAAATAAGAATAAATATAAGATGGTCATTCATCATCATCATCATCATCATCTTCTTCCGCTTAGTCCAGGGTCAGGTCGCGGGGGCAGCAACCTTAGCAAAGAGGTCCAGACGTCCCTCTCCCGAGCTACTTCCTCCAACTCTCCCGGGGGGACACCGAGGCGGTCCCAGACAAGCCGAGAGACATAGTCCCTCCAGCGTGTTCTAGGTCGACCCCGGGATCTCTTCCCGGTTGGACATGCCCGAAACACTACACCAGGGAGGCGTCCGGGGGGCATTCTGACCAGATGCCTGAGCCACCTCAACTGGCCCCTCTCAATGCGGAGGAGCAGCGGATCTACTCCGAGCTCTCCCCGGATGGCGGAGCTTCTCAACCTATCTCTAAGGGAGAACCCCGCCACCCGGCGAAGAAAGCTCATTTCAGCCGCTTGTATCCGTAATCTTGTTCTTTCGGTCATTACCCAAAGCTCGTGACCATAGGTGAGGGTTGGAACGTAGATCGACTGGTAAATTGAGAGCTTCGCCTTGCGGCTCAGCTCCTTTTTCACCACGACGGACCGGTACAGGCACCGCTTAACAGCAGAGGCTGCAGCGATCCGTCTGTCGATCTCTCGCTCCATCCTTCCCTCACTCGTAAACAAGACCCCAAGATACTTAAACTCCTCCAATTGGGGCAGGACCTCATTCCCGACCCGGAGGGTGCATTCCACCATTGTCCGACTGAGAACCATGGCCTCGGACTTGGAGGTACTGATCTTCATCCCGGCTGCTTCGCACTCAGCTGCGAATCACTCCAATGACAGCTGGAGGGCCCGACTTGATGAAGCCAAAAGGACAACATCATCCGCAAAAAGCAGAGACGATATCCGATGGCCACCAAACCAGAACCCCTCATCGCCTCGACTGCTCCTAGAAATTCTGTCCATAAAAATTATGAACAGAATCGATGACAAAGGACAGCCTTGGCGGACTCCAACTCCCACCGGAAACGAATCCGACCTGCTGTTACCAATACGGACCAAACTCTGGCTCCGGTGATACAGCGACCGAATAGCTCGTAGCAACGGATCCGGAACGCCGTATTCTGGTCATTTTGATGTATGCAGAGATGCATACAAAGAACAAGTACAAATCCTAATGAATATTAATATAAAAATAACTATACACTCTTAGGATTCTGCTAAAAGATAATAAATATCTGTAATTGTTCTGTAATTTGTGGATCCGGGTTTTCATTCATTTTACAACTCTTTGCTTAACTGAGTATGCATTAGATTGTGCCGATCCGAGCAGATAGTTAATTCATCTCTGTGTATGAGACTTGTACTCATGCTAGCAGGCTTACACTTCTGACCAACCATATTTGCTTCGGGTTACAAAAGTCCGCAAAACAGTGTAAACACAAAGATCACAGAGACGACGTCTTAACACAAGGGTAACACACTATATAACTGAGATATGACTGTCTTCCTTTCGACTTTTTCCCTTTTACTCGGGAGTCGTCACAGCGAATCATCTGATTCGCACGTTTGATTTGGCAGAGGTTTTTACGTCGGATGCCCTTCCTGTCACAACCCTTTTTAGCAAGGGACAGAAACACGCTGACGACTTTGCAGCCTACTCTTTACGAAAGTCAGCAATGGTTCTTTTACATGCCTCTCACCATAGACAGTGACAGACATGGCCCGCCTTAGATAACCCAGTTAGCTGCACTGGGGGGACAGTGACAACCTTGTGGAGAGTGGGACTCGAACCCCCAACCTTTGGATCAGCGATCCAGCGCCCTATACCACTAGACCACCACTGCCCCGATATATATATATATATATATATGGAGCCAGAGTTTGGTCCGTATTGGCAATAACAGGTCGAATTCGTTTCCGGTGGGAGTTGGAGTCCGCCAATTTATCAGTCGATCTATGTTCCAACCCTCACCTATGGTTACAAGCTTTGGGTAGTGATTGAAAGAACAAGATCACAGATGCAAGCGGCTGAAATGAGCTTCCTTCGTCAGGTGGCGGGGCTCTCCCTTAGAGATAAGGTGAGAAGCTCTACCATCTGTGGAGAGCTTGGAGTAGATCCGCTGCTCCTCCGCATTGAGAGGGGCCAGTCGAGGTGGCTCGCGCATCTGGTCAGAATGCCTCCCGGACGCCTCCCTGGTGTGATATTTCGGGCATGTCCAACCGGGAAGAGACCCCGGGGTTGACCTAGAACACGCTGGAAGGACTATGTCTCTCGGCTTGTCTGGGACCGCCTCGGTGTCCCCCCGGGAGAGTTGGAGGAAGTGGCTGGGGAGAGGGACGTCTGGACCTCTTTGCTTAGGTTGCTGCCCCCGCGACCCAACCCTGAACTTAGCGGAAGATGAAGTCTGTAGTTTGTAAACAATGAATTCAGTGTCATTGCGTCATTACATACTACGTAGGTACAGCTAAACTCAAAATTTGACACTTTTTTTTTTTGAAAAAGAAAAACAAAAAAAAAAGTAACATAAAAAAAAAGTAAAACGGATGAACGTAAGTTGGGGAGCGCCTGTACAATATAGTTTCTTGGAGAAGCTGAACATTTAAGTGAGTTTCGTGACTGTTCGTTGATCTCTCCCGATTCATTTTCGTGGGATTTTTGCCATGGTTTTTGGCTAATTGTGTTGCCATGGTAACTCAAAAAAGCAATAAAAGTAATAGCTATCTGCAGAGTGCCACGACGCATGTTGTGATGCACAATTCATCGGCGCACTATACTGTTCTGGCCGCATTTATTGTGGCAGAAGAATAATAAAAAGGGAACCATTTTGATGGTGACAGGTGAATAGTAATATATAAGTGCAGACAGACACATAATAATATAAATTCCTGGAAAAAATGACTAATGTTTATTTAAACAGTATCATATCGAGTTATTTACAGCATTTTCATTCTCATCAAATCACAGAGCTAAGATTTGGAACATTGTCATCTGGGAATGGACCGTTTTATCATAATAAGATCAAAGCAGTCCATCAGTACCATGTCACTGATTTTCAGTAATTTTCTTCTGAAGCGAAGCAAAAAGAACAAACAGTAGCAGAGATGTCGATCCTGTAAGGGTCGTGCGTTCAGGTCTGTACTTACACTCATGATGGGCAGTGGGGGCCTAGTGGTATAGGGCGCTGGAGCGCTGATCCTAAGGTTGGGGGTTCGAGTCCCACTCTCCACAAGGTTGTCACTGTCCCCCCAGTGCAGCTAACTGGGTTATCAAAGGCCGGCCATGTCTCTCACTGTCTATGGTGTGAGGCATGTAAAAGAACCATTGCTGACTTTCGACAAGAGTAGCTGCAAAGCTGTCGGTGACCCAGAGCATGATAGGATTTTAAGCACTGAACTGTGTAATGTAGTAAGTACACCTCTCTGACAACATCAGCACTCAGAATGTTTATCCACTCATTTATTCATGAAAGGTAATTATTCCAACAAGGAAACTGATATAATCTAAACAGTGAACTTGCCACTACCCAGTAAAACTTTAAATAACTTTTACAATAGAACAGTATGTGACCAGCCGTCCTCTCCTGCTGGCTAAAATGTACTGTTTCACTAACAGTTTTTATCTTCAGGTCGGTAAGTTCATTTCCCCTTTTTTATTGTAGTTATAATTACGGAGAGGAGAGGGATGATTTGGACGAGCTGGGGTTTCCTCCTCCCCCATCGCCCTTCTTTTCCGCCATCTTGGCTGCCTTCCAGCCCACGGTGTGTGATGACGTTGAGGAGGCATGGCGTACACACATCAGTCAGCTGTTGAATGACTCCGATGGCTCATGTGCTGTGTATACATTCAGCATCTTCTACTCCCTGTTCCAGGTACTACGACCCCTACTATTTTTATATGCTCATGACACAACATACAGTACACAGATCATACAGATGTGAATTCAAGAGGAGATATCATACTTTTTGCAATTTGTTTTGACCCATAAAAGTGGTTACAGTGTTGGATAGCTGTGTTAGATGATGCCAGAATGTGAAATAGCTAGATTGGAACTAGAAGTTTTCCCTCTGGGCTCTTTGAGATGACTGTAAATAAAAGGTTTTCACCGATATATTTATTTTATTTTATTTTTTCTGGTGCACTATTGCATCATGGTGTGCTGGGCCTTTTGATTAGCTGCACTTAGCAGCTGTATCTCTGCCATCCTAATCTACTTCCCACTGCACTAAGCTTGAAGCTTTTAGACGACCAATCAAATTCAGATAAATAAAGTCAGAAGGAAGCCAACCAAACAGTGCAGGCACATACTCAAAAATCATTAGATTTCTTTATATATGTTGATTACTTGGGTTGTTATCAACATCATGTCACTAACCCAGTGCTTCTCAATTATTTTCTGTTGCGCCACCTCTAGGAAGAAAAAATTATTTCATTCCCCCCACCACCCCACGAGCGACTATAAATAGTATTTTTTGTCTATAAAATTATTAGTACACCTCTGCGTAACATTGTATCTTCATTAACATTAAAAACAAAAAAAGAAAGAAATACAGTTCAACTTAGTATAAAGAAAAACTTCATTAAGATTGTTTTTAATCTGTAACAGAAAAAGATTGCACCAATCAAAAAGAAGTGCGCCAGTGTGCCTGAAATTAAAAAAATACATCCTTATTTAAACTCATTCAACTTATTTATGTCCTTATATCTCCCTCTCTCTCCACCTTTCTCTTCGTTCCTGTTAGAAAATTTTCCATTTTGTTTCTTGAGGGATTCTTTACTGCACTTCATATCATCTGCTCTTGCGAAAAATCACTACACCATTGCACGACAATGAGAGCGCCACTGCCAACTACTGGAGTGGAGGTGCAATTACACTTAATTCTCATACACTATTCCAGAAAGGTATGTTCCCCAGGGTCATACGCGCTCCCCCCGGCATCACACCACGCCCTTCCACCTGGTATCATACCTGAGAAGCACTGTGCTAACACCATTGAAAATATATTTACTGGAAAAAGTTGACGTGTCCAATACTTATTTTCTCCGCTCTTATGTAAAAATCAAGTTTTTGTTTGCTTTTTATGTTCTTAAGTAGTGTAAACACAAATAATAATTTACCTCAGACTTGGATGTTGACGAATTGAATAGTCTATTTAGCAACATCCTCCAATGCTAATTACTTCAGCTACCTCAATACAGTGCCAACGGGTGAGATGTTTTAATTATGCCTGTCTGTCAGGTGATGACGGTTAACCAAAATGCAGTAGTAAGAAATAATTTGGAAAGAAAGAGACTTTGAATTAGGATTAATTATGTGTCAGAGGAATTGTATTTTCATTTTTAATTTAGTGGCCATCATGAGTTTAGAAAGTACATAACACATGGTGGGTTAAAATGTGTCAATAAAAATTCTCTACACTGAGGCATGACTGTGCATGAAAGTATTAGTGCATCATTCTTTGAATTGTATTGGACACGGTCCAATCCAGAGTGTCAACCTATCTCACACCCTTGATTCACTCCAACCCTGTGATACGGTGGTTAACAAAAGAGGGAAATACTTCCGATGTCATTTGATGTCCTCCAGTGAGATTGATTGGTCTGGCAGACTGTGTACATTTTAAATGTCTAAAGAGTAGAAAGCCAATGAAACTGCTTGTCTTGACTTTTTATTCAACATTTTGCATTATGAACGTTTATTTGAAAATTATAATATCTGTTCACAGAACATTCAGAACAAGTTTTGCTCCCTCACCAGTGATGCTGCTGGCTACCTTGGAGATGGCTTAAAGGGCATTGGGGCAAGGTTCATAAGGTCATCTCATATGCTGAGGACATTTTCTGATTGCCCCATGCTTTTTGTGGATGCTGATACTGTGAGTATTAGCCACAGAGAATGTGTTTGCATTATTTATTCATTTATTTTTCTTAAAAAGTGAAGCACAGTCTTACTTTCTCTTATTGTTTGTATGACTTGTAGATAATGTCCTGCGGGCTTCTGGAAAGTATGAAGTTTAGTGTATTGGAGCTGCAGGAATATCTGGATACTTACAATAGTAGAGAAGATGCTGCCATCACAGTAAGTTAAATCTACATGAATAAGGTCGATACACAGTCATTGAAAGGTATAACGTACTTTAACAACTCTTCAGAAAAAGGTTTTAAGTACAACCTTGATCTGCTTATACTTTTTCTTCAGTGGCTACAGAATTGCAAGTCCACGTTTCCCAGATGTCCTGATGATGGGGTGATCACCTGTCAACCTGGAGACACTGAAGAGAAGGTTTGTGGATATGCCCGACTACACAGGTGTCAAATTCAAGGCACACCAGCCAAATCCAGCCCGCCAACACATTATGTGGCCTGTATGAGTTTTCAAAGATTATGATTATCGTACATCCTTTGCATGAACTATTACCATGAAACCTCATGTCAACATCTATTCCACTAGGTGGCAGCAGCAGCTTTTTTCAAGTAAAAAGCTAGACATTCATGACTCAAAAAAGATTGCATGGTTGCTTCTTGCTGTTAAGCTTTGTCAGAAAATGTGAGTAAAGAGGAAAAGACGTCAAATTTCTAAACATATCATTTTTTACGATGAATTTCATGGTGATTTTTAGATGTTCAGTGATTTATTCATCTCTCGATCACCTTGAAATTTAGTGTAGTGGCTCTCAGTGAAAATGAGTTCGACACCCCTGCCCTACTACAATGCTCACTCCACTTAAAACTCATGCACCACTCCCAGGAATATATTAATAGATGAATAAATCGAGTCAGATTCACCAAGTGTGGCAAAAGAGTATGTGAGTGCAATAATGGAATTATATACTGGATTGTGTGGCCAGTTTTGTGGGTGATCTTCAAACAATGCAGACAGGTGTAGGCAGACCAAGCTCATAATTTTGAAGTGAAAGGAAAATGATTTTCAATTTTTTTTTAAATACAAATGTGTGATGTACATTAGTATTCAGCCTTCTTTACTTTGATACCCCAAAGTAAAATCCAGTGCAATCAATTACATTTAGAAGTTCCCTAAATACAGACGCTCCACGACTTACGTTCATCCGTTTTGTTTTTTCAAAAAAAAGGCAAATTTTGAGTTTAGACATACCAATGTAGTACACTAACATAATGACACAATGACATAGTGACGCTGTGTCCATTGTTTACAAACAGACTGAACGTGCCCCTCCTTCTTTCTAGTTCTGTTATTTTATATATATATATATATATATATATATATTGATATCGAGCTTAAAATCGCTGACTCAAATGTTGAATGCGTTAAAGAATTTAAATACTTCGGAAGCCTGTTCACCATTGACAATGATATCAGTAAGGAAATCAGAAGACGCATAAACAAAGTCTATGGTGCTAAGGGCAGATTTAATAGTATATGGCATAGCAGAATAATCAGCATCAACACCAAGTTCAAAATTCTGAGAACCTGCGTATTCAGCATCCTCCTCTATGCGGCAGAGGCATGGACATTAAAGCTGAGCGACCACCAAAGACTTCTCGCTTTTGAGATGAAATGTTATCGCAGGATACTTAACATCCGCTGATACCATAGAGTCACCAATGACAACATAAGGAAAAGGATCAACTGCCCACAGAATATCAGTGTAGGCTGAGTACTAAACTAGTTCAACGGCGCCCTTGCTCAGTTGAAAGACCGGAAGTCCGTATAACCCGCGCTTTGTCTCAAGTACAGCAAGTACACTACTTTCGATTTTGAGCGCCTCACATATTAATGTGACTCGGCTCAGCTTCATGTAAAGTGACCATCCGTCGACCATCGGAACCATTTACAAACAGAAAGATCGCATCATAGAGAATGTTAAAGGTGATATTTGATGAATGAATTTGATTAAAATTTTCTATTTTAAATTATTTTGCTTGAATTTAATTTATTTGAAATGAATGTTGATATTATTTTACAATGTTATGTTTATAATAATTGATTTAGGGGTGTTTGAGATACGGTAATGGTATTTAAGGATGTATAGGGCAGTATGAGCATCATACATTACTGTAACAACTTACGTTCACATTCAACTTACGTTCGGCCGTCCGGAACCAATTAAAAACGCAAGTCGGGGAGTGTCTGTAGTTAATAGAGTTCACCTGTGTGTAATCTCATCTCAGTATAAATACAGCTGCACTGTGCAGGTTTGTGAAAGAACATTAGTGAACAACCAGCATCATGCAGCCCAAGGAACACCTCAGACAGTTCAGGGATAAAGTTGTGGAGAAGTTTAAAGCAGTGAGAATATTTATCAACCAAGACATGGCTGTCCGCATGATAAACTGATAGGTCGCACAAGGACAGCATTGTTCAGAGAAGCAAAGAAGAGACCCACCGTAACCCTGAAGGCTTTGCAGAGATCCACAGCTTAGAGGTTGAAAATCTACAGAACAACTGAAGAGTCCACAGGAAAACAAGCCTGGTCACAAAAGCTGAATTGTATGAAATTTAGAAGTTAAAGTTTAAAGGCTCACAGTTACATATACATTATATTGACTGTTTTGATTTTTTTTTAATGCAAAATATAATTTTTGAATTGGGTAAAAAATTGCGTTTTATTAATTTTTCATTAAGAAATACTAGAATTTGTAAAAGTAGCTCTCTGGGGAACATGTTCGTTTTTCACTTTTATTCAGCAAAAATATATTTTTTTCTACCTAGGATTACGCTCCAATGATCACTACAAACAATGTGACCAGTAATTGAATTACCGTTTTGTTTATGCTAGCCTAAACACACCACTACCCCCAGCAAGGCAACAAGCTGTGAGTGAGAAAAGGGATAAAATGTGCATTGGCGTTGTCATTTTCAACTTTGTTGAACCACTTAATAGCTTGTATCGATCTTAAACTAACTAAAAATCAACATTCATTCATTTTGTGCTTCTCAAATAGTGGGGCGCATGCTTTTCTAGACTAGTGTACGAGAATTAAGTGTAACTTCACCTCCACTCCACTAGTTGGCAGTGGCGCTTTCATTGTCGTACTAAGGTGTAGCAGTTTTTTGTACGAGCAAACGATATGAAGTGCAGTAAATAACCCCTCAAGAAACACGAAAAATTTCTAACAGGAACAAAGAGAAAGGTGGAGAGAGACGGAGATATTAAGATATAAATAAGTTGAGTGAGTTTAAATCAGGATGTATTTTTTTTTTAATTTCAGGCACATTGGTGCACTTTAAATCTTTTCTATTACAGATTAAAAAACAATACTAATGATTTTTTTTCTTCTTCATTGTAAGTTGAACTATTTTTGTTTGTTTTTAATTTTAATAAAGATACAATATTATGCAGAGGTGTACTAATAAAAATTTTGTAGACAAATAATACTATTTATAGTCGCTCGCGGGGCGATGTGGTGGCGTGAAATGTTTTTTCCTTCCTAGAGGGGGCGCCACAGAAAATAATCGAGAAGCACTGCTTTAGTGCAATACGAGGTCTTTTTCTCCTCTGATTTAATGTTCTGAATGAATAATAGAATGAATCTCACAGGTTCTGTCTAATGCTAATGATCCACTAATCACGGGATGATTTTTATGCTGCAGGGTTGAGTCTCACTGTGTGAATGTTCCTTTATTAACACCATGTATTTCCCCTCTCTCAATTCTGTCATGCTTACGATGCAGCAAATGGAAAACCTGGCCGTAAGTTCAAGACTAGATGAAGTTCTCTCCTGTGCACTGTTAGTATTGTGAGTCTGTAAATGACTGCAGACCAAGTATACTGCTTTTTATTTGCTATATTCTATCAAGAAAATATGAAATGTTTTGTGTGTGTTGTTTCTGTATTTTGTTCTCTTTAGCAACTGGAACTGTGTCAGCGTCTGTACAAACTGCACTTTCAGCTCCTGCTCCTCTTCCAGTGTTACTGCAAACTGATCAGTAAAGTCAGTGCTATCATCTCTGTGCCAGAGGTATGGTCGACATTTCTAAACGAGATCCTACTAGCATACACGTCATGTGTAAAGTCTACATGTCTGGATTAATGCTGGTGTAGAACTATCATCCATTAAAAAAATAATTTTGGTTAACAATGCATTTGTTGAGAAGTAGTGTAAGAAAACAGTCACCTTGTCTAGTGATAGGATCTGTTCTGTCCAACAGCTGTTGAATATGTCCCGTGAGCTCGGGGAACTGAAAACAAGTCTGCGACTGGCAGCAGGAGTAGCGAGTAGTCAGGAAGGCCAGCAGCAACCCAGAATTCTTCCCAGCTTCTCCACCTCAGAGACGGCAGTACAGGCTGTGCTTGAGTGCCTGAAAAACAGACAGTATACAACAGCGATCTGCCACATCCGCCAGTGCAGGTCTCTCTCTCTCTCTCTCTCTCACTACCTGTAACAACAGAACTCAAAACTAAAGACAAGGTTTCAAATAATAGCTACAAGTTTTTTGTTTTTTTTTTTCAAATCTTTGTTTTCCTTGTAGAGAATGAATGAATGAAATTAACAGTATATATACTAGTCCTTCTCAAAAAATTAGCATATTGTGATAAAGTTAATTATTTTCTGTAATGTACTGATAAAAATTAAACTTTCATATATTTTAGATTCATTGCACACCAACTGAAATATTTCAGGTCTTTTATTGTTTTAATACTGATGATTTTGGCATACAGCTCATGAAAACCCAAAATTCCTATCTCAAAAAATTAGTACCATTTCATCCGCCCCCAAAAAAAAAAAAAGTGTTTAATGCAAAAAAAGTCAACCTTCAAATAATTATGTTCAGTTATGCACTCAATACTTGGTCGGGAATCCTTTAGCAGAAATGACTGCTTCAATGCGGCGTGGCATGGAGCCAATCAGCCTGTGGCACTGCTGAGGTGTTACGGAGGCCCAGGATGCTTCGATAGCGGCCTTAAGCTCATCCACAGTGTTGGGTCTGGTGGCTCTCAACTTTCTCTTCACAATATCCCACAGATTCTCTATGGGCTTCAGGTCAGGAGAGTTGGCAGGCCAATTGAGCACAGTAATACCATGGTCAGTAAACCATTTAGCAGTGGTTTTGGCACTGTGAGCAGGTGCCAGGTCGTGCTGAAAAATGAAATCTTCATCTCCATAAAGCTTTTCAGCAGATGGAAGCATGAAGTGCTCCAAAATCTCCTGATAGCTCGCTGCATTGACCCTGCCCTTGATAAAACACAGTGGACCAACAACAGCAGCTGACATGGCACCCCAGACCATCACTGACTGTGGCTACTTGACACTGGACTTGGGTGTTAGTGATGGCCTTCTGAGCAGCAGTCAGGTCGGCAGTCTTACCCATGATTGCGGTTTTGAGTAATGAACCAGGCTGGGAGTTTTTAAAAGCTTCAGGAATCTTTTGCAGGTGTTTAGAGTTAATTGGTTGATTGAGATGATTAGGTTAATAGCTCGTTTAGACTACCTGAACATGATATGCTAATTTTTTTAGATAGGAATTTTGTGTTTTCATGAGCTGTCTGCCAAAATCATCAGCATTAAAACAATAAAAGACCTGAAATATTTCAGTTGGTGTGCAATGAATCTAAAATATATGAAAGTTTAATTTTTATCACTACATTACAGAAAATAATGAACTTTATCACAATATGCTAATTTTTTGAGAAGGACTAGTATATACACATGTGTATGTGAACATAATATTTTGACTTTCCAATTTTTACAAATATTAATTGGTCCTGCTGGTAGGAGTGTGTGTGTACCCCTTTGATCTACTTTAACTCATGTTAATGTGACTCATCAAATTTTCGCCACAAGGAGGAGCCCAAGTACAAAAAAAATTAACCACTCAGACACTTCGTATCAGCACATTAAATGTGTGTGTGTGTGTGTGTGTGTGTGTGTGTGTGTGTGTGCAGTGCAGCTTCATTTACTATAAAAAAAATGTACTCATTCACTCATTTACTGAATCCTACCAGGGAGGCTGGAGTCTATCTCAGCCGATACTGGGAGGAGATCTGGTACACATTGCTCATAGACCTTCACAGAGCAAAACACACAACCATTCACACTTACACCTCGGGTCAACTTATAACAGCCAGTAAGCCTAATGTACAGTACATGTGTTTTGGACTGTGGGAGGAAACCAGAGTGTTTGGAAGAACCCACACTGGCACGGGAAGCTATGCAACCACCACACAGAAACTCCCTCGCCAAGTCCTGGACTTGAACCCAGGCCCTTCTTGCTGTCATGCTAACCACTTCGCCACTGTCTCGCTCACCAGAAAATAAATCTGTTTCAATCTTTGATTTGTTGATTATTAATATTCAAATCAGGAAACAGTAAATTTACTTGTTGTCCTCCTTCTGTCCTTTTTATAGACTGCTTTGGCCAAATGACATCTTTGGCAACACATCAGAAGATGAAGTTCAGACACTGCTGAACATCTACTTCCGTCACCAGTCTCTGGGTCAGACGGGCATGTTTGCCTTGGTGGGCTCTGAGCAGGATGTGGGACGGGTCAGCACCAAGCTGATGGAACTCAGCAGCGAAATTCGGGATATGATCCGGCGCGTTCAGGACTCCCGGATCATCTCATCGTACCCCCCAGACTCCAGTGCTTCAGCAGTGAGTCTCTGACAACAAGTGTGCAGCACTCCAAAGCAGCGCTGGATCCCTCCTTAAACACGCAGACCCTTCTCTACACTCATTCACTCCTGTCCCCATCCGAACCGAGCCATACCCCGTGCGCTGTCTGGGAGTGCTGCAGCTCTCTCACTGCTCTGTCCTACAAACTCGCACACTACGTCGAAAAAATAAGAGAACTGCCCTCGATTGCGCTAAATAAGAGGAAGAGAGTTGTGAGAGTGAGCTTTTCCTCTGGCGCTCAGATGTGCAGCAATCCTGGAGAAACTGAACTGTTACTGTGCGACGCTTCAGATCCATTCACGCCGTCACAGTTTTGATATGTTAATGTCATTGCACTTCGCTGAGCTTTCGACATCGAACTTCAGCAGGAAGACTGGGTCACCGCTTGCTATTGCGGACAAATACTGCAGGGGGGATTATGAGGAAACGGGAACGCCGATTGGAACTCGGATTAGATTCGATGCGTCTGCACTGAATATGGTTGACTGGGAAATGTGCAATGAAGGATAAGCGGAACGTGATGCGTTTCTTCTGACACTGCTCAAGAATGTTCTGTGAAACACACTGGAGAGCCATTTCTATCAGAACTGTGTTTATTAGACTAGTCATCACTATTTAACACTGAAATTAGCAGTTACACGCACGTACGTACGTACACACACACACACACACACACACACACACACACAAACAGGCATGCTGACACTTAGCTGCAGTAAACTGGTTAATATCTATCAGAGTGTTGGTTGATGTCAGTGACACTATTCGACCCTTTACTTTTGAAATGTGTTACTCTCAGCTATCACTGATTCGTCGCTTCTTTGTGTTGTCAGGATAGATCAATATACATTTTTTTTAATCGGAGAAATTGTTCGAAAATGTGTCTTTCAAAACTGCCAAGCATGCATCATTGTACTTATATATTAAACTTATTTAAATTACCTGGGGGGGTGGGGGGGGCATTTGTACAGAGTGTGTAGGGAAATCGTATCGTGAAGGGCGGTGGTTTTTTGCGTTGTTCAGAAATGTGCATGCCATCAGAGATTGTACATTATTTTCCTGAGGGAAGAAGTTCGAAGCTCGGGGTTTTACGGTGTGTATATATTTATTTTTACAGCTTTTGTGTAGTACATTGATTTGGTGCAGTCATGTGTCATGTACAAATAAACAATTAGCAGGTTATAATCATTTGTCTGCTGTATGGTGTACGTGTAACGCTGAATTTCAGTCAGTAATTACCATCAGTTCGTTGCGCTGATTCGGTCGTACTTTACACCCTCAGCCGCCAATCTACTGTTGGGTGAGATATTCTCCAACCTTCCCAAAACCTACTAGGATTAAGCATTTGGGAAAATTAGTGTGACAGTGAGAAATCTCTAAGAAAAGGAGGAATACACCCAGGACAGATTACCAATTGATCGCAGGCCAATCGTACCTCGGGGAAATCTGAATCGGTCAGTTGTTCTAATGTACATGTCTCCGGACTGTGGGAGGAAGCTACAGAATCCAGAGGGAGCCTATACAAGCATGGGGAGAATGTCTAATCCACACAGAAATGCCCCTCCCAAGCCCGGGACTTCACCCAGTGGCAGCTGAGATAGGCTTCAGCGGTCCTTCCAGCAAAGGGATGGCTAAATGCATAAACACAGGCTATGCTACCTGAACCAGTAAGACCAGTGTTAGTCACAAGCATTAATTCAGTTTTATTTATAGCGTGTTTTTTTTTTTTTTTTTTAAATACACATTTATATTTACATTTATAGTATTTAGCAGATGCTCCTATCCAGAGCGACTTACAGAAGAGCTTTAAAATCATTAGCAGTGAATATGTTCTTATACTGGGTTTTTTAGAACACAGACCAAGTACACCATCAGTCAAACTCAGTCAGCCAGTGTTGCGCGTGTGTGGACAGCATCATGCTAATCCAAGTATCGGTGAAAAGTATAAGTTTTCAGCCATCATTTGAAGATACTCAATGATGAGGTTGTCCATACGTCCAGAGGAAGTTCACTCCACCACCTTGGAGACAGAACATTTTTCCCTTGTCCCTTGATAGAGGGTCATGGGGAGGCTGGTGCCCATCTCAGCCAACTAAGGGGAGGGAAGAATACACCCTGAACAGCTTGCCAGCCATTGCAGGGCAGAAACATACTGACGGCTATGCAGCTACTATTGTTGAAAGTCAGTGATGGCTCTTTTACATGCCTCACATCATAGACAATGAGTGACATGGCTGGCCTTTGATAACCCAGTTAGCTGGGGTGGGGTGACAGTGACAACTTGTTGAGAGTGGGACTTAAACCCCCAACCTTGGGATCAGTGATCCAGTTCCCTACCACCAGGCCACCACTGCCTAAGGACAGGCAATTACCAATGGTTACTCCAAGGCCTTGTGCAGTCCTGATGGTTTAGTGGTTGCTCAAGTTGCCTCTGGATTCTGAGGCTTCGTACCACAAGCCACGCAGGCACATTATGCCATCATTGCCTCCAAGAGAATATGTTGGAACTACAATGGACTTGCAAGCTTCCTGGTGTACACCCTAACTTCACCCAGAGCCAGCCAAGATAGGTTTCAGTAAGTCTCCCATAACCCTAACAGGAAGGGGAATTCCTAAGAATTTCATGTAGGCAACAATCCAGAAGCTATCCACCATATAGATGTTTAACTTTGAGGTCATAGCCATGTCTGCCATTTTTTGTTCAGGAGCACTGGGCTTGTGATAAAACCTGCAGTAAAGATATTGCAGTACCGAATGATGCATCTGGACATGACCAGCTTTCAGGCTCGATGGCCTGTCTGCCGTAGCCTTATGGGTGCTAAACCAACCAAGTAGAGAGGACACTCCCCCCTCCCCCCCAGAGGCTGCTTTCTACACACCCCTAGAACATCTGCCATACAGTTGGAAAAGGAGGAAAACAAAATTGTTAGCCCAGGGAAGGAAGTGAAAAAAAAAAAAAACACTAGGCATCCAATATAGAGGACCTGCCCACCTATACAGTGATGTGGCCCAACCCCTCTCAAGCCAGTAGGCTAAAAGACAAGTCAGGAGTTTGGAGACGAGACCGGATATCGCTGCAGTAACATTTATTAAATTTAAGAGACACACTACAAAACTTCATGAAGCATCAAGATTATAAAAGACTGCTGAGAAATAGTTAGACTATGTATTTAAAGCTGTAGGTGGTGTCACAGGACAGTCTCTTTCCCTTGCAACGGCCACACAGGTCCTGGCGATGAGGACGCCGAATATCAATATGCCTCTGTTTCTGCTCACAGCAGCAGCGAGTCCGTCCACATACCTGAACAGAAGATAAAATGAGACCACGAGGACAACTGCTGATGTTGCTCTCCATCACTGAAAAAAACTTAGTACAGTGGTACCTCGTCTAATGACTGTCCCTTATAACGATTTTTCCATAATGAGCTTCAAACCCACCAAAAGACTTCTCCATCCAACGAGCAAATATTCACTTTACGAGCGGTCCTCAAAATGGCTTTTTCGGGCTGATTAGCTGATGATTCCTTTGTGTGTATTCCTCAGCACTCTGAGAACACCTTGTGCATGGTTCGGAATTATTCTGTGCTGCCACCTTTAAGGGAAGAAAGGAAGAAGAACCCCCCCACACACACACATTTCATGCCCCCCCAGCACGTGACTAGTGGAGACTTCATGTCATTTGCTTGGTGGTTTCCCCCCCACACCATAGCTCAACAAGGAGAGCGCCACTGCCAACTACTATGAGCAATTGCACTTAATTCTAGTACAGTATGGCGCGCAAAAAAAAAAAAAAAAAAAGCTCCCTGGGTCACACCCCCCCAGCATCACACCCCACTATTTGAGTAGCACTGGCCTTGTGGGAGTTCACCACTAGCTTTTCCTCGCTGGCACTCAAAGCATGCACCACCTCCAGCCTGCCCACATGACATCTTCGCTGCAGTCGATGATCGGAAGTTTTAGTTGACTTAATTTATTCTTGTTTCATTATTAATGTACATGTATTATGAATTTTTGACATGTTTCTCTAATATTAGGTCAAATATGTGCATTTGTGGCAGGCTATACGAGTTTGGGAGGGGGTTGGAACGGATTCATTGATTCTGTTATTTCTTTTGGAAATTGTTTCATCTAACAAGCTACTTGACTTGCGAGCTCGCCCTCGGAACGGATTAGATTCATTAGCTGAGGTATCACTGTATTAAGGAGATAAAGTCACAAGAGGTCCACAACCTGGCACTGGATTGCCTCCACTCTGTATGGGTTCAGTCCAACCTGACACTTTCTGCAGTGCTGCTTGAAGTAAACCTAGTAAAACGTTTACAAGTTAAAAAAAAAAAAAAAAAGAGGAGAAGATCTGTTAGATCAAAGTGAAGAACCAAATGTCTGAAATGTGCTGAAGGCAAAATACTTTGATCTGATTGGCATTACATAAAGGTATCAAGACTACACCATGCAGGACCAGAGCCCAACCTATACCTGCAGCAGCAGGTATTATATACAGAATTCTACCTTTTTTCCCCCCTCCTTTCTCTCTTTTCCACCCGAGACTAGTGGCTCACCAGGCCGGTGCTTATCCTTGGTTTTTGTAGCCTGAAGCTACCAGGAGCTCAACTCCACCTAGATGGTTGAACTCCTCGTTTATCACAGATTACCTTCACAGTATATTTACACCGGTACCCAGTTATACTGCTGGGTGAACAGAGGCACACTTGTGGGTAAGACCTTGCCCAGGGGTCTTGGCACGGGGGGGGGGGGGGGTCTCACTGGGATTCGAACACACACAACCTCCTGATCATGAGCTCATCACCCTAAGCCCCCCCAAGGCCCCGTGTGGACTGATTCTTAATCTGGCACGTCGGGAGCAAGAACACTCTGTCGCCCCCTACCGCTGATGCCCATCCCCGAGCCTGCATGTTCGGTACCTTGCAGGTTCCAGAGATGCACCACACGTAGGCGCTCTCCCAGCGGATGTTGCACTTGCTGCAGTGGTAATATCCATATTTCTGCTCCAGAAACTACAGGGAACAACAAGATCGGGCTCATTTATAATTTAAAAAAAAAAAAAGTACAGTACTTTAGAAATGTTCAAAAAATAGAACTCGAGTCGAACCAACCTGAAAGTTGAACCTCGCGGGCGCGCGGCTTTGGAGAGCCGGACACCGACGCGCACCTTCCTGCGCGCGCTCAGCCTCGGACTGGCGCGTCTCCACCTCCTCCTCCTCGTCCTCGCAGGTTTCTTCCCCGGTGATGTCCACCTTCACGTTTCTGTGCAGGTCATCAGCCCGTGTTGGTACCGAGAAAAACCTGCGATCAAACACCGGAGAGTAAACCGCTAGGGGGCGTGAGAACCGCACAGTGTTGGCCGGTGTACTGGGCGGGAGACCGGATCCCTTCGGAGCGCTTTTGGCAGCCCCAGCCCCCCAGTCCTCCCCCACGTCGTCCCGGTAGAAGAGGGTTTTTGGTCCGAGGGAGCACTGCACGGTCACGTTTACTTTGGGGTTCACTTGGACCCCGAACTCTCTCGTGTTGGCGTTACGCGGACGGGGAGTCAGGTTCGGGTTCACCTGAGATAATATCGCTTTTAACTGAGCACGTTTGTACATCTCAAAATAGTCCGGGATCTCTGGCATGAACCCGAAACTGCCTTTTTTATTCCAGGTGTGCGGTTTGAATTTCGTGTTGTCATGATAAACGGGAAAGTAACCGGGATGCCCGCCAAAGTTATATGCAGAAAAGGTTAAAGCCTCCATGGTAACAGATACATGAGTCCTGGGCTGCAGGTGCTTTATTTATTGTCTATATGTGTGTGTGTGTGTGTGTGTGCAGGGAGGAAGTGATGACGTAATTGGAAGCAGGTGTGAGGCGCTTAATAAGCCATTGTTATAACCTGGGTTCAATTCCAAACGTCTCCCTGCTGGATTTATAGTGCACTTGGTGGGGTATTTGAACCCCCTCCCTTTTTTTTTTTTTTCCTTTTTTTTTTTTTTTTTTTAATACCTCAGTGTCACGATAGGGGGCGTAATGTGGTTTAATGCGAAGAAGGAAGGACTACAGTGGAGAGGAAATTGGGTGATCAATAGCTGCAGTAGAATAACCCGTCCAGCCGGCTATTACAGGGGTAGCCAACCAATCAGAGACCAGGAGCCACATTTTTTATTGTGTTTCCACAAAGAGGAACATCATACACATGGACACACATTAACATCATCACCCATCCCTTTCACACACACACACACACACACACACACACACACACCTGGTCTACTGCTGTATTTGTTACTACTGGGAATTACAGTAAATACAAGATGAGAAGTGGGAAGTGACATTTGATATTTACCCCCAACTGAACTGACCTTTCACCTTCATCTCCGGCAATGGCAGCATCCAAATAGCAAAATTATTAATAATGACATGTTTTTTTTAGCAGTAATAATAGCTAAATTTCTGCTAAATAATAACAAATTTTTGTATTTAAGGGTGGAGTCGGTGGTGTAGTGGTGAGAGTGCTGGGCTCATGATCAGGAGGTTGTGAGTTCAAATCCCACTGTGCTAAGACCCCTGGGCAAGGTCTGAACCACAAGTGTGCCTCTGTTCACCCAGTAGTATAAATGGGTACAAGTAAAAATATACTGGGAAGGGAACCTGTGATGGACTGGTGTCCCATCCAGGAGTAGTTGAACTCCTGGTCGCTTCATGCTACAGAAACCGGGGATAAGCACCGACCTGATGAGCCGCTATGGCTTGGGTGTAAAAACCCAACAGACTTTACCTACCTCTGTTTTTAAGGATGTTCAATGTGTATCCTGTGCTAAAGACAATGAAGACAAACTTCCTGAGCATTGAGAGAATTTGACCAACTCTTATCACAACAACTTCGATACTTCAGGGTCATTTCATTCAGTTCCGAACCTCAACAGGAATCTCTACACTCGTGCAGTCAATGGGACGCCGGGCTTCAACTTCTCAACACGAAGTTCAACTCCTCTTGGATGGGACGCCGGTCCATCACAGGTTACCCTCTCAAGTTTTTTTATTGGTGCATATTTATACTTGCTGGGCGGATGGAGGGACACGTATGGTTAAGACCTTGGTCAGGGTTCGTAGCACAGTGGGGGTCAAATTTGAACTCAAACCCACAACCTCTTGATCAAGAGCCTAGCACCCTCACCACTATGCCACAGAACAGACCCAAACAACGTGTCGTATAAACCCTTTGTTTAATTTTTTCTCAATTCTTGTTGGGATCGTAAAGCATTAACCGCGTCGCAATACGTATTGCCTTCCATTTCTGTCCCATTATTTTTGCAAAAACAGATCTCAAAATTGACTTTACATTCTGTACTGGAGAAAGATTACAGATTACAGATGGGTCACTCCAGTACCTGCACGCTCGTCCTCCACATCCACACACCGTACTGTGTACCGAATATGATCCTGAATTATCTTGGTAGAATATGGGGTGGCACTGAGACATCGCGAAGTGGGGCCTGTGGTGTAGTGGTTCGGGTGCTGGGCTCACGATCGGAAGGTTGTGTGTTCAAATCCCAGTGAGATCCCCCACTGTTGCTAAGACCCCTGGGCAAGGTCTTAACCACAAGTGTGCCTCTGTTCACCCAGCAGTATAAATGGGTACCAGTAAAAATATACTGGGAAGGTAACCTGCAATGGACTCATGTCCCATCCAGGAGGAGTTGAACTCCTGGTCGCTTCACGCTACAGAATCCAGGGATAAGCACCGGTCCGATGAGCCAGTAGGCTCGGGTGTATAAAGCTCAACAGACTTTCCTTTACTGAGGCATAGTGGTGAAAATGTCTTCGTCAAAACAAGAAGGTCCTGCGTTTGAGTCGCAGGCTGCTCTACATTGTTCTGAATTACCCCTAGGTGTGTGTGTGTGTGTGTGTGTGTGTGTGGGTGTGGTGTGCAAATTGTTGTGTGTTGGCCTTGCAATGTGTGTGTTGGTCTTTGCGAACTGTTCGAGATGTACTCCACCCTCACCCTGTGCTGGCGTCCAGCGTCCCTGTGACCTTTATCGGATGAAGTGGTTTGGCTGCGTGAGAGTGTGAGATATTATACAGTATACCACTTCACAGTGTAACATACCTTCACGCCTGTGTCAGTGTTTTGATTGGAAGTTCATCCCACTGCGTCCGCACATACAGCACTGGGGAGTCCAGTTAACCTTTGGGATAAGAAATATGAGGTGCTGTTGAAATGATATATTTATTTTTTTTACATACCGCTGCTTATCTATTTGACATTATCGTTAGAGTCTGTGGACTGTTGTGTAAACAGTGTTTACCAATAATATCCAGTGTGCACTATTATCTCTATTATATTCGGCATAAATTCAATAAAGTGTCACAATTAGATATTTTTATATTGATCTGTATAATTGTATTATAAAATGCGTTGTAGTAATGTTAGCGATTAGAAAGGTCGCAGCAGAAAACAGTGAAAACCGCATGAAAATTGGACACCTGAATCTAAAAATATTGATATTATATACCCCTCCCCCCAAATATTTTATTTAATTTTTTTTTTTTTTTTTTTTACAAAGCATGGATGTTCCATTTATAAAGAAAATACACTCATCTATAATGTACAGTAAAACATACTATTAGCATACTATGATATTAGCAAAATGCTAAATCATTTTTTATACGTCGTCATACAATATAAACGGCGGGTTTTGGAAACGGTTTTGAACAAACAAAAAATATTTTGAAGTGACAAAAATGTAAAAGTACATTTTGTTATACGACAAGCATTTAAAATGTTTTTCTCTGATCATAGAAAAATTCGGACAGAAAATATCGTTTAATAGTCATCATCATTTTCTGTAACCGTTTAATCCTAATTTGGGTCACGGGGAGGCTGGTGTCCATCCCAGCCAACTTCGGGCGAGGGCAGAGTACACCCTGGACAGCTCGCCAGGCCATCACAGGGCGGAAACATGCCGACGACTTTGCAGCTACTCTTTACAAAAGTCAGCAATGGTTCTTTTACAGCCTCTCACCATAGACAGTGAGAGACATGGCCGGCCTTTGATAACCCAGTTAGCTGCACTGGGGGGGGGCCCTATATATATCCAGTGCCCTATACTACGAGACCACCACTGCCCCCACATCGTTTAATAGTGATTAGCCTTTTTTTTGTTATTTTTCAGGAAACTAAAATGGAAATGGTATTTTACCGCCAATTTAAAAACTTTGTTCGATTTTACGAAGTGAAATATAGTCACGCAAAAAAAAAAAAAAAGAAAAAAAAAATTTGCATCGTGTCCATAGCCCCTCCCATGTAGGCTATTCCACGTAGTTTGTAACTTTGAAATGAATCAGTGGCCTCTGTTGGTCAAACATGTCTTTGTCGTGTTCGTCACCCCGAACGATTTTTCTCATCGTATTGTGTTCTCTTTGAATGCGTGTGAAAGTTTGACCATCAGGTCTTATTATTGTGTGAAATATAAAGCAAAGTATATCCAGCACACTGTATATTTTTGGTCTTAACGCCTGCAGAAAATTGTTATTTTTTACCCAAAACCCCCCAAAAAACAGGGACATTCCGTTATTTTTACCTTTTTTTAATGTTGTGCTTTGGCAGCACGGTGCCGTAGTGGTTAGCACATCCGCTTCACAGCAAGAAGGCCTGGGTTCGATTCCCATCCTGGGCGTTTCTGTGTGGAGCCTGTGCTTGTATGGGTTTCCTATGGATACTCTGGTTTCCTCCCACAGTCCACAAACATGCACAGTAGGTTAATTGGCTGTTATAACTCTCCCCTAGGTGTGGGTGTTGACCCTGCAATGGCCTGGCGAGCCGTCCAGGGTGTACCCCACCCTTGCCTGGAGTTGGCTGAAATGGGTCCCAGCCTCCCGGTGACTGGTGTAGGATTAACTGGTTCAGAAAACGAATGATATATATATTATATGTATTATATATATATATATATATATATATATATATATATATATATATATTGGGGATTTTCTGAGTAGATCCTTCCGTAGGAGAGTGCTCAATACTTTTTGGTAGAGCAAATAACAAAAATAAAAGGACAGGACAAAGACTTTCTATTGAAACTCCATTTATCACTACAGATCTGTTTCGAGGGGTGGTGAAACCATCCTCTCTCTTCAGGTGATTATAGAAGAATATAATATATATATATAATAATAATATATATTCTTCTATAATCACCTGAAGAGAGAGGATGGTTTCACCACCCCTCGAAACAGATCTGTAGTGATAAATGGAGTTTCAATAGAAAGTCTTTGTCCTGTCCTTTTATTTTTGTTTATATATATATATATATATATATATATATATATATGTAGACAACAATTGTAGTGACTGCCGTCTGATAATAAGGGTGTTAATGCTATCTCTATAAATTTTATGTGTTTTGATATTAAAAAGACCCCCCCCCCCGAATATATAGGAAAACTATTTACCATTATGAAAGTGTATGGCAAATAAAAAAATGAAAGATGCTCAATTTTTCACCCTGTAGTGCAACATGTGACACTGTAGTGATCTTCAGCCGATTACACTCATTCTTCAGATGTCCACATTACTGATGTTTATGCTCCTGTGAAATGAACTCGCTGCCCTGATGACGTAACCTTTCTGCTTCAGCTGCCTAATAAAATCATGATTAGGAACATGATGTTATGACCGAACACTGTTGATGTTCCCTGCATTATTTGTCCCGAGAGCACAAGACCAGCTCTGATTATAAGATCTCATCTGGTGTTAAGGACAACCCTGATCAGGATCACACACTTACTGAAGATAAATGAAAGCATCCTCCAGTGCTAATTCAGCTGCAGGCGATGCCCTGCCCTTTCTACGAATCCATCAAATCCCACCTCTATTCAGACCACAGCCTTTTTCAAATTTAAAGCATTATAAACCACACTGATCGTGTGTCTCCAGCAACAAAAAGGATTTGCACATAAAAGAGCCCTTTTCACATTTCAGAAAGAGTAAAATGATAAAATAATCAATTATGTGTTACATAGCTCAGAATTTATTTGGAGCTCAGGAGTAGGGAGCGCAGGAAACGACTCAATGTGGGACAAAATATTAACACAGACTTGTACGTAGTTGGTCTCTGAAGTCCAGCAGCGTGTGCTCATGTTATACTGTGTTTTTGTTTTTGTTTTTTGGGGTTTTTTTTTTTAGTTAATAAAATGTCACTCGTTTGTCAAACTGCTTTCCTATTAGGGTCATGGGGAGGCTGGAGCCTATCTCAGTCAACAATGGAGGATAGTTGGTATGCACCCAAAATAGCCAGACCATCATACGGCCGACACAAACGCACCCATTCACACTCACAGGTAATTTGGAAAAGTCCAAAAAGCCCAAAGTGTGTATCATTCCCTTCAAAGTGCATTTCCTTTCTTCTTCTTCTTCTTCTTCTTCTTTCGGATGTTCCCTTTCAGGAGTCGCCACAGTGAATCATCTGCCTCCATCTTCATGGAAGTCATATTAATGATTCTCATGTTTTGAATTGGCAAAGGTTTTTAGGTCGGATGCCCTTCCTGACACAACCATTAGCGAGGGGCGGAGACACGCTGACGGCTTCGCAGCTCCTCTTGACGAAAGTCAGCAACGATTCTTCTACAACTTGGCAGCACAATGGCGATTGGTAGAAATTGGAAAACCGGTCCATGCATATTTGACGAATTGTTCATTTTCTGTAATCGCTTCATCCTAATGGGCAGGATCCCCATCCCAATCGCTGATCCAAAGGTTGGGGGTTCGAGTCCCACTCTCCACAAGGTTGTCACTGTCCCCCCCCAGTGCAGCTAACTGGGTTATCAAAGGCCGGCCATGTCTCTCACTGTCTATGGTTTGAGGCATGTAAAAGAACCATTGCTGACTTTCGACAAGAGTAGGCTGCAAAGCCGTCAGCGTGTTTCCGCCCTGCGATGGCCTGGCGAGTTGTCCAGGGTGTACTCTGCCCTCGCCCTGAGTTGGCTGGGATGGGCACCAGCCTCCCCGCAACCCTAATTAGGATGAAGCGGTTACAGAAAATGAACTGAACTGAGATTAATCCTAATTCGGGTCGCAGGGAGGCTGGTGTCCATCCTAGCCGACTTCAGACGAGGGCAGACTACACCCTATTCACCAGGCCATCGCAGGGCGGAAACACTCTGATGGCTTTGCAGCTCCTCTTGACAAAAGTCAGCAGTGGTTCTTTTACATGAACCTCACACCTTAGACAGTGAGAGACATGACCGGCCCCTGATAAGCCAGTTAGGTGCACTGTGGGGGGGGGGGGGGGGGGGGGACAGTCATGTCCTTTAACATATTGAATTCACTTTATTTGCACTGAGCTGTCAGACTTTTACTGTTATATTTAATCTTTGTGTGTAACATCCTATAAGAGTCATGGGAAGGCTAGAGCCTAGCTCAGCCAACTATGGGCGAAGGAGGACGACATCCTGAACAGCTTGATGGGCCAATAACATTAAGAGTAACATTGAAACACATATCATAAGATTGTGCACCATGCATTTTCACTGCAATTGTACAAGAACAGCCTGAACAGTGCGTCAAAACAAAATTCCTATTCATTGGTGATGGGGAAGTGTGTGTGTGTGTGTGTGTGTGTGTGTGTGTGTGTGTGTGTGTGTGTGTTACTTGTATAAAAATTGGATTATATCAACTTACATTTTTTTACATCGTTTTTGGAAACCAAAATATGGTAAACGTTGAGTGCGCCATTGTGTTGCTAGTTCCACTTTTGAAAAGCTGATCATTCATTCATTCATTTTCTGAACCACTTATTCCTAATCAGGGTTGCCAGGTGGCTGGTGCCCATCTCAGCCAACTCCGTGCGAGGGCAGAGTATACCCTGGACAGCTCGCCAGGCCATTGCAGGGCAGCTTATCTTTACACGAATTCCATATACATTACCAGGTTGGCTCGATGCTGTCGCGTTAAGCACGTCTGCCTCACAGCAAAAAGGGTCCTGGGTTTGCGTCCCGGGCTCAGGGTTTTCTGTATCGAGCTTGAATGTTCACCCCGTGCTTGTGTAGATTTTCTCCAGATACCCAGGTTTCTTCCAATAGACCAAATACATGCACATTGAGCTAATCAGCTGTTTAAGAATTGCCCCTAGGTGTGAATGCTGGTCCTGAGATGGTCTGGTGAGTTGTTCTGGGTGTACCCTGCCTTCGTACAGTGTCGGTCGGGATAGGCTCCAGCCTCTCCTCAACCTTTAGAGTGAGATTAAGGAGTTACAAAAAATGACTGAGTGTTTTTTTTCTTAGGGCAGTGACTGGTGGCCTGGTGGTGAAGGTGCTGGATCACTAATCCTAAGGTTGGGGGTTCGAGTCCCACTCTCAATGGGTTGTCACTGCTGTCCCCCACCCCACAGTGCACCTAACTGGATTATGTCTATCGTTCATGTTCTTTTACATGAACCTCTGCTGACTTTCGACAAGAGGTGCTGGAAAGCCCTGC